>CP045896.1:22318026-22373077 GCA_013387185.1 Caligus rogercresseyi | reverse complement strand
ATAAATATTATATATATAATATATATATATATATATATATATATATAGTATATATATATATATATATTAGGGTTGTTCTTATTTTTCAAATGTTTGAAATGTTAGCAACATTGTGGATTTTCTGTTTCTTGGTGATAAAGAAGACGACATACAAAGTTTGAACAAAATCGGTCAACATTACGAGGTCGCGCAACGAGGTCAAAGTTTTAAAATTTAGTAAAAATATAGTTTTCCGCAAATTTCTTCAAAATGGTGGACGTTACAGACTTCAATAATAATTATTAATTTAAAGGAAATCTAATTTACTACCAGACGTATGTTTGATGTTTTTTAATAAAACAAAGTTTTCAGTAAAAACAAAGAAAAAAATGGAGTGTGTATTGTTAGCTTATTTCATAGCTTTTTTGTATCAATTAACTTCACTCGCCTGTAGAAGATGACTTGTTCGCTTCAGAGTAAAATAGTACTTTTAAGTTTAGTAAAACTTTGATGATAAATCCAAAAATGACCTTGGTTGCATTCTATCAATTCAGAATTCAGTACAATCTGAGTTTACATCATATGATTCAGAGCCTGTATTGACCTATAAGAAATCGATTATGAAAAAAATAAATAATAATGTGTTTCTTAGATTTGCGTCAAGGTATCCTCTCAAAATTTTACTTTGTCTCTGACGCATTTATAATCCATTATATGCGTCATTTTGTACGCGAGATAGGCTTTTTTTAATGTACATATAACTCTCTACTTATTAAATTGACATGATTTAGTATACCAAAATATTAAAGCTGGTTAACCAAGCTTTCATTTGATATGTTTGGTGTTCTAAAAATCGCTATACTTTAAGAGATATAAGCAACATTTTTGCACGTACTCTCCCCAAAAAATGATCTTTTGATATGAGAATATACGATTACCATTTGGTAACTGCTGTTAGTGTTACCTGGATAGAAAGAAAAAAGAAGGGAGAGAAGTGAGGCAAAATACTCTCTCCCTTCTCTTTCTCTTTCTATCCAGGTAACTAACAGCAGTTACCAGTGGTAATTGTATATCTCATATCAAAAGATCAATTTTTTGGGGAGAGTACGTGCAAAAATGTATTTGCTTTATCTCTTAAAGTATAGCGATTTTTAGAACACCAACATATCAAATGAAAGCTTGGTTAACCAGCTTTAATATTTTTGCCACTTTTTATTTATTGTACAATTTTTTAATACTATATTATATATGGCATTGTCCCGGGAATATCCAATTTGAGCTAATACGGTTTTTGGAATCATTGGTATTGGTATAAAATCAATATCTATCCATTGTGAAACATTATACGGAACTAATGAAATTTCAGAGGATATACTTAACTTAATTCTATAAACATAAAGAAACAGGTAATAAAATATAAAATTAACTCTATGAAAAACATTTCTTAATTGGCTGAACGATATTTTTTCGAATGAATGAGACCACACTATAATGTATGGACTCTTAAACATACAAAAAGAATAGATATTGCACAATTTAAGCAAGCTGCTTTAACTGATAGTGATTTTTTTTGGAATATCATTCATAACATTAGTATGCTGCAAAAAAAGTATTATTTTTTAGTATTAATGACATAAATATATCACAACTAGTATAATTGATATGCATAATATACTGTCAAGTGAATTTTATAGAATGTCTAATCAATAGTAAATTAATACATTATATATGTACTTTATACCTATTTGTGTGTTTGATGATATACCTCAATAATATATATTGTATCATAAAAGTATGATTCTATGTAGTTTCGTTGTGCTGTATGTGTAAGAGAATCAACAGGTTTCCTAGACTATGCCCCCAAAAGGGGTATAGATCTATATTTAATACGATTAAGAAAAGAACTCATCCTTCTAAATATAGCACTGACGTCTATAAACTTTTATACATGAATAAAACATAATTTATATTCTTATTTTTGCCACACAAAAAAAAACATTTAAGCTAAGATAAAGATTATTTTGTATTTTTAAATAAACGCCCTTATTGAAAAAATACGTATATAACTTATCAAAAAGGTTAATTTAAAAAAGATACGGTCAAATTGCATTGAAATTCCTTCATAAAAAAAAATATATTTTCTTGTACATTCAAAAGATTAGATTTTTTTTTTGCACAAGTCGGTTTTAGAATGATAAATTTTATTGTTCTAATTAAATGTTCTTATCGGATACCAGAAGCCTACAGAGGAACTGTCAACTTTTTTCGAGTGCACACTTTTAGTGAACAAATATGCAAAAAATAGGCTTTTCATTTTATACAAATGACATACCCTATTTTAGTTCCCGCTCCAAGTATATGAACAATTCAAAATGGTTTACCTCTAGCAAAATGGTAAGGCTCTATATAGTTCTATAATTACATAAATTATATTAATGTAAATTCAAGTAATTACGAAAATTGAAATTTTATTTCAGAGTTAATTTTTTATATGAAACGCTAGAAAAAATACAGGATTTTATTTTATTTGCCTCCAAAATTGCTTAAATTAATAATAACAATGATCTGTCGAAGTTTTGTCATAAATTGAATATTCTATTAATAGTGTGCTAGATATATGTAAACCTATGTTACCAACTCAAATTAAGAAACAATCGTCCAACGCAAACAAACAGAGAATTGTCTTTTAGCCTCAATACTCAATGACGATACTTAATGTTCATTTCAGCCAATGGAATGGGAGTAGCATATGATAATATATAGCTTATTATTCTAAAAATTAAAAGTAAAGTAATCATGTGATTAATGTCAAGTATTCTATATACTATTCATCTTCGCACATGCATGTTAATTCTAAAAGTCACAAAATCGATCAAGTTCGTTTGATATATCAAAAAATTACTTTATATATTAAATATATTAATATTTCTTTCTATTATGACTCAACCTCAAAAAATTTCATCATTCATTTTTCCCCAGAACCAAAAACGATACTTTTGTGATCAAGATTTCATTATTCGCTGCGTGCCTGGATGGCGAAACGAGAGCAGTTTATGTTCGACCCCGGTTTGCCCAGAGGATTGCAATGAAAACAAAAACAGGGAAAGTGCCTAGGGCCGGAAATTTGCCTCTGCAACCTTGGATGGAAAGGATTATCTTGCAATGAGTGCATACCGCGACAGGGTTGCGTTCGAGGCTCATGCCAAAAACCCGGACTGCATCTGTCATGAAGGATTCCATGGAAATCATGCAACAGAGGTAGGCTGATACATAAATTTGTGTTAAATAATATTGGCAAACTATTTTATTCCGTACGGCAACCAATTCAAAAATATTTCAGGTTAAAAGGTTTCACGGACATCTACGCCAGGAAGTAACTGACCGCACCAAGAAAAAAAATAATATATATATATCAGGAAACGACCGGGTACCCGGCCCGGCTCCGGTCCCGGCTGTTTTTTGAGTGCTCCAACCCGACCCGATCTCTAAAAATGACCGGGCCGAAACTTAAATTTTTTCGTTCTTCATTCTGAAAGTGTCGACGTTTTTTTTGGATTTTTTTTTTTTTTTTAAAAATAGAAATTCTTATCTAAAAAAACGTCGATACTTTTTTTTCGAAAACTTTTTTAAATTCTTTTTTTTAAACGTCGTCACTTTAAGAATGACGAAGGAACGAAAATATATTAAAGTCCCGGCCGGGTCTCGGCGAAAAAAGTGTCCCTGTCGTTTTTGATATATATATATATATATATATATATATTATATATTATATATATATATATATATATATATATATATAGATATTATATATATATAGATATATATATATAGATAGATTATATATATAATAGAGATAGATAGAAGATAGATAGATAGATAGATAGATAGATAGATAGATAGATATAGATAGATAGATAGATAGATAGATAGATAGATAGAATAGATAGATAGATAGATAGATAGATAGATAGATAGATAGATAGATAGATAGATAGATAGATAGATAGATAGATAGATAGATAGATAGATAGATAGATAGATAGATAGATAGATAGATAGATAGATAGATAGATAGATAGATAGATAGATAGATAGATAGATAGATAGATAGATAGATAGATAGATAGATAGATAGATAGATAGATAGATAGATAGATAGATAGATAGATAGATAGTTGATTTAGAATATTTAAGCAAATACAAAAATAAATATATTTTATAATTTTGTCTTCTTAAATAAACTTAATTGTGCTCTAGTCTTAGCCCTTTCACATATTCCTGATGAATAACATTATTTTTGTTTATCAGAAAAGCTTTTGTTTCTTATCTTTGATTACAAGTTAATGAAATTACATCCGAAAATAAGTTAATCAAAAATCAACGCAACTTTAGTGAAGTAAAATATTTTACAACCTCAACACAGCCTCACTGTCAATATTTCACTGTGCAAGAATAGCAAGTAAACAGTTATTAGTTAATGACAATCAAATTCAATAATGGGATATGAGATTATACTAGGAGCTTTTTTATGATCCGCTAGGTGTCACTACCAACAGAAGCCATAAAAGATCAGTTTTTTAATACATTAGCTCTATCAATATCAACAATTTCAGTGATGGAAGCAAATATTTTGGTGGGACACTAATATGATTATAACAGAGCTTTGAAATTGTTTATAAATGTTCATTTACGACATTTACATGAATATACAATATAAAAAACAAACGTTCGTATTAGTTTTTTCCCAAAATTTGACGTTACTAGGTTTTATAGGCAGGTTAGAGGGAGGAAACTACATTCGTAGGACATTATTCAACAAATTCAGGCGTTTATTTGTTCTCTTTGTGAAAAGCCAAGTTTTCTTGATTAACCTTTGACAATGGTAAAAAGAAGATGCAGTACCAGACTTTGGCTACAACTTTATTTTCTTCCGTGTCTTATATTTTAAACATGGATATATTTTCGTTTGAAATGTATCTTGCATATTATGTATGCTGATAACAGCTTCCAAATTCTAACAATTTACATGAGGATGAATCAACTATATAACTATCGAGACAAGTGGACTGTAAAACCTCAATAAGACCCCCCAGACAACCCAGTCTGATGATCAACCTAAAGTAATAACCAGTGTTGTTCCCTAACGTGCGTGCGAGTAATATATTACTTAGTAATATTACTGCGACTAACTAGAGAGAACAAACATATTAGATATTACTTTCAAGTAATAACTAATATGTAATATTCTAGTTAGATATTACTTTAGTGGAAAAAAATATTCGACAGGTATTTTTGATGAACTGTGAATATATGTGACGTCACCCAGTGGACATAAAAATGCAAACTAGGTTTGGTAAGGATTTTTTACAAATCCTGTTTGAATTGCCTTTACTTATTGTTTCAGAATGCTCAAAAAGTAATATCTGATATAAAGTAGTATATTACTTTTGAGAAGTAATAAGTAATATTTTTTTAAATATTACTACGCAGTAAAAAGTAGTATATTACACAGTGAGGGAACAGCTTGAGACTTTGACGATCGCAGATCTTCGCATTCTTTAGGTCAATCCTGTCGAATCTTCTGCATCGTGCAATCCACAGACGTTGGATATTGAGATCCTCCGTCGGAAGAGCAAAATATTGTGCATCTTGAGGATTAGAGCAAGGGAGAATGGTACAAACACGGTAACTTCCTCGAGAATATGGCATTTTCGCTTTACAATACAAACTGAACTACAAATTAAGCGTAGCAGCTGTGACATCACAACAAAATAGTCAGCTGTCGCCCTGCAATTGCTTACGTCGATTCCCATTGCCTCACCTTATTTATATTCTCCTTGGCCCAGACTCTCCTACTCTAAGGCACTGATTTAACCTAGATCTTTCAATAATTTAAAAAAATATCGGAACACCGATCAGAAAGATCCCGGATCGTTATATAGTTATATCGCAAAATAATTATGATCGCTATTTTTTCTAATCACTCACAAGATAGTATGTTTATTATCTTGCCGTAAATCTAATAAAAGATAATAATTATAAGAGGGAGTGTTAATGACTTTTTTTAAATATGAGTTATTGTACTGAAACACACAAATCCTTTCATAAGTTGCTACCAACGAATTTCCAATGATCTCTTAAGAGATTTGTCTCTTAATACGACCTAAATTTTTAGGATCAATTGTAAAAAAATATAGTTGTTATTGTTTTAAATCTATATTTCAATAAAGTTTTACAACTCATCGAGACCTTAAACAGATTGCCACTACAAAAATTATCCCTTTCATTATCAAATCTATATAATAATTCACCAATCTCTGTTTGTTTGTATGTCCGCACGCTATCTCCTCCAACATTTATGGTCAAATTTGAACTTTGAAGGTACCTATGGAATCCTTGGGTCAAGACGGACCTAATAAAACTAAGGAAAAAAGAAAAGGAAGAGGAGGAGTTAGAGAAATAGAACAAGAAAAAAGCATCTCATGTGACTTAAAACATATTCTTTGTACAAAGTCAAACTTTTTATTAGGAATGTTTGTACAAAATAGAATTTTGTTTTTCTCTCCTCTCTTATATTCTTTAAGGTATGTTTCACTCACAAACTAGCTCCAAAACCTACCCACACCCGAAGGGCGAACATATGGGCGCCGTAGGCGGCCATATATGCGAGTATATTTAATGTGTTGCATTTTAATTTTTCTATCATTTTTTCTTAAGAGAAATATACGCGTAACACATGCTGAAATTCAAATATTATTTATATCGTTAAAATATGAATTTAATTTTCTCAAAAAATTACAATAGCTTATATTTTTATTACAGTTATTGTTGACAGCAGTTTCAAACCCATTGGAGACGGAGTACCAAAAAAAATTTGACATGGAAAAGAGAACAAGATCAGGAGCTAAAAGAAATCAATCCCAAGAAGCTAGGAATAATTCAAAATCATCTTCAAACGAGGAGCATAGCAATAATGTGACGGATGTGAAAAGTGTTGAAACTGACATATCTGAAATCCCCATGATTGCCCCAAGAAGTGGATACTCAAATCATAACCCCCCTCGAATGAATGAATCCAGCTCAGAGGATTTCACAGCACCACGACGAGAGAAAGGGAAATCCATTTTAAATTCAACTGAATTCTTCAATTATGACTCGACTCCATCAACACTGCGAGAACTTGAAGAGGATACAACCACTATAAATGAATTGGAGCGCAATATCGTAAATAGTAGCGTGGGAGAAAATCCTGCCAAGACCACCTCCGATGAGAACAATGGTGAAGAATATAATTTTTTTGCACCAAGATTTGGGCGAATTGATGAGGACTACTACGATTACTCTCAAATCGAAAATCCCCAGGAGACAATTGATGAAAGTAATGAAGGAAAAAATACTGAAGAAGGAAAGGGCAATTACCACTTGCCAAAGCCATCTTTTTCGCATTCTAACTCATCTAAGAGACATCAAGACGAATATACTAAAGCCAAAGGTTCCAAAGAAACTGATGGTTTAAATCCAAAACATGTTAAAAAATCTGGACACGAAGATGAATCAAAAATACAGAAGGCCAATCAAAAGACGAAAGCTCGACGTCGAGACTTTATGCGTAAGCATTTGGCTAGACAAGGCTCAGAATCTTCATCTTCTCTAAGGTCTAAGGATCCTGAAGCCCATCGTAGCGCAGAAAAGGCAGCCAAGGTGAAGGAATTTAGACTGAAGAAAAAAGAAAATCGTATGCGCAGAAATAATATCAATCAAACTGGACACCCTTTGGAAAATCCTAGTGCTCCATCAACAACAACGATATATCCCACGACTACTACTTCATATCCCCTATCAAGTTGGGAGTCTTCGGAGCCAATGGATGATGAAAAGGATTCCCAAGAATCCTCAACCAACTTGAAAAAAGTAAAGCGAAGTCGTTAAGCATCATTTTAAGATAGGTATCATGACTCTTGTTTGGCAAATTATTACTATTACAGCTTGGCAATACAATAGAAACCATTTCATCCCTTAAGAAAGACATCACATCCATTGAGCAGCAGCGTAATGCAATAATTTAGTCATTGACATAGATACTATTCCACTAAAATGATATTTTATGTTTCAGTTAATACAACTTATATAACAAAACTGTTAAATGCATCCATATCACTACGTGACCTCGGTAAATATAATTTAAGTCAGCAAAAAGAAAATGTATTGGGACTTGGGAAAGAGAAATGATACAGAAAGGGTTTCAGGGGGTTTGAAATGTGTGTGAGTTGAAATTAAGATTTAGAGCTCAATGGGATCAATACATTAGCGGATATGAATGAAATTTAACTGGTGATCGAGTTCAAACATAGATGTTATGCACTTCATGTTTAATAAAAAACATAGTTTTGCAATGCAAATTGAGTACAAAACATCAATGTTTGTACTCGATCACTTATTAAAATTTCATTTCAATTTTGTTCCATTTCGAGTTAAATGTCATTAATAATAAAATATGTTTTTTGAAACATGAAGGATCTTAGTAAAAAACCCAGGAATAGTACTTTTCAAGTAGAAATTGACTAAAGTAATAGGACTTAACAGGTATGATATTAAAATATATCATTAAATAATAGCTTCCCAATAACTAAGCTTCGAATCATCTTTTATTTAACTATCAAATTTATCTAAACTTAAAACGTAAATGTGATTTTTTTGCCTATATGGTTCGATAGAAATCCGAAAGGATATAAATAAGCATTATAGCATTAAAATAGTCTATCAAACCTAGGATCTTATCAATGAGGTAGACCAAAATTGACCATCCCCTCTCGGGATTCGAATCTTCGCCCCCAACATTGAGAGTTGAACACGCCTTAACAAACACAGCTATCGAGCTCCCTGATGTGATTGTTGTTAAATGATCGAGAGAGCTCTTAAAATATTTATATATTAAGCAGGTTCATAATTCAAATGGAAAACCATTTTCTATTTAATAACACTGTTTGCAACTCAATCCTTGAATATCCTTGATCAGTGACTCTCTTTAGTCAAATAAATGACTACGAGTCCATGTTAAAGGGTTACTCCTTGGCACCGAGCTTTGATTTATACTCTATGGATATTTTAAGTTTTGTTTTCCTGCTCTACTCTATAAACAATCAATTTAATCTTCAGAGCTATTTTCGACGAAGCAAAAACATAGTGCATATTAATGCATTCAGAAATAATAATAAGTTAAATCCAAACTACGAGATAAATTTGTTTATTGAAAAGCCTAATAATTAACCAATTTGAATGAAAAGTAATAAAAAATATAAATGACAATGTGTATATTTTTTAATCTAGGAGGTGTCTCCGAATTTTCGATTCCACTCCTGAAAGGACTTGAGAAGTGCCGTATTTACAGAGGGACGAATCTTTTGTAGTGCCGTTTCGAAGTCCTTAATCGAAATTTTTCTTAAATCAGCGGGGTTCACTTTGGCAATTTCCTGAGGTGTGAGCTCCCGAAGGGGTCCAAAGGCAGCTTCCTTTGTAAGGTTTGTTAGGTCACTGCAAGAATATCCCTGGGTGACTCGATCGCTAAGGACGTGTAAATCGTGCTCCGAGAGGTTTGAGTTGTTTTTGGACAATAGATGTTCTACAAAGGGAATAAAATATTATGATATAAAAAGTAATATAGAATGAATATAATGAACGGTATTTGTGTCAAGAGTCCGATGGTTGTTTTTTAAAGGTATATTTGGGATGCTCCGGAAAGATTCTGAGAATGTTTTATCATGTCGTGTTCACGAGAAATGAAACTATTGATCTTGAAATGAGTTCAATTGACTCAGTATGCCATTAAAAAGTTCATATACGTGATTAAACAATTTAAAAAAAATTGTAAGCTTTTTAACGAAAAGGAGGAGAGCATGAATGAAGCATTCACTACTAAGCAATTTATTAAAATAGTTCACTTATAATACAAAAATTGCTTCTATATTTATAAATCATTATTTCATTTATCTGAAATAAATCGATAATACTATCTCAAAATACAACTGCTTAAAATGTACTATGAAAGTAATGAATGGTTTATACATAGCTCGAGAGTCCACATATAGAGCTCCCCAAACAACAATCATACCTAAAACAGATCTTCGAGTATCTTTATCGGGCATGGGAACAAGGAGTTTCTTCGTGAAGCGTCGAATGGCAGCGTCGTCCAGCTCCTGAGGTCGGTTGGTGGCTGCAATCAAGAGGACCCTTTGATCATCGTTGCCCACGATGGAGTCGAAGCTGGAGAAGAATTCGTTTTTGAGACGCCGAGAGGCCTCATGCTCGCCTTCTCGTCGTCGACACAAGATGGAGTCCACCTCATCTATAAGGATAAAATAATAAGAAATAAGGTGAGGATTCAACAAAAAACATTTGAAAGGTTAAAATAATGTTGATTGAGTATTATGAGACTAAATGATTTATCGTTCCTTTGTGGTCCGTCACGAACGACAAACGAATTTTTCCATGGCTCGCCGTTCGTTATAAAATAGAAAATCTTAAATACCACACCTGACATATAAAGGTATATGTGTTTCATTAAATCACTTTTAAACTGAAACCCCTTTAAATTTACTTTAATAGTTTATACTAAAATTAAAATTTGACAATGCACTCTGTATAGTTATAACTTTTTAACTTAATTCATCAACGTTTAAACCAGAGGTACCAAGTCAGGCAATCGCAATTTCCTCGTGGATCGCAGACTACATCAAAGTCGATCTCAAGATATTCTCCGTAAATCAAAAATAACATTTGAAAAAATATATATTAACATGAAAAAGACTTCATATAGGTTTGCTCTTAGCACTATCCAGCCTTAAAAAATTATAAGGCTCCGAGCCGTTTAAAGCCATAAAACTATATTGAAAAAAATATAACTATACTAAACGATCCGGTCGAGTTTTACTTGGCTCTGACCAACATTCAGCAGTTGCAGGGATATGGATAAATGGGTAGATCTTGAAACTGGAGGTATATGTAAATGAGATTTCCATTCTAAAAAAATTGGGCACTTTCGTTTTAGACCAATAATAATAAAAATTGGATAAAAACACTAGAAGTGTGGACACTTGGGTCTTTATTTTAATTTCTTACTTTTTCTAATACTTAAAGCTGGATATTAGACATCGTAAAAAGGAGTTATTTTAAAGTTATAGTACCGGAGTCACGTATGATAGCGCTGAATATCAGGGCATTTGTTTGGTCGCCATTGATTGGAGAAAGACAGCGTTAGATAGATCCAAAGTGAAAGTGAGATTCATATGTTGTCATAGAGAATATAGTGCTGAATTCACGTATGGTAGCGTTGAATATGGAGGTATTTGTTGTTCTCCATCGATGAGAAATATAGCGACAGAAATGACTTAAGAGATAGTGAGACTTTTTATCGTTATCGTGAAAAATGGATAGTGATATCACATTAATCTCATTTGGGAGAAAGAAGTTAAGCGAGAGTGATACTTCATATTGTTATTATGAAATAGGAATACTGATGTGACATCAATTAGAGAACACGACTTTTATTTTTTTAAATTTGATTTACGCAAGGTCGCGTTCTTAAAGGTCGCTATTTTCCAAAAAATATGATGGGGAATAACCCAATAAAAATAATAAAACACTTTAACTACTCAATGTCATTCACAGAAAATTTGGTTCCAATTTCACGGGTCATTCAATATATTCAATAACTAGTTCATAGTACTTTATTTGACTACTTCTATCTAAAGCGTTAATCGTGCAGTAGAAGGTAGTCACCAATCTAAAAAATAAAGAAGAAAACAAATCACTCTACTAAAAGAGTTTTTTTGATGATATACAGCGGCGACTTGTAAATAGTCTTTATAACCGAAAAAAAATCAAACGCACATTTCCAGTTATGTCATTTTTCTTATTAATTGTAGTTCCTTGAAAGTCGTCATTGCCATTTCTTCTATTTTCTATTCCTTAAGGCTGGGTATTTAAGCATCTTAAAAATAATTTATTTTTAAGTAATTTCATAGATAACATAAAGTGCCGAAGATATGTAAGGTTAGCGCTGATTATAATCAGCGCTAACCTTACATATCTTTATTTTGCTGTTTCTCCCATCAACAGAGACCAAACAAATACTCCAATAATTATTGGAGTATTTGTTTGGTCTCTGTTGATGGGGAGAAACAGCAAAATAAAAATCTTAAGAGATATTAAAACTTCATATCGTTAACAAAAACAGTTGAGATGGGTATGACTAAAGCTTTAAAGTAAAGTAGCGCATCGGGGCAGATAGCTTGGAAAGATTTTCATTGAGTCTCTTTTTTCTTTTTTGTCCAGGAGATGTCGCTTTGGGATTTAAAAAATATGACATCATCCAGGTTTTTTCGATCTCATTCATCACATCCATTTAAATAATTACATTCACTACTAATATTTTTTAACTTATTTTCACAACGATAATTAATATTTCACTGTATAAGAACACAAATGATTTTAATTCAATGTTCTACATATAATCTAGGAGGTGAGGTTTCATGTTGAGTATCGAGCGCAGAGATCCGCGGAGCAATAAAAATAATAGATATGACAATGTTATTGAAACTATTGTTTAAGTCTACGTCACTATTACGTCACAAGGGTACTTGATATATCCCAAAATTCTTACGTATTTATTTACTTACCTGCATCAACATCAACGCCTCTAGCGGATAAATAAAACAAAAGGAAGCCAAGAAATAATCAAAAATAAGAACAAAAAGCTCTTGATGCGCCACTTTCCTTTAAAGCTTTAGGTATGACATCTTTAGGTATTACTAAAATTTGATTAACGCGAGGTTGCGTTATAAAAAGTTCTTATTTTCCGCAAACTTAAATTAGACAGGACAGAAATAACTTAATAATAAGTAATCATAGGGAAAACGAATACTATGTCAATTGACGTATCTGGGATTCTAGTCTAAATTATTCTTTAAATTATCAATGACAAACTATTCGAATTTGGAAATAAACGACGAAGTATTTTTCTACAAACAACAACAAAGCTGAGGAGCATGCAGTTATTCGCGTAAGTGTAGGAAGTGGAGCGTCTACTGTCCTCAAAATTTGACGATAATAATTGGATACAAATTAAAGAAAATTAATTGTCTCATAATCCGGCAATAATGTTTCAAAATGAAAAACATCCCCCATAAGATTTATCTGAAATTGAATAACAAGCCTAAAAAGTTTTCAAGATTTTTTTGTTACTCTTTGTTAGTATGCTAAGAGTAACAACTACATTATTTCTTAGGTTATCTCTGATACTTTTATCAAGGTCAAGATGATCAATACTATGTAGTAATTGGAAAATAAAATATGGTAGCTTAATGTATATTTTGCCTATTAACAACAAAACATTTTTTTAATTGAATATTATAATTATTCATAAGAGGCTTTACGTTATGTCATTTGATTATTTAGTTACGTCATCCTTTTTTAGTATACGGTATATATTTATCAATTGTTGGAACCGAGATAACCAATTTAGTGCGTCAAAATTAACCTATAAATATAGTCATCAATTAAACAATCAAAATAGTTTAATAACGACCTTTACATGAAAGCTATCAATGCAGAACTTTAGAAATGTTTTAGAATGAAAAATACAAAATGATATTTTATGATCACTTTTATTAGGGAACAAATAGGATTTTTGCAAATCCAATTCTTCTTCTTTGCTGAATAAACGCCCTTCAAGACTATGCTCTCTATGCTTCTTGTAAGCCTCTGAGTTATTTAATAACAAAAAAATTATATCTTCAAGTTCAAGAACTTTTACAACAAATCAGAACTAAAACATTAATCATAAATTAATCAAAAATCCCGAACGTTAACTATTTATAAGTGTCAAGGTACTGGATGGCCCACGGAGATTAATTGAGCGTGGTCAGGAGACCATTGGTTAAACATAATTTTAGAGCAAACAAGCTTATATAAATAATCCTAATAATTTTTTTGTTTGTTTCATACAAGACAAAATATAATTGTCAAATGAATCATATTTAAGTAACTTTTATGAATATCACAGAGAATAATATTGTTGACCAATACGCTCAGCTAATAACTATTAGTTTACTTCCCTCAAGTAGTTAGTTTACGTAGCTATAACATTATTTCGCTATGAATAAAGTTTAATGCTAAGTTTATATAACTAGATAAAAGGAGTAAAACAATAGAAATATTATGAACCTTAATTTAAAAGTATATATTGTAAAGAACATTAGCACGGGGCTGACATCACTTGAAATATGTGATATGATGAATGTATGCTTTTATAGTAGGTTCTAACAAACTGAATTTTTTTTCTACAACAGCCACGGGTGAATATATACCTTACTTCATAATGCCAGCTCCTTTTCACACATATTTTTATGAGCCAATTACGTTCCTTAAAATAGTTCCAGTGTTGTATCCTTAGCTATCTTCTAACGATCCCCTTACTATTTGTTGACTAAGATGACTCATGCTTACATATGAACAGACAAATAAGATATAGGGGTATTTACGTTCATTAACGGGAGCACATAATACGTTATATGTTAAGACATGCATAATGCTGAAGGTATAAAAAAGGACTACACTAATATAAAAAATGCTAAGCTCAAGGTATATTGAAATAAAAAGTACGTCCATATTGTCAATACAGCTGACAACTCGCTTGCCCATGTGTGGCATCATAAACAGTCACCGGCAAGCGGGAGGAATAACATTATATTGTTATATTTTTGATCAAGTTCAAATAATAATAAGATTATGACGTTTGACTATCCATAAAAATATGAAATAAACATAGCTTGATTTAGTTTTTATCTTTAATTTGTTCAATTTAAAATTGAGAGCTATAAATGAGTTACACAGCAGGAATTCATTAAGTCATACGCCAAAATGTATTTTATGAAGACAACATCTTTTTAAGGCTAGAGGGGCATTAAATCTTAAAAAATCTTTCGTGGGTAATTAAAAAACTTTTGTTTTTAAAAAATCCTCTAAACATTAGACTGTTTATATATTTTCTATTAACGCAACTACTTCAGTTTATCTATTTTGGTTTCCTTAACTGTGTTTTGTCAATTTTCTATCAATAACAAATTGAATACTTTATTTTTAAATATATCTGAAATATTGCTTCGTATGAAAAATGTCATCAAAAGTTAAAAATATTTATATAGAATAAACAGAAAAATCGCATTGTTTAAAAAAAACGAGTCCAATTTTCTTTAAATAATTGAAATGCGATACAATATAATCCTTTTAAATATTTATTTGGAATACAAAATTAAAAAAGGTCATTTCAAAAATTACTTAATGTCTAAAATATACTCATTGCAATTATAAGCAGATCAACATATCTATTTAAAAAAAGTATAAAATTAATATAGTATTTTTGTAAAAGGAGATTAAAGACCTGTATCATATATGAAATTTATTTATTACAGGGTTTAAAGATAATAGTTGCAATAGTTATATAAGGCTTTGAGTAAATCATAATTGACATTAAGGGGATTGGATTTTGTTCACAAAGTGAAATTGATGATGTTGCCAATGATTAAATGTCAAAAAATTAACTCTTTAATATATTGTATGGAAGGAACTGTTTTCTTTATTTTGAACTCTCAATAATAAAAAAGGTCAATTATACGAATCAAAACCCATGAAACTCGTTGAAGAGTACTTTTATAGAAATATTTGTTAGTTTGAGTGACTATTATTTTGAATATTAATGATCATATAAAGTCAACTTGAATGTTCACATTGGGCATTAAGGCTTAATAAGAAATAAACGACTAAAGGCCTATTGTTAGCATGTAAGCCCGTAACATTTGTTTTTTGCACACATTGTTATGCGTTAGAAATTGTAATTTTCAACAAAAGAGTAAAACTTTTTTTTTTTAATTGAGTCAAAACAAAGATAAACGCTCCAAAAAAGCAATGGATATATTCATAGAATAGTGCTTTATAGAAGCATTTATAAGATTTATCAATTTAATTACTTATATTTCCTAAATATATGGCCATAAATGATGGGGCAGTTATAAGGAGAGCAATTATTTATTAGTATTAATTTTTTTTAAAGGACCCCCATTTCCTATGAAAAAACAGTCAACATTCCTTACCTATGAAAACCAGTGACGGTGCATGTTTAAGAGCATATTCAAAGAGGGCTTCATGAGTTTTTCTCCCTCCCCCACATACTTAGACGTGAGGGAGGAGGCCGTGATGCTAAAGAGCGTCATGCCTCCCTCCGCCGCAAGGGTCCTCGCCAGGAGCGTCTTCCCATTGCCCGGAGGCCCAAAGAGAAGAATGCCCCGGGGAGGGCTTCTCAGGCCCCGGAACAAGTCCGGCCGCAGCGTGGGAAGGATGACTATTTCCTCGCGTGTGGCCTTGATGGACTTAAGGCCGGAGATGGAGGAGAAGCCCGAGGATGTTTTGGGAGGCTGTGACCGAGTGGACTCAATGAAGGACACGAGTTCGGAGGCTGGGGAGTTGGAGATTGCGGGGGAGGATGAGGGACCGAGAGGAGTTCGGGATGGAGTTCCAGGATGTGGAGAGGAGCCGGAAGGAAGTCGAGTCGGGGTTGGATGCACGGGAGAAGATGAAGAAAAAGGAGGCCGAGTCGGGGTTTGACGGCGTGGAGAAGAGGATGGACTCTGATTTCTTCTTCTACGATTGAGGAGTAGGAAGGTGTGTAAGTTAAGCTACTAAATAAGAGCCTAAACTTAATAAATAATGCCCTTAACTTTGTTAAAAATATCAATACATTTACTTTCTTTAATATTCTTACGATATTTGTTTAAAATGATAAAAACCCAAAAATATCAGCGCCAAAATATTTAAAAATGGACAAATTTGACGTAATTAAAACATTATAAATTTGAAGAGCCTGAAATGAGTTGATTTTATAATAATTAATTACATTTAGAGTATATTATTAATGTTCCTAATGGATTATTTCTAGTAGATGGAATTTTTTCCGTTTTATTCTCGTCCTTGAAAACGTAAAAATACGTTTATTATCATAACACATAAGTCAATATCTCCGAAGCAATATATATTTATCGCCCTCTAATGTCACAGGCTCATATGGAATCCATTGGTTTGACCATTTTTATCCTTTAAGATTTATTATGGAACTGATTTTAGAAATGTTTGTATATTTTAATGATCAGAAAAAAAGCTAACTAACATTTCTCTTTCATTCTTTTATTTAATGTTATAGATATTGTAAATGACTTATAAACTTCCAAAAACTCTTTAAGTACTCAACACTATTCTCGCCAATCCAAGCAGTCTCATATACAAACTAAAAGCTGCAAAGCACTTCTCATATGTTATTATTATTATGGGTTTTCCTGAAATAAAACAAATCATGATACCAGTTAACATATTAAAGGTTATAAAAATGGGGAAGGACTACTAACAGAAGTTCCTTTTTACTACCAAAAACACACTTCTACAATCTAATTAGCATCGCATAAACATAAGCTCCATTTTCAGCCCTTCCTTACAGATTCGCATCATAGTTTCTCCTTCTTTCCAGAGCGGATCCCGGCATAGGAGGCGCCGAGGGCTGAACTCCTGTCCCTTTTCCTCGTCAGTCTTAACCGAGAGATACTGGACTCGCTCACGAGCCTGAGCAAGCCACTTATATATCCGTGGATCCTGTGAGCCCTTGGCCAACGCCTTCTCCAGCTCACGGATACCCAAGCGATATAGCTCAACACCACGGAGGCTGGACCTCGGGAAGCGCTCTCCATGTTCAAGGCCTCCGAGAGCCATTTGTAGCCCTCTTGAACACGGATCTCAGGATCCATAAAAAGGAAGGCGTCTTCACCTATCAATTTGCAAATAAGAGAACTATGAATATATTGTGATTATTACTCACACAACGATTATTATTATTTATGTTTGAATTCATTGCTCCCAACGTAACCTATCTTCTTCTTTTTTCATCGTTATTATCCCTTTTCTTCACTCACGCAACCCTTCAGTATTTCATCCTATTTGCCCTTGTATTGTATACGTTAATACAGGTGCTCCAAAAAATATATAATTATTGATTTTTTCGTAACGCTTTTTGTTGTTGAAAGAACAATTTTCGTTTATATATTTTTTAATTAAAAATATGAATTATGAATCAATATTTATCAAACAACTTAAGGTTTTTATTCATTGCAATCGGAATTATATTACAAATTTAGGTTTTGTGATGCGTTCACACACTGCCAACGCGTTCTGGAAGAGTATTAATATAGCCAACCTATTAGCGTTCAGAAAAGAAAGAAGACGAAAGAGGGATTGACGTCACAAATCAACTATCGAACGTTATCCCTTTTTTGTTCATTTCTCCGAGTTTTATTTGAGCACGTTCTTATTTTCATTAACTTATAAATCAATAAAGGATGAGTTATGTGTATTTAAATAAAATTCATAAAAGGAATTTCCTATAGGAATAATCAGTTTATTCATAGAAAGAATTTCGAAGTTGATTTGTGACGTCAATAACTCTTTTTTCTTTCTTTCCTTTCTTTAATAGGTTGGCTATATTAAACTCTTCCAGGAATGCAGTTTTGCCTGTTCAGCGTTAATCAAAAAATTTGCGTTAAGTGATTTGAGAAAATTCACCAATTTTTCGTTCCGTTCGGAATTCTATATTTTTAATAGGCTTGAGGTAATGTCATATTTTTTCCTATTGCACAAATGACCAAATTTAAACGTTCACTAAACGTGTAATAGTATTTTCCTCATATTTATTTTAACCGTCTATAAAACAACGTAGAAATGAATTGATGTAGTTGAACTTTGTATATATACCTCTACTTTGAGTTTTTAACTTAACCATTATTGGATCATATTGGATAGGAAAAAAAATAAGCATAATATGAAAGCATAATATAATGAAATACTTTAAAAAAAGTCAAGTTATATTTCAAGTTTAATTAATAGATTTATACATCTCAGGATGTGATTAGCAGTTTTTAAAACATCAAATATATTTACATAAACATACGTTGTGGAATTATTAAAAAATAATATTACATCGTTAAATAAAGACATGTAAAGTAATTTTTCATATATAATTAATAATTATTATGAAGTGCTTCTCCATGTTCGAAAATTAAATTTCAATGGATTGATAGTTATTACTAAAGCGTTAAAGTAAAGTAGCGCATGCATAACATAAAATTCTTCCTTTTTCCCAAAAGGAATTGGCCTAAATCTTAGTTCTTCTGTAGTCCGTAAGGGGCGCTTTGATGCTAGAGCTCTTTGAAAATAATAACAAAGTCCTTTTATTATTTATATTTGGAGACTTTTTTATCTTGAAAAAAGTGTTTTGTTTTTAATCCCTTTAAACCGGTTTAAAATAGGATTGTGACGTAATTTTATGGACTAGCGACATCTAACGCTAAAGAAAATAACCAATTTTTGGCCAATTTTTTTGGTTTACTTTTTCCTTGCATGCGCTAATTTACTTTAACGCTTTTGTTATTACAGGCGTTTGATATATAAAATAGTTGCTATTTCCCCCTTCAATAAAACATAGTTTGTTTTCGAGTAGGAGGATCACAAAGAATAATATGTGGAAATTTCCCTCCCTGCTATTCTATTACATTTATTTAATATATAAAATGTATAATGCTTCAGTGACAAAACATAATTGATATTATTGTTTATTAATCTATATCATTTTATTAATTAATACTTAGAAGTAAAGTGAATATGTAAATGAATTAAATGGGTCATCATAGTAAAAATTACTGTGAGTTTGTTTGTTTGTAAGTAAATCCATCATTTCGTCATTTGTTTGTCGTGAGGCTGAGGGTGCCAGGAAATTAGGAAATCATGAATCGGATGGAAATGCACGCGAAATACATCATCTGACATATGAGCGTATGGAAGAATGAAAATGCTTTATATTTGGAAGCTACATCAAGAAAGCTTCTCAAATTTTTGCCTATTTGATTCGATACAGTTGCTTCGTTGTGGATATAAATAACTATTATAACATTGAAATTAGTCCATTAAACTTAGGGTCTTTTAATGAGATTGATCAAAAATTATCCCTCTCGGGAGTAGTCGTCGAGCGTACTGCCTCAACATTGAGAGTCGAGCACGCTTCCACTGAGCTAAAGTGAATACTTAACGGGAAAAAATAATTCCACTAAATACGTAGGTTAAAAACGATCTATTTACGATTTTCTACTTTGAATTCCAACGCATTCAGTTGAATGGAAGTTCTTGATAAATAAAGCAGAAGACACATATTGATAAAAAAATATACAGAATATCGTAACAGGACTCACCCCCGGACTAGCACCCCCCGACAATCACCCCCTGGACTAGCACCCCCCGTGCCAATCACCCCCCGACATTTACCCCCCGTTAGTAATATTTCTTATCTCTTAAAGTCCACTTATGAAGCTAACTATGTTTTCCAGCTATTAACAAAGGTGACGTCATTGGTTAACCACTTTCTTGATCTCCTTTTCCGCTGCTTGCGAAGACTAATGGGGACTTGGATATCTTAAAAAAGCCACAGGAACACGTTTTTGGGTGTGAAGAAATGAATATAATAAATTGAGAATATAATTTATATGTCAACTTATTTGACTAAATGAGTTTTTAATTTTCAAATAGTCACTTTCTCCTAGTCTTCGATTTAGGACAAGTGGTTCCTTGATGAAATCTTAGAAAATAGATTATGACCTATATGAGATAAATAAGATATCTTGAGTTGATAGGTTACAAACTGTATGATTGTCTACTTGTACATAGATAGCCCAGATATAAGGTTTAAGACACGAAAATGCAAATTTATGTACGTTTAATTTTGCAGATTCAAATTCTAAAGAACTGGGACTGCGTGCTAACCAGTGATGTCACCTTTGTTAATAGCTTGAAAACATAGTTAACTTCATAAGTGGACTTTATGAGATAAGAAATATTACTAACGGGGGTGCTAGTCCAGGGGGTGCTAGTCCGGGGGGTGATTGTCTGGGGGGTGATTGCACTAGAATCACAGAATATAGGTATGTTAAACCGAAGGTGCTGCCACCTGGTGTTTTTCTTCCGAAGTAAAAAATGAATTTCCGGTTGGCTGTTGAAGATTTCTCGACGATTCATGGTTTTTTTTCTTAAAAAAATAAAATTATTCTGTTCTTTATTATTGTCTATGCAAATTTTTATACCTGGACAAACAAATCATCTTTTTACTACCTGTTGCAATTAATTTCAACTCTTTAGCACCCGTGTTTCATAGTTGACTAGCCTTTTTAAAAAATTATGCACAAATCAATGACGTCATCACACAATTTCTTTGCTATTACTCGGTTGTTTATAATTGTTCACTCAAATTTCATACCTATACAAAAAAATAATCTTTTTACTACTCTTAGCAACTAAATTCACTCTTTAGCACTCGTTTTTCATAGTTAACTAGAAGCACTCTGGAATATATGGTTCGGGAACTAGGCATTCTGGCGGATCTTCAAACGGCAGAATTCATCATGGAAAATGACAACGTCACCGTTGGATTCGACGCCACTACCCAAGAGCATATTCACATAAACAGTATACATTTTAAAATCAGATAAGGGGTGCATGTCTGCAGCCGTGGATGAACTACCCGGAGGAACCGCTGTTGACTATTCTCTTCGCATCTCTTCAACTTTGAATCATTTGGTGGAAGTATTCCTTAATTTCCATCCAAACTTCAACTTCTCAGATACAAGAAACCGTATGATTTAAAATATACGAAACTCCATGACCGACAGATGCCCTACCAACCATGCTACAATTCAGATCCTTAATTCAGAGTGGGGTGTAACTCTAAATGAGTTAAACTACAATTTACATCCTCTTGATGCTATGGCATCTAAAGTCAAGGCTCCAAAAAAATTTTTGGAAAAACGCGACTCAAAATTACTCGGACCCCACTGTATGGCTGTGAATTTGATTACGCAAATTAACAAGCTCCGTTACAAAAATGGCAAAGACAATCGAAAGGGTTTTGTTTTGTTCCTAAAAGAATGATCTTTACCAAAAATTTGCTACCACGGTATCGAGTGAATCGACTTCACGTTTTTATTTCATATTGCAGGGAAGCTTCTTGAGCATGAAGACCAATTCAACAGCTATTTAAAACTGGGACTGTTTGTGGAGGGTTACGGAATTCAATTCGTATAGACTTCTCCAATGAATATGTTAAAACTCAATTGCACGTTCTGGTCATATTCGGGAAACTTCTGACTGGACCTTGGATGAAGAAGTTCTACACCAATTCTAAGGACTCTATCGACTACGTGGACGCCACCAAATCCTATAAAGAAGTCATCCTGAAAAACAGACTTTAGAGATGCCTTGGCAGCTAATAAAGTCTACCAATGATTTCTTCGGCGAAAACATCCCATTGGATTCAACGATTCAATCACTTCATCAAAGGAAAATCTTATGTACTGATATTTTGAAGAATACACATCCCAATGTATATATTCAATTATTTCTGTTTTAGAGAAAACAGTACCATAAGTTTTTCTCAATTGATATCATGAAGAAATTCTCAGAAGAAACTGCCTCCGCCCGCTTACATAATATGGATGCAGAAGAATTGATTGGGATGTTTTCAAAATTGAATAAGAAGTTCCCTCGTTCTACAATTGACTATATTTCTTGTAAAATGAGGGCGGCCAAGAATCGAACTTTCGATTTTATCAACAATCTCGAAACCCAAGATACTTTCATCAACATCTCCAGGCAATTGGCGAGGGCTTCAAGACTACATAAATTAAACAAAAGTGAAGAAACAGCAAAAGAGATGATGAAAAGAAAAATACAAAAGGAGACTTCTTCCAATGATAAACTTCGAAAAAAAGAGAAAATAAAATCAAGTCCAAGAGCCTCAAGGATACATGGCTTTGGTAAACCATACCAATATCAACAAATCATTGGCAAATGATATCCTCTCTGAAAAGATCGTTGGGAGGAAAGGGAGTCATTATGGATGGAGGAACAAGAGTTGATATTGTTTAACTATAAAATCGAGTCCTTCGATTCATCCACGAATGAATATACCTTGCCTATTGGTATCCAAACGGTACCTATGAAGATGCAACAGACTACTAAATTTCTCCAATTTCTATGTGTGCTAATCTTCTCGTAGGAGACTTGAATATGTTTAATAAATTTATTTTTTATTATACCTTGAATAAAGTCAAATTTTATAGTCCAATCAGTAGTCAATTTAATTGTCCCTTTCTTACGTGTATGGGGAACTTTAATTATGAAAAAAAAATATTTTTTGTAAAAAATACGATTTATATTGAATAATATCTAAAATAGGTTGCGTGACAAGAATTAAAAAGGAAGGTTTAGTGATTTAATTGAGAGAAGGTATGTTTTATTAAGTCGACGCCAGCAGAACGTAGAATCAGTTGACTTATAAATATGCATCGCATATAGAGAAAAGGAGGATTTTTTTCGAGACGAAAACAGACGATTACGCCCAATCCGTCAAACAAATATCCGTGATTATCCTCGAAAGCGTTGCCATCGACCATTTCTCAACAGTTTAATCCAAAATAAGGTAAGACATATGTTTTTTCAAATTTCGTGTAACATACCTACAGAATACGAATCGGTACTTCCAGCTCCTGTAAAATAATTTAAAGTTATAATTATTTAAGAGTTACATACGAGTGTATCGAACAATTTTTAAATACAGATGCGTACCGATTCCTAAGCCACTTTTTGTGCCAATATGGTTCGATATAATTGTTCACGACTGGATATGAATAAGCATTAAAATTAGTCACTCGAACCTAGGATCTTATCAATGAGGATGATAAAAAAAGACCGTCCTCTCTCGAGATTCCATCCTGCGCCCCCATCATTGATAGTTGAACACGCCTTAACGCACTGAGCTCTCGCGCTCCCTTTGGAGTTCCTAACGGTACCATTGTTGCAGAGGTTCCTTTTGGTCCCAAAGAGTCCAGGTCTGCAAAGTACATCCAATATACACTTCTCTTTAAATTATAAATGGTTTAAAAAGAAAGTACCATATAAGAGAATGATGGGAGTTAAAAAAACCTCATGGAGAATCTCATACCAAGAAAAAAATAATGTTTTTAAGAATACAACTACACAAATTACTATGCGCTATGAATGTGTGTTTGTACAATAAAGGAGCTAATTTGGTGATGCTACTATACATTAAATGAATGCAAGCTTGTATTAGAATCCCCATTGCCCATGGGGTGCTTAAATTCGCATCAAAGGAATTTAGATAAGTACTTAATAGCTGATATAACGTTTAAAACTTGCCTTTCCTACACCTATTCAAAGCCATGTGATGCCAGTTTCTTCTCTCATCGAAATTTGCTATTATTATTATCATTATGCTGTAAATTAATAGCCTTACGAATCTAAAAAAGTGATCATTCTTATATAATTCATTTAATGTCGTCTTTGTACATAGAGGCACATAAATATCCCTAATGGACACATTACATTATTGCTTAGGGGAAATTGCGCTTCTCATTACGCTTATTTAGTATCATATAAAGGAATAACAAATTTAGTGTGGCTTTCTAGAATTTCATCTTCTTTTAATATATATATGTAACAGTGATGGTTTTAATGATCACGTTAGCCAGTGAATTGAACTAGATGTAAAGAATGTAGTTCTCACTCACATAACTGTTGTAGTTTTGAATCAATTTTGAAGAAAAGGATGAAACCCAAAGATAATAGATAATACAAGATGCGCAGAACGCAATGTTTAGATTCCTCTGATTACAAAAGAAAAACTGAAACGTCACATATGACGTCACATTATCGATTTGTTATGATTTATGACATAAAAATATCTATATTCTCTTTCTTTTCTCTCATTATCTTTCTGTCTGTTTGATAGAAAAGGACTACTACTTTATGGACAAGTGAAAAATACAAATAATCAACCTTTTCAGATGTTATTAAATTTGCTGAGTTTCGGCCTGAAAATTAAAAATCTAATGCAAATAACATATTATTAAACTAATTTCATTATTTTTGCTGAAAATCATGTGAATGTAGTTACACAAACATAAAAATCTTATTTTTATATGAAATTCTATTCGAGGTTGTGTGGCTTCATCGATATTAGTCCACCATGTTATTAAATATTTAAACACATTGTTATTTATTTAGATTGTGAAGGCAAGGTCTGTATAAGATACTTATATATGTACATTAAAAAAATCATTCTCGCGTACAAAATGACGCATATAATGGGATTATAAATGTGTCAGAGACAAAGTAAAATTTTGAGAGGATACCTTGACGCAAATCTAAGAAACACATTTTTTTTTTCAAAATCGATTTCTTATAGGTCAATACAGGCTCTGAATCATATGATGTAAACTCAGATTGTACTGAATTCTGAATTCATAGAATGCAACCAAGGTCATTTTTGGATTTATCATCAAAGGTTTACTAAACTTAAAAGTATTATTTTACTCTGAAGCGAACAAGTCAAGTCCGCTTTCAGGACAAAGAAACTACTTTTGGCCTGATAGATTGAACATTCAATGTGTTTTCTCCACTTTAAATCATCGTCAATTATGATCTAAAGACATTTGAAGGTACGAATTCCCTCGATCTTGGCCCCATTGGCGTATATATCCTTGCATTAACTTACATTTAATCCCTGATTTTCAATCTTCTTTAAAAAAGCTCAGGGGTTTCACAGTTCTTTTTGGGACTCTGAGTTCGAATATATAATTGATTTGGCTCCATAGAGCCTTTTTTTAAATTAAACCATAGCCTAATTGATGAGATATACCTATACTAATATCTTGAGTTTGATCATATTTTTCTTTAAGAATATATTGCATAGTAACATTAACTTATTTCTCTAAATTAACAGCAAGGTTACTAAGTTAACCCCTTTTGTGTCGGCACGTTGTCTCCATTGTGATTATAATGAAAAATAGAGGCATATATACACTCAGAGAATGCAAACCTCCGCCGTCACGGGGTCCTTATGAGCCTTCCGAGGCGGATTTTTCACGACTGGGGCGGCGTAGAGGGACGGGGGAGGGTTCACCTCGACGGAAATTCCGAGAGGAAGACGCTCCCGGCACCCGATTTCATAGCACAGCGACATCTATTAGCAGAGTAGGCTAACTTGAATATTTATAGTATTTAGCTCATTTTGCATCTTATTTCTGCACTCAGAGATGCCAAAAATTTAATCACTTGTTTCTTTTGCATTTCCAACAACTCCACAAAGTTTCATCCGAATCCGTTCAGTACTTTTTGAGTTATCCTGCTGACAAACAAACCAAACAACCAACACAACCAACGCCAGTGAAAACAATACCTTCTTCGGCGGAGGTAATTAAATAAAATGTTTGTTAGAGACGGATATAAGGTTGTTTGGCCAAATACCACAATATTTTCCGCATATATATATTCCTTGAATGATTTGATTAACCTCACAACTTAAACCCAAAGGTAAGAAAGACTTCTTAAAAGTATACAATTCAAGTATTGAGTTTCAAAGAATTGGTGTCAAAGAGGGACTTGAATATGAAGCCTACATCAGGGCTACATATTAAATGAAAGAATGAAAATCCAATTATAATGGGATATTAAAAAGTCTTTGATGAAATATATGAATAAACCATTATTTTTTCCCTAGAGCAGACCCTCAAGTTCAAATGCAATATGCTATTATGTTTCTCCTTATCGAACAGAAATAGGGCTTCACTATCAATTTAAGATTTTTTGGTACTGTTTTATGTGCCCAGGATGCATGGGAAAATCCAAAGTGAATCGTTCAAGTGATATATTGGAGTAATTTGATACATCTTAAAAGCACATTAAAAATTAAAACATTGGAACATTATAAGAATTTGTGGTCTTTAAAAGGAAAATAATTTTAAACTATAATGTTTATTTATGTTTTTATAAAACACAATTTCCTTTTATTATCTTTATTTATGTGTAATTATGTATTATACATGTTTTAAATAGAATAAAGACCTTGCTGATGAAAAAAAAAAAAAAAAAAACATTGGCGATGGATACGTGGCCTTTCAGCCAGAAATTCAAGTTTTGAGAGATTATGAGTAAGATTTTCTTTGATATTTTGTCTGAGTTGAGAGCTTCTTTTTATATGCCAAGGTGACTAAGTATTTACTGGTGTTACCATTACCAAAGGAAAATCTAAAATAATTAATAGGGATAAAAACAAAAACAATATTGGTGGATTCATTACAGGCAGTACCTAAATAGTCTGCCTTAGGATTTATTTTATTTTCTACCTGATTTATTATAGAAAAAATCAAATATCATGGTCTTCTACTCTTTGATGTAAAACCCTATGCTGGGTTAATAACACGAGAAGGCAAAGCAATAAATGCTGTCATCAGCAACTGTAAGGCCTGTCTTGCAAAGTATTTAACATGTGATAGACCAGTAAGTGTTATCCGCTTAAGGTCTATTATTATTTTGCGGCTGTGAGATATTGTGATATTCGCCTACGGATCCCCAATACCCTATACGGTTCGGGATTTACGCCTATGACGTTGTTAAGTTATATTCAATCGGCACGACATCTCAAAACCTTAAAGAAAGTTCTTCAATTTTACAAGAAAAATTTACGTCATGGAAAATATGGAACTCAAAGGGAGTTTAAAAAAAATTAGATTAAAAAAAATCAGATTGGCTATGGTTTAATTTATTTTTCATTGTCTTTTATATTATGATTGACGTTTTAAACCTCTCTTTATGAATATTATACCCTTTTTTAAGCTGAATCTTTTTTATTGCTTGAATATGGCGGTCTTTAATTAGAATTTTTATCTATACTGTTTAATGTTGCTGCAAAATTTAAAACTTTCTATCATGTTATGTAGTTTCATTTTTATGTAACTAAATCATAGAGATATTAAGATATAGAGAGCTTATTGGATTCTTCAGAAAAATACGTCATTGTGTCCAGAATACAGCTGAACAATGTTTCTCTGCTATTGGAGGCATAGAGATAAAAAGATATAGAGAGTTTATTGCTATCATCTGTATTTTTGTCCAATGTAAACAAAGTAATTTGTTCTACGTCATCGTAAGCTGATCATAAAGATAGAATCTGTCTCTATGATCAGCTTACGATGACCGTAAAATTACTTTGTAATATTGTAGACACAGAATACAGCTGAACGATGTTTCTCTGCTATTGAAGGGAATAAGCTTCTCTATCTTATATCTCTATGATTGGATGATGGATTCTTCAGAGAAATACGTCATTGTGTCCTGAATACAGCTGAATGATGTTTTTCTGCTAATTGGAGGGAATAAGCTCTTTATATCTCGATGAACTAAATAAAGGCCCTGCTGCAGAAAAAATAATAACAACAAAGGGCTGGATTCTCTCAATAAATATCTTTTCTGTTATAATATTTTTATTTTTCTATAGAAAATCATGTTGGAAAGAAAAAGCTATATACTAGGTATGTTAAAACGAAGGTGCTGCCACCTTTGTTTTCCTCCGAAGTAAAAAAAATGAATTTCCGGTGGCTGTGCAGATTTATCGACGATTCATGGGTTTTTTTCTTCAAAAAATAAAAATTTCTGTTCTTTCTTATTGTTTACGCAAATTTTCTTCCTGTGCAATAAAATTTAATCTTTTCACTACTCTTAGCAACTAAATTCAACTCTTTAGCACCCGTTTTTCATAGTTAACTAGCCTTTTGAATATAACTATGCACAAATCAAAAATGACGTCATCACACAATTTAATTTGCTATTACTCGGTTGTTTATCAGTGTCCACTCAAATTTTCTTCCTGTGCCATAAAATTTAATCTTTTTACTACTCTTAGCAACTAAATTCAACTCTTTAGCACCGTTTTTCATAGTTAACTAGCCTTTTGAATATAACTATGCACAAACAAATCAAAAAATGACGTCATCACACAATTTATTTGCTATTACTCGGTTGTTTATGAGTGTTCACTCAAATTTCATTGCAATGCTTTAATGTTTTAAATATATTTCGACGAATTTTTTATAAAGTTATCTATAGTTAATAAATTACTTAAAAGCTAAATAGTATAATACAAAATTTTGATGATTTTCAATTTTTTTCTTGCTTTTATTTTGGGTATTATATTACTCTGTTATCTATGGACAACCATTTTTTTAAACATGTCTGTACTGTAAATTTAATCATTTTAATACCTTTTGCAATATGTTTAACTCTCTAGCTCTTTAATGGAGAACGAATCTTCTAAAATGTATATGCAAAAAAACATAAATTACTTAATCATGAATTATTCATAATTTACATTACATATGACTAAATATATTAAATTAGGTATAAATAGCTGATACATTTACCACCTAAGAAGAAATGGCCCAAGAAAATGGACCAGAAAGAATTGGTCCCAAAAATAGCCTTTTAAACAGTAAACTAATTACGTCCCAAAAAAATGCCCAAATATTTAGTAGATAAATATTGGAGTTTAATATTTTTTTCTTTTGTTTATACTGAGATGTCCAATCAATTTTTAATAAATAGTTCCAGTGGCTTAGAATATTACATGATTTTACTCCTTAGGGAAGGGGTCGAGAAAACCTGAACTCATTAACATTGATTTTAACAGAAATTATACTTTAAGAATAGTTACTAATAATTTCAGCAAATCAAAAATGACGCCATCACACAATTTCTTTGCTATTACTCGGTTGTCTATGAGTGTTCACTCAAAGTTCATTTGCGTTGGCTGTTTTAAATATATTTCGAACGATGTTTGATAAAAGTATATATATTAATAAATACTTAAAAGCTAAATAGTATAATACAAAATTTGATGATTTTCATATTTTTATCATATTTTTCTTTGCTTTATTTTGTATTTTTATACTCTGTTATCTATGGACAACCATTTTTAAACATGTCTTTACTGTAAATTTAATATTTTAATACAGTTTGCAATAGTTTAAACTCTCTAGTCTTTTATGGAGAACGAATCTTCTACAAATTTATATGCAAAAACTAATTTACTTAATCATGAATGATTCAGAATTTACATTACAATGATAAATAGATAAATTAGGTAGAAATAGCTGATACATTTACCACCTAAGAAGAAATGGCCCAAGAAAAATGGACCAGAAAGAATTGGGTCCAGAAAAGGCAAAGATAAAACCAGTAACTATTACGTCCCACAAAAAATGCCCAAATAAGATTAGTAGATAATATTGGAGTTTAATTTTTTTTTCTTTTGTATTATACGGAGCAGTCTTAATCAATTTTTAATAAATAGTTCCAGTGCTTAGAATAGTAAATGATTTTACTCCTTAGGGAAGGGTCAAAAACCTGACTCATTACATTGATTTAACAGAAATTATACTTTAAGAATAGTACTAATATTTCAGCACTAAATTATTTGTGTTGAAATTATATAATGAATAATATGTAACATTAATATTCAAAAATATATAAAAGAGGTTGCGTGACAAGGAGGGTTTAGTGATTTAATTGGAGAGGATGTTTATTAGTCTACGCAGCAGAACGCGAATCAGTTGACTTATAATGGGCATCGCAAAAGAGAAAAAAGATGAATTTTTTTCGTGACGAAAAAAGACGATTCGCCCAATCGTCGATAAATATCCGTATTATCCCTCGAAAGCGTTTCCATCGACATGTTTCTCAACAGTTTAATCCAAAATACGGTAAGAACTATGTTTCTTTAAATTTCGTGTAACATACTATATGTACATAAATGACTATTTATTTACAGAAAATTTCACTCATTAATGAAAGGTGTTACTGAATCACCATTCCTCTATCTCTTTCTTATCCCTCTCATTGTTGTATCTTTACTTCTCACTAAACATATGTCCTCAACTTTTTACAAATTGTAGCAAATCAATGACGACGCAACCTCTACAATAGTTTATTCATACTTTTCACACCCTTTGCTTGTCCAACACAAACAATCCTCTCCATTAAGAGTCAAAGAAGTCAAACCATATTGTCTATGATTACAACTTTCACGCAACGAAAGACTTCCCTCACTTCAGAATCATCATTATTATTATTATTACTAATATCATAAAAAATTATAAATAAAGGGTTGTTATCGTAGTCAACTAAGGTACATTTTACCAGAAGTACATGAAATTTTCTTCTAGTAATGGGCCTTCTTTCTGTCACCTCTTAACCAACAATGGTTAGGGATAGGAAAAAGTGGAGTCTTTAAAACAAATGTGATTGGTTTAGAGAAAAGGAAAGTGATTAATAATAACCGTAACAGTTGTCATTGTCTCATAGAGATATAGAGACATAGAGAGTTATTGGATTCTTCAAGAAATAACTTCATTGTTCATGATAAAGCTGAAGATTTTCTCTGCATTGGATGGAGTAAAAATACGTCATTGTGTTATGTTTTTATATCAGAGAGAAAGAGAGTGCCAAAGGAAGAGTTTTTATTAAAAATATTTGTCTTTTACAGGTAGTGTTGGAGGTTGCGGTGGATGGTGGGGTAAAAAGTTCCATTGAATAAAAAAGGCATGAAATCTTATACATAGTTTATTACATTATTATCGTTTACAATAAATTAAATAGCAATGTTGGATACTAGATAATTAGATAAGTTTAATATTGAAACATTATACATTTAAATAAGATTAGTAACAAATATAAAATTAACTATACATAAGAGATCTTTTATTAAAAAACCTATACATTCAAATTGGACTAGAGGGCACGAAAATTCTTTGACGATGGATAAATTTCCAGCGAAATTCCCCCCGTTTGTGATAATCTTTTAGGAGTTTTTTAGTCGCAATGACACTATTTTTTCATACAAGATGAATAAAGATTGATGGATGTTTCTGTTCCAATTGCAGTGTTTGAGCAAATGTTCAATATTTACAGAACTAAACATATTACTTTTTAACTTAAGGAGCAATGTAATTTACTTTTCTATAGCTTTTTTATCATAAAAAAATAGTTTTGGCTCGTAGAAACTCTTCGGTATGAATAAGGAAGCCAAAAAGTGCGACAAGGGATGAAGTAATCCCTTTTTGTTCAATCTTCATATAGTTTTTTCAGTAAAATAAGTGAAACGATTTTTCCAAGGCAACAGCGCTTCATATTTATCAGCCTTCTTCCTCTCTCATTGATGGTGTCCATAACTTATGTTCCTCTTTACTGATCTCTGCTCCTGCTTTGCTAGATCTCATATTGCTCTGGTGCAGTTGGAAACCCTTGCTTTAAGCTCCTCGCCTTTTTACGGATAGGGCTTTATCAGCTGGTACCTCCCATGTTCATAAAAAATTTGCTTTGCATCGTCCTCATTCCCCCCTTCTCTTCCTCCCCCCGTTCATCCGCTTGGTCCTGCAGTAAATGTATCTTTGACATTTTTGGATAACAATACTAATGATACCAATGATAAGGAGCTTATGATAGAATCTATATTCTTAAAATAACTTTCACCAACCCCAAATTACATTGAATGCATTCGTTTACTATGGAGCGATACATAACTTCAAAAGATATTTATATCATATGTATCCTATATTGGTCATCAAATTCGAAAAATACTGCAAGTTCAGAGAAAACTCTATTTTATTAATTTAATTTTACTGTTATTGATGCTTTTTAGAATCTTAGTCCTCACCCTTACTGTCTCTGATTATTTTTCTTTTTAGACTAAATAAATTTTTATACAATTTACATGTCATCGTGTCTTTATGCATACTGCGGGGGCTCATATTTGCCTTATCCATTCCCTGCCTCCTTTTGGGCCTGCTGATTGTAATAACGCGGAAAGGTAGGAAAAAGCTTGGAATAGCTCCGCTTCTCAAATCCTCCTATCTCCATGAATAATGTCTTTATATCTGATGGCAAAAAATCTGACAAACTCGATAATCGACGTATCCTCGTCTTCCAGTTCTTTCGTCGCAGAGCACGTATCCATTTCTGCCTTGAATGTGAAGATCATAAGGTAATCTAGGAATGACACTCCATTTTCATGATGAGTAAATCCTGGCAATCCACAGCTACCATCCATTCACTATATGGATCACTAAGTTATAATAAAACTTATTAGCTTAGTGGAACTATACAAAACATATATAAAATAGCAGAGTTGATAGTTTTTGATTTGCCTAACCATATACCGCAACCTCATTGTTTAAAACGAAACACATTTTAGCCTTAGTTTGGCCTCTCTTCTTCTCTTGGTTTATATCTCTCTGATCCACTTACGATGACGTAGTATCAATTACTTTGTTTATAGTGGACGCACGGAAACAATAGAGCGCTGTTTCTCTGCTATTGAAGGGAATCAGCTCTCTATATCTTTATATCCCTATGGTATTATCATAGAGATATAAAGACATGGAGACCTATTGGATTCTTCAGAGGAATACGTTTTGTTCCCAAACTAAACAAATATTTTTATCCCTATGATAAACTTACGATGATGTAGTACATATTACTTCGTTTATATTGGACACAGGCGACAGCTGAACGATGTTTCTCTGCTATTGAAGGGAATACGCTCTCTATATCTTTATATCATCTCTATGGGTATTATGCAATAAGACTTCATTTGACTCGTGGGTGTGAAGGAGTGAATATCATTTATGAGAGAGAAAATAATCCTAAAGAATCTCAATTCTCTCGTTTCATGGATCTACATCATTTGCAAATATTTGGAATGGAATGCTCCAGTATCATAGAATTCATTACTACTATTAATTGAATAAGCAACTCCTTATAAGCAGGGGGGGAATATTTAGAGCCGAGGAACTTAGAGCCATAATGTTCTCAGCGGTGGCAAGATATGGAGCCCTTTCCTACGGATACCGTCGCTTCTGGACAACTCCTGGACCGTCGCCGCGAAAGAAATCAAGTACTTTCCATCAAAGTCAAAGCATCTTTTTAAATAATGATAAAGTTATTGAAATTTTACTAATGCTTATTATTGGTTTTATTGATGTGCATTCAGTTTTAATTTTGATTTTATAAATGTAAAAATGTTTTAATCCTTTATGAAGTTTTAATTTTAGACTACAATGTCTATTTATGTACTATTTTAATACACAATTACTTTATGTAATACATATTTAAGGAAAAATATATTTATTTTATTTCAAAGAATGAGAAAAAGAAAAAAAACTGGTTTTTACCATATGAAATAAAAGTTATATTAGTCAGTTTGACTACCATTTTTCCTGCTTATATGAAATAGGTATTTTTAGGTTATTTCCTTGGGTGAGCATTAAGCCTATACGATTACTATGAGTACATACTTCCTACTAATGGATAAATTTCTAAGAAATCCTCTTCCTCATTTCCCGATTATTTACTCTTCTTTCTCCTTGAGAACAATATTATTTGAATATAATGTTCATGTTATGTTCATGGTTGAGCTTCCAATATCCTGTGATATGTATTTATCTAAAGGAGGAGATGAAGAGATAAGTAAGTTTCAGCTATTTCGAGACGGATTATTGTAAAAAAATCTCTTCCTTAAAAACATTCTCTCTGGAATTAAAAAAAAAGTTTATGAACTCTAAAATATCTACAAATTCTCGTTTGATTTGGATGAATTTTTTTTTGAAATTCTTGCAATCATACCTACATTTTGCTCCTAATCATTTGAAAGTAGCAATATATTGATGACGTTAGAGACGATCGAATGACGAAAAATATATATATTATATATATAAATATATTATATATATATATATATAAATGAATTTAAGTTATGTATTTTAAATATATACAATTCATAGTAAAGAATTTTTATACTTTATATATTAAATTCCAAACACTAATTTATATACTGTTGAATCCCCAAAATATGAATAAACTTAAAAAATATATTAAATTTATGCGATTAAATTAACTATCAATAATTCAAATTTCTTAATAAGTTCCACTTGTTTGAGGTAATTTCTTCTACAGATCTATTCAAAATGTTTTTTGTCAGAGTATAGATAGGATCCAATGTCGACAACGTGTCCAAAGATGGATTCCGTCCATCATTTGGACTATAATTGTGCATTTTATGAGATCTAAACCGATCTACCTTTTGTGGTAATATATTGCTATTTCGTAATATGTAATTAATAATTGTTTATATTCAAAAATATTATTTTTTTGGATGTTCCAACACCCGATAAATGAATATTTTTATTTCATTATTTGCAACACATCTCTAAAGAGCTGAATAATTGTGTTGGAATTCATAACATCTTAACTTATTGTTATCTTTATTATAATAACAATGTTATCAGTTTGAATTTCAAACCTTTTTCTCACATATTTTCAGGATTTTTCTATTTTACTTTATTCTTTTACAATGCATGAATTTCATACAAAAAATTAAACTGTTGTAATGAGTAGCAATGCATATACTTTGAGACTATTAAAATCTATAAACTATAATACCCCCATTCAAAGTAGATGACAAAACGCCATTCTATTAGTGCTGTTCTAAATGTATATCACAATTCAACCAAAAGTTTCCATTTTCAATGACCTTTTGAGGTGGAAACCAAAATATTATATATCTTCGAGGTGCTTAATTTGGTTGCAAACATCATTGTGACATCTAATATGACATTAAAAGGGAGCACGATAGACCTGTGCGTTTAAGGCGTGTTCAACACTCAATGTTGAGGGCGCAGGTTCGAATCCCGAGAGGGAATGGTCATTTTTGGTCTGCTACCTCATTGATAAGATCCTAGGTTCGAGTGATTAATTTTAATGCTACCTGTCGGATGCATTTCTATCGAATCATGAAGGCAAAAAAACAACCATACCAAAGTAACTATATTAGGGCAAACTTTGATCTGTAGTATACCCTTATGGCATTTTTTTAAATATTTATTTTTATAAATATTATAGGTATGTATTATTCATAAAAACCTCATAAAAATATAATGATATTCATAAATACGACGGTTAATCTTATAGAAAAACATCAACAGCTGCCGTTTATAAAATTAATTGAATAATTCGCTATACAACTATATATACTATATTTTTTATTAATCTCTAATAACTGGTCAAATAACCTTCATTTTAATTAAGGCAATATGTATAAATATATATGATAAAGACACTATACTTAATTGATACAATAAGACAACTCTACTAGATTACTCTCCATATAAGAATAGAACAATATTCTTGATTACTCAAATATATTCTTTCTAGAATGAAAGACGGCAGAGGAAGAGGTAAAATAGACTTTTTCTACTCGGACATACGTAATACAATAATAACAAGGCATCTGCATTCGGAGACATGAAAGCTGAAAATACTATAAGAACCGAAAGGACCCGAAAGGGTGCCTCTAACATGATTATAGCGATGATTGAATCCCAATGCCAGAGTATTTATGGCCTCATATATAATATATAGTTTATACATAAGCGCGATATATGATATATATATAATTAGGAATATATTATAGGAATCTGAAGTATCTCACACTTGTGAACAGACCTGAACGGATTGCCAAGAAATAGCCCTTCGTCAGCGGTCAATTGATATAAGTATAATGAGGTACGGAGATAAATTTTATGCTAATTTTATAAAGGAGTAATTAAGTTTTTAAAAAAGTACTCTCGTCCCTTTTTTGCTCGACAACCCTTTTCATAAAAAAAGTATCAGTCTCCTTATTTTGGAGATCTCTTTAACTAGTCCACAACTGTCGTCGCTTTATTTTGGAAATTCTCTATATTTGGCTCAATATGTGTTTAGATAAGGCACTTGAAGGTTGATTTTCAAAAAAACCCCCTCAAATTTTACTGAAAAATAACGTAATTCATAATTTTTCAATGGGGTTCCACCAAACACCCCAGAAGGGTAATAAAAATAGACGCTGAACGGAACGCCAAAAAAAACTGGTGAACGCTGAACGAACGCAAAAGGTTCAAATTGCTAACCGGACGAACAGACATGGCGCGGACACAGCCCCAAAGACAGATGCACACAACGCCTTAGTAGGTAAAGGAATATATACAGATATATATAATATGTGAATATAAAAAGGAAACCCCACTCATACTTAAATTAACAATGATATTCGTAATTAAAATCTTGCTTAGTCAATTCGCTAATCAGTGAGCACTATGGCTTAAATGTAATTGGAAATAACATTCCCACAATTCTACTTTTATTACTCATGTACTAACTCTAAATAAAAATGCCTGACAAATCTATTATAATATCATTGGTTTTCTTGTGAAAAAATCAAATTTATGTTCATCATTCCTTAAAAAATCTAAATATTTTTCTTTATAGTAGGAGCCATTCCGCGCGGACATGCAAGCTATCGGCTACAATGATGAATTATCCCAATGAGGAAAAAAAAATATTATGAAAGAAAAATTGATAGCACGTTTATTCGGTGCTGTGACTCATGCACGATCATATCATATGTGCAGCAGCTACTCATTTCAAGTCTCACAGATATGATAATACCCATTGGCATTTAAACCAAGGACCTGTCAGGTAAGTCTTGGCCATGCAAGTGTGACTGGTCCACCTTGAAACAAAGGTAGGTTTCTCTCTGCCTGAAAACAATGAACGAGGGGACGCTCAAAAAACCTTGGTTTAACAGTGAACAAGAGCGCTAAATCCCCAGGACTGTTTTGAAGTAGTAGTACGAATGGTATAGTTATCTCAAACATATACTATTTGCGCAATTATGTGTTAATTCAAGGCAGCACCGTTAGACATATATCATATGAACAATGTCGCTCGGTCGTTGCCAAATATATAATTAAGGACTTGTTCGTTAGTTTTAGGGGTAAGGAATCCGGGTTTTTCATATGTATATCTAGCGATATAATCGATGTTAAATACGTACCTATGATTTCCATTATTTGTAGCAGGGCGAAACTTTTTAACATCAATAAAAGTATTGAGGATTTTTTCATCTTGTTAGGTGATTTCTGGAACGATCGAGAAAGCACAATACGAGTACAACAAAATTTATAGAAAATCTTTATCAAATTTCTATTTTTGATAATGACGATTATTGTTTAATAACTTAATAAACAATTGGATTCTTTACAGTTTGTAAGAAACTAAAGAAAAGAAAATCAAGAATTAATGTTCCTTTTATTATTATTATTCGATATTTCATTGCAGGTATATCACACTATAACCTCTACATGCTTTTATTTCTAAACTTAACCGCCTGTTTATACACATTTTTTTGATATTCATTCGGCTATAACAAATTAATTTTACAATCTTATTCTAGCTCTTCGAAAACAAAATATCGATTCCATTGGTTCGCCTAACACAGAAGCCATATCAATTTCTTTTCATCAAAATCTTACATTATATTTTTTTGACAGGATTTTAGATGACTTCGGGGAAGACTATACTATCTCCAAAACACAATACCTATCTAAAATCTAACAATTCGAAATAACTTTACATAGGGGGTATTATAGAAACCTCATATTAAGATATCAAAATTTATCCCCCCGCGAAAGTTGCGTCATAAGAACTAAATGATCGTAGAAAAATGATTTTTGGTTTGACCCCCCCTTCCCCCCCCCCAAATTGCGTTCAAGGTTTCGTAATGAAGCAAAACTTTTTTGTCATTACTTATTTGAAAAAAAAGTTTTTTTCAAAATTTAGCTATGATCAATTTATGACTTTGTTATTATTTGCACAATTTTCGTCAAATAATATTTAAGCCATATTAACATATTTTTGACAAATAAAAATAATAAAGAAGCGACGCACTCAACCATTTTTTAAATTACGCTCCTACTAGGGTTATTTATAGTTTCAAGAAGGAAAACGAACAAGAGGGACTCATGTTAATGTTTCTAAATTATTTTTAAATACGTTTGCTTTTCGCTCTTAATTTCCATCCAGTAACTCCTCATATGGTTTAATAATATAAATCTTATGTCCTTGATTATATCCATAAACTTTGCAATATAATATAATGACGAAAAAATTCCAATAATTAAAATTAATTAATACAGACTTTACCAAAATTCAATAAAAAGTTTTTAAAAACTTGTAGGAAAAGTAAATCATAAATTTAAAGTTTACTGTATTCTTTAAGCTCAGATAAAGAAATTTATACGAAATTACATTAGTAATCAACCAGAAATATCGAATTCAGCTTTTGTACAGGCTCCAACATTACAGAGGCAAAATGTCTTACCAAGCCAACAGAATTTACGATCCTATATTTCCCAAAAGTTCCATGCGAGCTCTTGTAAAACTTTCAAATTTATACTAAATTTTTACCTCCTATATGGTTTTCAACCAAGTTAAATCCTCTTTTTATTGAAGGCTCAAAGCATTATCATTCGCCATAACTTTATTACAAGAGATTGAATTTTTTTAGCCCCTTCAACAGAAAAAGTACTCAAGAGAAACGCGTTTTGCCCCCCTGAAAATATATTGCTAGAAGCCTAACGATAATCAATGGAACAAGAATATTGCCCTGTAAAAAGTTCTGTTTGCAAAAAAATATTTAAAAAAAAAGAATTTTCACTACCCAAAACTATCATTTGAATTCTAAAATTTTTTTTTATAAATCTTATCGACTGGGCAATAAAATTTGTCCGTTCCCAATTGTGCAATGAGGAAGAGCTCATGAAAGCAAAAGAACTCCTTTAAAATTAATAAGTACCTTGCCATTCACAATCAGAGGAAGAGCTGTAAAACTAGAACGGAGGCATCTGCCAAAAGTTTATGGATATAATCAACGTCTGATTTATATTCTCAACCATATGAGGGATTACTGGATGAAAATAAGATGTGAAACGCAACGTACTTAAAAATAAATTTAAAACATCAACATGATACCCTCTTTTCGTTTTCCTTCTTGAAACTATTAATACCCTATAGCGCTGTAATTTAAAAAATGGTGTGCTTCAAAACTTATGTTCATTTATTGGCTCTAAAATTATTTGAAGAAATTTTGCAAAGATAACCAAGTCATAATTGATCATAGCTAAATTGTAAATTTTTTTTTTTCACAATAAGTAATGACAAAAAGTTTTGCTCATAACGAAACCTTTGAACGCAATTGGGGGGGGGGTGTAAGGGGGGTCACACCAAAATCCATTTTACGATCATTTATTTTCTTATGACACCTATTCGAATCTGGGGGGGGGGATAAATTTGATTCTTAATATTAGGTTTTCTATAATACCCCCTAATTACATATAAAACATTTATAAAAAAGAAAGACATATTCGAAATCGTGAAAACATTTTTCTTGTTATAAAAATGACGATGGAGGAACGTATTATTTATCCTGCGATGCACACGAATGCAATCGTTTATGGTAATAAATTTCTAGAACTTAACTTTAATTTAAAAATTAGTCCACCAAAATCAGGCCTCAGACAGAGCGGCGTAAGTATTTTTTTTTATTATAGACACAAAAGATTCTAAAGGAACTTTGGATAAAAAAGGCCTTTTAATGTGGCCATTATTGTTTTTTTTACTTTCTAAAAAATATGACCCCATTAAAACTGTTAATTTGAGCCACATACACATTTTACTATATATAATATATAGATATAATATCATATATATATAGATAATATATCATATATATATATATTATATATATACATAATATATAATAGATATATATATATATATATCTATTATGAAACATATAAATCTAACGTGAAAAAAAAAATTTTTATCAAAAGAACGAAATATAGGCATATATACACTCAGAGAGTGCAACCTCCGACGTCATGACCTTCGAGGCGGATTTTTCATACTGCGGGAGGTAGAGAGACGTTGGAGGTTCCCCTAGACAAGAAATTAGAGGAAGACGCTCTAGGCACTTAATTTGAAGTGGGAACAAATGTTAGAATATCGCTAATACAAGTTGTTTGTTATTTTCTCCTTGTCAAGAAAATTTTGCAAATATTGGATTCCGCACAGTCATCTAGGAGAAACTACGTAAGCGTTTAGCACGCATCTCTCATTCATTAAGGATGGAAGAACCCCTTCTTAAAGAGCCACCTGATGGAGGGGAAGGGTCAATCACAGGAGGAGAAGAAGAAAAAATCTCACGCCTAAGGAAGAAGGACGTCGTCGTCTCAGTTCAAGAAGAAGATGCTACTGAGGGAGAAAAAGAAAATCCAAAGATAATATCTTATTCAAGTAAGGCAAAGGAAAAATTGATGAATAGAGAAGCTATTTTATCAAACCCTACATGGGAAAAAATATATATCGATTGGAAGGATGAGGAACACAAACCATTGAAGGGGTTTTCCCCCAAACTAAGGCACTTCAAGACATTGTTTGAAGCTCTAACTCTGAGAGAAGAGGAAATTAAAAGAATCAACACATGCAGGTCTGGAGCAGGCTACATTGTTATAACATTCAGGATTCCCACTAATGTTCTCCAAAGATTTTCAGAAGTCAGAGGCACACAAATGTGGATGAAGGTGTCTACTTTAATATCCGTGGAATTGAAAACCTCAAAAAAGCTCAACATCCCATTGAAGTAAATATAAAAAACGGATCGGAGATTGACCTGGATATACTGAAGAAAATGATGGCTGAATTTGGAGAAGTCATCGGAGATTACGAGGAGGTGCCTCACCAAATGACTCCGGAGAATAAGGATGAAGAAGAATACTTTAAAAAGTTTTGCAACATAATGTCTGGCAAACTAAAATAAAAATAAAACCGAAGAAGCGGCTACCTGTTTTCTTGCCTATCAAGGGACAGAGAGTGGAATTAAAATGTGATTTTCAACTAATCCAGTGTTTTAAATGCCTCAAGTTTGGTCACAAGAAGACCATGTGCGCAGAGGAAGAACGTATGACATATTCAAGATACAGCAACTATCTAAGAAAAGAACTTGGTCTCCCTCTCAGAATAGATAGTGCAGGCGAAAAACAGCTCCTGAGACCAAACAGAAAAACGATAATTTGGAACTAGAAAACCACAAGGAAACGCCATTGAAAGAAACTGCGACAGAATTGGAAGGAAACATCGACGAAATCTTGGAAGTACAATCAAGTCAAAAGGATACCCCACTTAGAGAAGATTGGAAATTAGTGTTGAGGAAGCGTCCACCGATCGACAAGACTACAAAAAGCCCATGCAAAAAGGACTCAAAACCAACAAACAAGCGGTTACACCGAAGCCCATTAGAAGAAAAAAAGAAGAAACCGCGCGAAGGAAGTCTTTCAAACGAGGAGAGAGACCCACTCATTTAATTGAAATGCATAACTCAGATCTCAACCTTAATATCGGTATGTCAAATGTTTTATTTTAAATAATTTTAAGCCCTAATTATAATCATTTATCATGACAAATTCAAACTTAAATATTTTAACCTTAAATGCAAATTCAATAGCAAATAGCTATAAAAGGAAAATAGTAGTTGAAAATCTTTTAATGCATAATCCGGACATAATATCTATTGTGATGCTCGCATTGCTAATAATGGTTTTAGAATGTATTTTCCAAAAAATATCAAACGTTTTTAGTTCCCTCAAAAAAGAAAAAGGCTAATCATCCCTCAAGAGGTATTCTATTAGCAGTAAAAATAAGTTTGAAACCAAAACTGATAGCAAAGGATGTAAATGGAAACTATGCAGTCTTAAAGTGCGAAAGTAATAACTGTAAAATAATGATAGTCTCGATTTATGGGCCCAATCACGATAACCCTCAGTTTTTTGAATTCATTGATTCTCAATTTTTAGCATTGGCGAAAACTGAACATTATGAAACAATTTTTTTAGGCGATTTTAACTTAGTTTTAAATCAAAATAGAGATACGTTTGGATATAAAGCCGAAAACAATCAAAAGTCAGCTAAAATAGTTAAAGAAATACTAGCAAAAAGAGGCCTTGAAGATATTGCAAACAGGTTTACTTCTTCTCCGGACCACACATTTTATGTCAAAAATAAGAACAAAATAATAAAAAGTTCTAGACTGGATTATGTTTTTGCCAGTGCAGGATTAGCATCCAACACAGTTAGTTTTAAAACGATCACAGGCGTCCAATCTGACCACTCTCTTTTAGTAACCACATTCAAGATGCCAGACATGCACGACAAGCAAAGTTGGAAACTCAATACTAATCTTTTAGAAGACAGCTCAACACATTTTAAAATAGTTGAAATTATAGAAGATATTTTAGTAAAACTAATGACAAAGAAAATTAAATCTGCGTCACATGCCCTGAAGCTTGTTCTGGACTGTTCAAGAAGGGAATTTATTAAATTGGGAACAACAAACAGTGCAGACAGAAAACGAATGGCCAAAGAATTAAATGAAAAGGTAGTGCTCACCCACGAAAACGTAGACACAGTGAATCCCTTGAGATCAGATATTTTATACTCGGTCAAAGGTTGTCTTGTAAGAACTGGTCTGGGAGATATTGGAAAGGAACAAATTTTGTTTCAACGATTGAAAATGCTTGAAAAAAGACAAATGGAGAAGAAGAATATCAGTATATTGATTGACTCAAATGGGATGGAAGTAACAGATAAAAAGAATATATCCGTGGAGATTACAAATTTTTACCAAGACTTGTATAAGTGTCTTGAGTGTGAAAATAATAATAATACCAATAGGATTTGTTTTATACATAGAGAATATTTCTCCGCTGATAAATGTAAAAGTAATTTTATTTGCGATAACCATTTTACACCTCAAATCCCAGAGACCCTTACAAACTATCTTGACTCCGACATCATGTCGGAAGAAATAAAAGAGTACATATGCAATTATAAAAAGAAAAATAAATCACCTGGCCCAGACGGTTTTGCAATAGAATTTATCAAAAATACTGTGACCTAATCTCCCCACTACTAGAGAAAGTTTTTAAAGAATCTATATCTGCAGGACATTTTAAAAAATATATAAGCGAAGGGCAACTGATCTTGATTCCAAAAAAAGGGAATGACCCAAGATACGTGAAGAATTTAAGGCCATTAACCTTGTTGAATTCTTCATATAAAATCTATAGCGGAATTATTGCAAAAAGAATGCAAAAAGTACTACCAATGATCATACATGAATCTCAAAAGGGATTCATAAAGGGAAGATACATGCATGATGCTGTCAGAAGTATTATGGATTCTATAGATCAAACAACAGAAGAGTATAGAGCAGTAATGGCAATAGACTTTCATAAAGCTTTTGACAGTATTTCTCATAGCTATATTATTAAAATGTGTGGCCAGTATGGCTTTAGCCCAAAGTTCATAAATATGATATCTATATGTTTTCGTGAAATTTACACTACATACGGTAAGAAGGGTCAAAGTTTCCAAATTAAAAGAGGTTGCCGCCAAGGTGATCCTCTGGCTCCCAGTATGTTCATTTTAGCTGTTGATCAACTCATTAGGAAAATCGATTCTTCCCAAGAAATAAAAGGAATCAGTTTTGGCCCAGTAAGTAACAAAATACAAGTCTATGCAGATGATATTACTACTTTGTATTCAGGCACCACTAAAGAAATTGAAAAGTCTGTAAATGAAAGTCTAAAAATAATAAAAACTCTGGGTAAAGACTCTGGCTTGAATATTAATTTTTCTAAAACAAGTATAATTTCAAATACTGGACACAATCTACATTCCTTAAATGTAAAAACCCTTCAAGAACTTGATGTTTTGGGCTGTAAAATCTCTTTTGGACAATCTCATGTCACGGAAAATGTTAAGAAAATTGAATATAAGATAAGACAGTCTATGGCGGGTTTTAGCTCTCTCATTAATTGGAATATAACGTCCAGAATCCAGGTTTGGAATTCATTAATATTTCCTAAAGCTATACACCTGTTGAGGGTCACTCCTTATGACAATGGACTAATAAAGAAAATAGAAGAACTGTGTTCATCGTTCATTTTCGGAAAAGGGACTTCCTCCTATATATCTTGGAAAAGAATAGTGTGTCCGAAAAGGTACGGAGGATTGGGACTTGTACCCATGGCAGAGACTTGGAAAGCATTCTCTTTTCGTGGCTTAAGAGACTGAATGGTAAAGACTCGTCATGGACGAGTACAATAGTTTCTAAAATGGAATACGAGGGGGAAATATCCTTTGAAAAAGTGAAAAATAACGGGCCGGGAAAACTTATTGAATGTCTAAAGCTGCTTAATCCTTTTTGGAATAGTGTTGCTGGGGTAGCAGAATTTTTTTCACGCAAAATCCTTCCACTTATGGGGTGGCAAGAACCGCTAAAGAATAATGACAGATTGGACTTCCTGAAAGGCACGTTTTTAAAAAAGAAGTTTGATTTTCTGGGTGAAATATTTTATTGTAATTTAGAAGACACTTTTATTGAAAAACTTGAGAAACAAAGAATTTTAAGTACAATTAAAATAACAAGTAGGCAGATTGGACCTCGGGATTGTTTTTTAAATTTTATTAGTTTTTTGGGAAATAAAAGCCTACGTCACCTACAATTAACGAACGATATTAAATGTAAATATTTGAGGCAAATTGAGAGGCACCGTGATAAGGTAAATGAAAATTATCCAATGAACCAAATTATAAAAAGTCTATCAAACAAAAAGTTTGATCACAGTTTATATTGGTTTCGGTATAGAATAGTCTCCAACATCCTCACTACAAGCAATATCCATGGTAAAACACTTGAAGAAAGGCTTTGCTTCTTTTGTAAGCTACAAAAAGAAACTCTGAGTCATTTCTTAGCTGAATGTGAAGCCACTAGATTTGTCCGTGATAAAATTGCATTAACAGTTTACTCCGATTTTGATATTATTTTAAGACGAAGCCACTATTCCTTTTTATATATCGGCCCTTTTCAGGAGGAAATAAATTTTATAATTACAAAAACTTTTAATGCCTTGTACAAATTTCGAAGCAACAAGATTGATTTACCCAAAAATTTTGACTCTCTTTTAGATAGACTCTTAGTAGTTTAGTTTTAGAGACCTCCCTTTTGTTTTACGTATATTGCGTTTGATCTTTTTAATTGTTCATGATTTTATAATATATCCCATGTCCCTATATCGGCCCAATTATTATTATAAGAATTTTGTATTTTGGATATGTGAATCTATATGTATATAACAAGTGTTGAATAAATAGTTTTGTACGATGTACAAAAAAAAAAAAAAAAAAAAAAATTTGTCCGTTCCTCCATTGTGCATGAGGAAGATATTATGAAGCAAAAGAACTTCTTAAAAAGTAATAATCCCTTGCGATTCACAATCAGAGAAGAGCTTTAAACTAGTAACGGAGGCCTGCAAAGTTTATGGTATATCACGTCATAGATTTATCTTCTCAACCATATGAGGAGGTACTGATGGAAATTAAGATGTGAAAAGCAAACGCCTTAAAAAGTAACTTTAAAACATCAACCCTGAGTACCCTCTTTTTCGTTTTCCTTCTTGAAACTATTAATAACATAGTAAGAGCTGTAATTAAAAATGGTTGATGAGTCAAAACTTATGTCATTATTGGCTCTAAATATTATTTGCAGAAAATTTGCAAGAATACAAAGTCATAATTGATCATAGCTAAATTGTTAAGATTTTTTTTTTTCAAAATAGTAATGACACAAAAGTTTTGCTCAAACGAAACCTTTGACGCATTTGGGGGGGGGGGGTGTAAGGGGGGTCAAACCAAAATCCATTTTTTTACGATCATTTAGTTTTCTTATGGCAACTTTCGTGGGGGATAAATTTTTGATATCTATTTATTCTTTTTTTTCTATAATACCCTAATGTACATACTAACATTTATAAAAAAAAAACATACTTCGAAAAAGAACACAAAATCTTTTTGTGAAAAGAAATTTTCTTGTGGTTATAAAATGACCGATGGAAGGAAGCGTATATTTTATCCTGCGATGCATCACCAGTCAATCGTTATTGGGTAATAAATGTAAAGATCTTAACTTTAATTAAAAAATTAGTCCCCAAAATCAATGCCTCAGACATAGCTGCGTATATTTATATTTTTTTATTATAGGCACAAAAGATTCTAAAGGATACTTTGAGATAAAAAGGCAACTTTAAATGTGCCATTATTGTTTTTACCTTCTAAAATATACCAATTAAGACTGTTAATTTGAGCCACTACACATGTAACACTATTCATATATCTAGAATATAAACTATTATATATATATATAGTATAGATATAAATATATATCTAATAAATATATTTATCTAGGACTGAGACACTATAGAATATAGACGAACTAGAGCATATATCATCAGAGATTGCAAACCTCCGCCGTCATGACCTTCCTATCGGATTTTTCACGACTGGGGAGGCGTAGTAGAAGACGGGGGAGGGTTCCCCTAGACGGAAATTCCGAGCGGAGACCTTCCCGCACCCATTTCACAGCAAAACGACATCTATGGCAGAGTGGGCGAACTGGCAATTTCTTAGTATTACTCATTTGGCGCCTTAATTCTGCCCTCAAGACAATTAATTCACTTCTTCCTTTTCGCATTTCCAACAACTCCAAAAATTTCATCCAAATGACGTTCAGTACTTTATTGATTTATCCTGCTGCAAAACCAAAAACCAACAAACTAACAACCAACAAACCACAAAACGCCAGTGAACAATAATCCTTCGGCGGAGGTAAATATAAGAAAAGGAGAAAAACTATTATACGTATTTTGGCTATATTAATTCATACGATGATGCTTCCATTTTTATAATTTGAAATTATACGTTCTATATACAAGAAACAAAAATATTGACTTCGATCATATTAGTTGGGTGTTTGTAGTTTGTTTTATGTCGATTGTTTATTACAATCCAAGGGTTTTCAATGCGCAATATCCTTCCAAACATGGAAGGCCGTAATTTGTCGTGGAATCATTAACAAATTATTTATGTTGGTATCCCTGCGCATCGATATGAATCTCCACCAATCACATGCTCCAACAAAACAATGTCTAGAATTTGCTTTGAAGAGAGAGAGGAAGAGAAAGAAGGGGGGATCTAAATTCAAAACAATACGTCATGTATTTCTTGTTAATACATTATCATTAATTAGTTATTCTCATGTACTTCGAATCAACTTGGATAGACTATTCGGAATCCAATTTTGTCGAATTGATTGTTTGTTGCTATGCAGAGATTCCATCCAGTAGAATCCAGTAACTCCTTCATCTCGTGAATGTGGACGTGCCGCTCACAAAGGAAGGCTTTGCACTCGCAAAAAGGACATGCGCCTCGCGATGGAGGGCTTGGCGCTCGGAGACGAGGACTTCTTCCCTCTCATACTCCCCGGTGATCCCATCCTCGTCGTCCTCCGGCACAACGAGATGCCTCCGAATCCACAAGTCTTGGTTCCACTTGGACTCGGCGGAGCGGAGGCAGGTCTGGATGGATACCACGGGGCTCGGATCTCAACCCCCCCGTGTGAAGCTGACGACGAGGAAGACGATTATCCTGATGGGGTTCAGCTGCAAACTGAAGCGAGTCTCCATTCAGGCACTATCTCTCGGGAGGGACCACAGCCGACTGGAAGACCATTAGAGAGTACCTGAAGACGACCGGAAACACTTCATCAACCTCAAGGATTGTCTCCTAATGTGAGACAACGCCCGTCCTCACGCTGCCGCTTAAACAAGGGAATTTCTGAGCCAAAGGGCCGTGAAACCGGTCAAACAGAACCCCTAAAGCTCAGATCTGAACCTCTTTGACCGATTCCTGTTCCGGAAGTTGAAGCATCTGCTCCGTAATGACGAGTTTGGGGGGCATGAGGAAAGCCACTACTGCTGTGCAGCGGGCGATGAAGAGGGTGAGCGAAGACGAGCTGTTCGACCAACTCAAGAAGCCTGAGAGCACTGCTACGACGTATTGCAGCCAGAGAGGATTATATTTCTAATTTAAAAGTGTTTTTATATTAATTTGATGAAAATAATGAGTTTTACTGGGCCAGACTATTCATGGTTCAACCCAGGAGAATATATAAAGGTGTGTGAACAACGAACTCTCTAACGCAGGCAGGTTGGCGTTAGTTGACTCAGTTGTTGTATGACGTCATTGTTGAAATATGCATATTATTATTCATTCATTTAAAAAGGAATTATTTAAAAGGAACCATTCATTGCTATCAATTATTGAAAAATGCCTAAAGGTACAGTGCGTGTTTGTGCAGTTTCCATAATAAAATATTGCGGATTGCCAAGACATAACTCATCTGCTTATGTAACTAATTTAATATTATCCTGTAGTTTAGATATTTGGATACATAACAACTCTGTTACAGTTCTGGTCTAGTTCGTGGTAATATGCCAATAAATATTTATGTGCAGACCCATAGCCAGACTACAATATCAAGGGGGGGGGGGGCAAAATAGGTGGGGCACGAAGAATCAACAAATTTGTTTCCAGGGGATGGAGCTGGATTGTGAAGGAAGGCTATTTTCTAAGTGAGGGCACTTTAAACAAAAGTGATAATATATTTTTTAATATTACAAAATATGGAAGCAGGAAGTTAGTAAACCCTTCATAACGAATAAAACGACATATCTTAAGAAAATAAATATGCAGAAAGTCAGCAAGACATTTTTAGAATAAATGAAGCTGTTAGATGTGTCTGTTCACACAGGCGTGTATCAATGTAGAGGTAAGTGAAGTTCAGGGGCCTTTTGGAGCGATGCAATACGTGGGGAGGGCGAGCATAGAGGGAGCTCCATCACTGTGGTGAAAAGGTCCCGAGTTTTCTCCTTTCAGGTGGGGCCCAGGGTTATCAGGAACGCCACTGATGAAGTCCATATCGATGGAAATGCGTTATTATCATTTAAGTGCCTGCAAAAGTAAAAAGTTATTTTATTTAGTTCATAGATAAAGATTTAAAGAATATTACTACCTCTATCACAGATTTTCTTAAAATTTCCACCACATTTTGTCATCTATAATTTATGTTTGTGGGTTATCATCCTTCAATAGAAGACATTGAATGGTTGTTGTTCACGTTCATTGTGTATGAACTCTTAAGGCCCATAAATGTTGTTTTCCAAGCATTCCTCTTTGTATTTATATTTTTCATGGTTGATAAACACCAATAATTCGTCCTTTCATTCCAGTTCTAGTTAGGGAAAGCCTGAATCATGGTTTGGAGGTTCTTTTCTCTCAACTCCTCGTCCTCTATGAGAATATATATCTTCCAAGTAACGGAGAAGATGGACTCTGTCTGCATGTTACAGACGTAGATCCCTTCTTTGACATGGGAAGAGTGGCTATATATTTCCATGACCTCTACTTCGACGGAGGATGTGCACTCCATGGGCTCCATTCACCGTTATCCAGGCTTACGAGTCACAGTCGGTTTCATGGACTTTTCTTGAACAGTACAATTGACTTGAGGCTGTTCCTGGCACTCTCACACATCACTCTACAACAAAACAATTCCTTTGAGAAATTGATTTCGTAAATATAATATTAAATAAACATAGGTTTTCAACATTGACGTCATAAGTCCAAAAAAAAAAAAACACAAGGTAAAGTTTCCTTGTTCACTCACCTCCTTTATATTCTCCTTGGTTCAATCTAATAATAAGCTATATGTATGTATTTTGTTATATTTGTTTATTTTATTTGATCAAACATAATCTAAAAAACATTTGATTTAACTATTAATTGTACTTTGTAACACATTTTTGGTCCAATGTTAATAATTTACGTTATTTTATTAATTTTTCATGAAGGATTTCTTGTCTAAATTGTAGAGCCTTAAGAACAGATGAAATTCTTGCATTGCTTTTTAAAATGTTTATAACGACAATATTTGCACCTATAACATTTGGTTATTTTCTTAATTAAACGTTGCTTGTATAAAGTGCAACCTTTACATTCAAAACATCTAAATTTTTGTCCGCATTGAACGAATCCGAAAGGCCAGAAGCTCCGTCTGCTTCCATTGGACTTACAGAAGTATCTACAAAAAAGCATTGATTATAATAATTATGCTATGTCTGTTATGAATTTACCTTCGATCAAACTATCACTTTCATTGTTTATTGATTCAAGTGTCACATTAAATGAGTTAGAAGGACCATAAGATATGTCAGCCTCCACAGCACTTACAGAATGATCTTCAACTAAAGAAAAATACTTTATTTTAATACACTATTGTTATGCTAGTTATGAATTTACCTTCAATCATACCATAATCTTCGTTGGATATTGATTCTAGTACCACATTAAATGATTCAGAAGAACCTTAAGATTTGTCAACTTACACAGAAGTATCTACAACTTAAAAAAAATACTTGATTAGAATAATTTATTGCTATGTTAGTTAGGATTTATCTTCAATCAAACTATCATTTTCTTTTGTTTTACTGTTGGTCTGATGTTCTCGACTGATCGACTCATCTACACTGACAATAGAATTGATGAAAGCTGTTTCTTGGTTCCAGAAGATATTAGAGGAACAACATATTCATAAGGTATTCCTTCCCTTCTTTCGAAAACCGTACTTTTCCAATAAGAAATTATCATTTATTGATGTAGGTACATCTGAATAACAAATGCCACATTTCAGAATGTTCATTGGTACACTTTCTGAGCTATCTGACCATGACCTTTAATGTCACTATTCCAGGAAGTGCTGACTTCACAGTAATACATGAAATTTCTTCATTCCTTTAATAAGACGGAAGTAGGGATGAAGGATATTCTTCCAGTCATACCACTGAATTGGTGGGCATCCTTTCTTTTTCGAAGATATGACATTGAATTTCGCAGATGCTTTAGCATCCATATCTATCATATCTTCAACACACTCGATTTTTTGATAATTATAATAAGATTTTGATATAACTCCAAAGCTGCAGTCTGGAGAAAACTTAGCGTGATTTTCAACGTGGAAATGAATAGATATCTCCTCGAATAGGTCACACTTCACCATAAATCCAGCGAATCCAATAATAGTTTTATTTCTATTTTGGCCTCTGCAAAATAAAATTGATATAAACTAATTTTTTTTTTTTGGCCCATGGGCATTCATATATTTCATTTGATTTATCCCGACATCTTACATGTAAAATAGTAATAAAACAACTCAAACAAAGAAATAAAATTATAACGAAAGAAAGACGTTAATTAGGCATAAAATATGGTAAAAATATAAGTATACAAACAAAAGAATAAGTTAAAACAGTCATTGTCGTATTAAAATTTCTAAATATTTTCTTGCTATGTTTAGTATGGATCCGCGAATCTCTTTCTCTTTTGCTTTGACGGCGTATATACAATATTGGAGCTTAACAATCACTGCATGCTGAAGAAGTTTGTCCTTGGCCGAAAGTGTAAAAAAGTCCTCTCTACCAAGGAGATCCCGAACCTCTCCTCTAGTTCCATTTTCAAAGTTTCATAAATGGGATGAAGAATCTTGCACTCGAGTAGAAGATGTACCGTTGTCTCCTTAGCTTCTTGGCAGAATATACATTGAGTGTCACTGCTTAAGATTGAGGAAACTTCAAGGGTCCCGGTGACCACGCTATAAACGAACCATTTTTCCGGAGGGGTCAAGAATGGGTTTTGATAACTTTGGCAAGCTTGTTTATCCTTTATCTTGAGACTTTCTTCTTTTAAAACATTTAACTAATAAAACTTAATATATATTATCATCACCATACCCAAAATTATCAGCGGTTGAGTCTTTAAATAAAAGGGACCGATACGGAGCTTTAATAGCTATCGATTTTAGTAAAGCCTTTGACTCAATTCGGCATGATCATGTTTTAAAGTCTATTAAAAAGCTTCTTCCCCAAAAGTTTTTTAACCCCATCAGGTCATTATTATTTAATGGTTCTTCAGTTTTAACGTTAGATGGATTAAATAGTGCCCCCATTTTACTCAAAAGGAGTTGCAGACAGGGTGGCCCCATTGCTCCTCTTCTGTTTGTATCTGCGCTACATGACCTCACAAGAACGTTAAAGAGAAAGTATATAGGTTTTGGTGTATCTTTAATAATGGGAGACATTTGATTGATTTATATGCCGATGATGTTACTCTGATGATCGAAGCCAGCTCCGAAGCTCAACTCTCAAGAGAATTGAAATCATATTGTCTGAATAGTTCCCAATGAACTCCTTCCCTTTAAAGGCAGGGACGGGCCTCAATAAAAGTGGACTGTATCTATATTTTTTTGGGAGACATCAGTCCCCCTTCTATATTCAAAGACGTTCCAAGTGAACTATATAACAAAAAAATATCAAAAAGGAAGAACCAATACACGTGTAAATTATACAATACTTTAAATATAAGACATGAGATCAACAAGAATATAATAATACTAAGGGGACGCTGAACAATACAATAAATATAATTACACACATATATTTATAATTACCATACTCCCCCCGGATGAACCAATTATTTGGTTCATAACAAATTGTTAGTTTATCCCCCGCCGAAATCAACACTCCTGACCGATGAGCTAAGGTCCCATACCTCCATTCGGGCATTCGGAAGACAATCTTATTGACCGGCAACTACAAACCCCTCTTCAGATCTTTTAACTCAATTATTTAAATGAGGGGATCTCTTTGATTAAATACTATCAATTCTCGCCATGTCGAGATATAATGCCCCTAATGGGCATCCATATAATAACAACAACTATAGATCCAAGATGAAGTTATAACATAATAGTCAATGAGGTATTCCTCAGGTAGGGCACTTGCTCTATATTGTTGGGGAAGGGTACTACTGACGATTGTATAAGACGGTTCTTTTAAGCAACATCCTATGATGGGTATTTCTGATTACACTCTCACTTGGCCACTCAGCCTTACTAGAATACTAGGTTCTTGTGTCTCCCTTGCTATCATTAAGACACTATAGTATTCAGTCATCAACTTCGACTTCAGCCTACACAACATCTCAAGAAATGGATAGCCGAGCCATTTTTATCCTTATCGTCTGCATATCCCTTCCATGGAGACCAGAGTTAAGATTGAGCCTACACAGTCAATGGCTTATTTTAAGACGGATGGGCAGATTGCAACATCCCTGACTCTCATCAACATCAAAAGCCACATCCCAATCCAGAATATATCCTCGAAGTAGAGAAGCTCCTCCACATCACAACCAATGAGACGATCAACAAGGCCACAGCATGGGTTCAGAATCGCACCATTGCAGAATTCAACATTCTTGCAACTGAGCTCCGACAGTACACCCGCGAACTGAAAGACGTGGCCGGCCTCAGCAAGCTTCGCCCCAAACGACAAATTGCTGCAGGGATTGGAATGATAGGAGCTGGGCCTTCAAAAGCCATGACTAATATGCTTATTCAACTAATTATCATTTTCTTATTTGATACGCCGGAATTATACTATCTTAACACTCAGGACATATCACGTCCTGAATGATTTATTTTAGCTACACAATACACAAGCTCTTGTTTGAGCCAGCAAAACTATACAAAATAAGTCCTCAATCGGACTGTTGAGGCGTCAAAGATATGTTATCCTCAAAATAAGAAACCGAACGAGAAAATAGCCCAGAAGCCTCCAACTCAAGTTTGGGTATTTTTATTATTTTGCTCGGCCTATCTCCAACCCTTTTATTGATGTAATGCTCACTCATATGATCCATTCTCAAAACATAATAGCCATTCCACACTCGAAGTTGAAACTGACGTTTTGAATGAAACGTGATGGGATGATCGACTAACTTTTTGATGGAATGATCGACTAACTTTTTAACTTCCAGGGAGATATCATCGCTTTGAGACAATTTATCGACACAAATGCCTGATTGAATGTCTCTTATGATCCCGCCGTGAGCATTTTCTAAGTACAAGACCCCCATTGGACGCTGCACACATAAATTTGACATGCCAGCAATTCCAATCACCTGACGCATGGGGCAATAATAATGAAATGGGCCACTAGGCCTCCAAAACTTATCCCCTCAGGTCACTCGCACCCACATGGGACACGTTTGACAGACCTAACTTAAGGTTCTCTACACAATCTTTTGACAGGCGTGGTCAATGCACTTCATTAACTTTTTCATTAGAGGAAGGTCTTCTACTCACCTCCAC
>CP045896.1:22283156-22317926 GCA_013387185.1 Caligus rogercresseyi | reverse complement strand
TTTTTTTCTTAATAAGAATTACTACGTTGTAAGTTAATATAGATTTAATTTTCAGGATATAATGGGGAATGATAAATCAATTTATGTATATCTTTCTAATGTGATAGGCAAGTAATTTGCGTTGTTTATTTATTTGTTTTATGTGTTTTTTATATAAATAAAACAATGATGAACATTGAACTTTTTAATTCCGAAATTGTGAAACTATAACCTTTTCAAAATACTATATTGAAAATGCATATCTCTAGGTTCAACCAAGTCTTATATAAGAGTGGGATTAACGATTATTATACGTTAAGTCTGTGCTAAGTTACGGGTTATGTATGTGAATTAATTTAATCTAAGGAAATAAAGTAAACAAAAAATTACATATAATTAATGGGTATTAAAAAACTAAATAAATAAAGCCTTCTTCCTTTTAATTATAAAATGCATAATATTCATTTCTATTTGTCCCTAAAAAAAGAACGACGTGAGAACAATAGAAGCTGTCAAAAATCTATTTTCCAAATAATTCCAAACATATATTAATAAAATATTGATGCATAAAGTTAGTATGGTGATAGTTTTCTCGTGATAAAATAATATATATTTTAATTACTTTGAAATAAATATAAACTGATATTAATCAATTAATTGAAAATAAAATATGAAGATTTTTTATCTATCAAGTACAACTATATTTCAACTGTAAATTTAATTTCATAGGTAGATAGCAAATTGGTTTATAAATTTAAAAATGGATAATAAATTATGGGCAATAAAGTTATTAGTAATACTTGTAAAATAAATTTGGGAGGCAACTTTAGAAGATCGAAATTTGTATATGTAAAAGTGTACTTCGGCTGTTATAAAATTAATTTTGTTTTGATAGGGACAGACAAATTCTCTCAGTTTCATTACGAAATTAATATCCCTTTAAAAATAGTCGTCAAGTGCCCTAAGATCCGGAGCACATACGAACACTCGGCCAAGAAGTGCCTTGGTGTCTCTCTTGCTTCCTTGCAAAGGAATCTACATAAAATATATAGACTTTTCTTTTATTTAAATTTAACCGTATTGCTACAATAATTTTAAAAGTAGTAAAAATTCAAATAGCAACTATTTTCGACTTTTATTTTTATAAACACGGAGTCTTTTCTTTATTTATTTTTATATAAATGTATGAACCTGAATTAGAAATATGTGATTGTTAAAAGTTATTGAAATATCAGCGGATTTCAAATCATCATAAATATGATGACTTTTATTTTGTTGTGTGCTTTTCTGTATGTAAGAAGTAATGAACAAAACCACCATTTGTCAATATCTTCAATTTAAAACTTTTTAACAGTTAACAATCCTTTTCCTTTAGCCAACTTGTATTTTGTGATAAAAGAAGCAAACTAATAAAACAACGGTATATTTTATGATAAAATCAAGAAGCAAATTTTGCTTGCCTCATTGGAATTATGCCTGATATTATATTAAGAATGAATTAAAAGAATATGGACCTCAAAAAGATGAAGAACTTAGATATTGAGTAACCGAGTCAAGTTTGTCAAAAATAATTATCTGTTTAAAAAAATTAAAGAAACCAAATAATTGGCATAGAAAACTAAGATATTAGATCATAAAAATAAAAATATATAAAATATCTTATTTATTCTATATAAAGAAAAATACTTTTTTCACTGTCAAAAATTGGGACTCCAAAATAATTTTAATAGACTATTACGATGAAATTTAAACTAACGAATTACTTGTAAAAACTATATTTTCTATACTGATTAAAAGTTGCTAATATATGAAATTTTATCATTAAAAATATATCAAAGTAATGTTTGACCCAATACCCACTAAATGAAAAGAAATCTACTCCCTGAATAAATGGAATGCATATACAAGTTTAATATATCCAAATATTATTGCTATTTATATAACAGTTTATTTGATAAAATATTGTATTTTATAATAAATAATAAACGCAAGTATAAATAAAAACTCCAACATTATTAAATTTATTCATTAAAACATAAATAGTTTATAGTCTAATTAAATGAAATAACATCTACTTTCAGAATATTAGAAAATCATATATAAGCTTGATTTATCTCTATATTATTTGCTGTAAGTATTACAGTCGATACCATAAAAAATGCATCTCAAATAAACAAAAGTAAAATCGCATTTTCTTTCAGTAAATATTTTCTATATTTTTACCTCTATCCTTAACACACAATGTAATACTAATCTCAAATAAATGAGTAATGTATTTTTTCAACAATCAAAAAAAACTTAATCTTTTATATTAATGATTAAAATAACTATAATTTAGTGTGTACATATATTAAACCCAAAATCGCATTGATCAATAACATGAAAAGCATGAAGAAAGCAGTATCCCATTTTTTTTTACTTTTTAATATCTACTTAGCATGATTACTATACAAAATATCTAGAACTAATGGTAGTATTAAGTATAAAAATTAGTCTGTCGAGTCTAATAGTCACATATACAAACACACATTTATATATATATAATTCCATATATATATATATATAAATATATATATATGTAAATATATAAAGAGCCAATCCGGGGTATATTATTCCCTCTTGTTGGACCACAAACCCTTGACCACTAATATCCAATTACGTTCACCAAAAGGGCTTGAAAAAGGTCAAAGTAATTGACCATTGAAAACTGTGTAATTACTATATATTTGAGAGTCTATTGATAAAACAGCTCTTTAGATTAGTTTTTCCGCGTGTGTTCATTGTAAGGTACAATTACGTTTGTATAATTTACTTTTATTGTGTGATTCATGGGTTACATATTAGTTTCTTTGTTAATATGTGCACACATGTTTATGGATACAAAACAACAACATCAACAGAGAACACGATTATAAATAGATGTTATTATTTTTTAATCCTAACCCTTTGAGAGAAATAACCTTTTTAAAGAGCTACCTTTATTTTAAGTTTTAAAGTTCTGATATTAAAGTAATAGGTAGCACATTTTATACAATTATATTAATTTGACATACTTAAATCATGAAAATGATAATAAATATGATATTCTTATTGCTTAACCATTGGCCCAATTGTCCCGAAAGGATTAAAGTCGATGCAACACAAAGAGAAGTAAATTAATTTTGTGCGTAATATATTTAAGACAAAACTAACATATCTCAATAGTTAATATTAGTATCCATGCTGATTTATAAAATGTATGTTTAATTTGAGGTATAACCTCTAAACTGCACAAATTATATACTGATGCATAAAATAGATAAATTAGATTTTTTTTATTGGTTGTAGTAATAAGTTATTATTTTAATACAAAAGTATTAAAAACAAAACATAAAAAGATATTGCAGGTTTTTGTTTGTTGCTTATATGAATCGTCTATCGAACCTAGGATCTTATCAATGAGGTAGGCCAAAAAATGACCATCCCCTCTCGGGATTCCAACCTGGTCCCTCAACATTGAGAGTTGAACACGCCTTAACCATAGAAATATAAAGATATAGCGAGCTGATTCCCTTCAATAGCAGAGAAACAGCGTTTTGTTATTTATGTGTGTCCAATATAAACAAAGTAATTTGTACTACGTCATCGTACGCTGATCATAGAGATATAATAGATCTATCTCTATGATCAGCTTACGATGACGTAGTACAAATTACTTTGTTTATTTTGAACACACAGAAACAACCAAACGCTGTTTCTCTGCTATTGAAGGGAATCAGCTCGCTATATCTTTATATCTCTATGGCCTTAACAAGCACGGCTATTGCACCCCAAAGTTTGTAATATTATTTTATTGAAGAACAACAAGAGTTATAAGAAAACAATAAAAACGATCAAATATTTTATAAATGTTATTTTGTTGATTTATGTGTATTTTCTTTAGCACAGTAGGCAGTATCACTACAAATAACACAAACGATAATTTGTGTTTATGAACCGTTTATAAAATTAACATGTGTACTATTATTTTCAATATTAAAAAAATATATTCAATATATGGAAAAATATCACACTAAGATAACACTAGTTATTTGTTCTCATGATTTTTCTATTTTACAATTTTCTTATGATGTTTGTGGCTAAAAAAATATATTTATGAGTACAATACAATTGGAGGGTGTACTGGATGGAAATCTAATGCTCCAAGGGGTACGTGATGTCAAAAAGTTTGGGAAACACTGATTTCAACAATATAGGAGAAAAACCATTACGCATTTGTTTATTTGAAAACCTATAGATTTTAATGTTTTCTCCTTTCTTTTATTAATTTTTATTGTCAAACGAGACAACTACAAAAAATGTTATCTATAAATAGAGCTTGGAACTCTAAGAATTATTTTAAGATATCTCTTGGGATATATAAATACAAGAGGCAAACACAAAAGTCTAAACATGGTTTAGCTTTTGTGGAATCATTTGTTCTTTAAATTAAATATTTTCTCTTAAATAAATGTTTGTTTTATAGGAGAATACAAAAGGCTTGCATTGTTGTCTTCAAATGATATACATTTTCTGAATCAACTGGCACACAATTTAAACCACCAAACTTGCGTGATTTATTGTAATCAAATTTACTATAAGGATCACAAAAAATCCTTTTAATTATGTGATCTCCGTAATAAATTATGACATTGACTGTTGCTTTGTTCTGTATGTCTATTTGTATATATTTCTATTAAAAATAGGAATGCCTTCAGGCAAAAACCCTCTATAAAACGCAAAACAACTAACACTATATGTATTTCTCTAGAATTACATGGACATGTAAAGTAAGATAAACAGAGAGAAAGAGAGCGAGATGCAATAATTTCAGCTGTTTTTTCCTAATATGTAGATCTACATTTTGGTTACTACATAAGCTGTGTCGTAGTTTTTGTTACTAAACATTTTTTTGTCTTTATGGTTCGAAAGAATTGCATCCGTCGGGATATAAATAAGCATTGTAGCATCAAAATTAGTCTATCGAACCACGGATCTTATCGATGAGGTAGACCAAAAATGGCCATTCCCTCTAGGGATTCGAACCTGCGCCTCCAACATTGAGAGTTGAACACGCCTTAAGGCACACGGCTATCGCACTCCCTTATTTTTTTTGCTTATTAATGCTTACTCCATTTCATATAAATATACCCTTTTATCTATAAAAATTTATCTTTGAAATGGCATACAGTACTTTTAATGGATATACTTTTTATATTATCATCAGTTTTTAATACAATTATTTCTGTGGGCATTTTAGATGTTTGTATATACAAACTATGTTTACTAATAAAGGTATATTCAAGAAGAATTCCTTTTTCAATTTTTATGCAAATATTTTTTAAATAAGTTCTTCATTTATTCGGAAAATAATATTAAAAACTATGTAATCTTTATTTTGCCAAAGGATTAAAATATTTAACTCTAGTAATAGCTTTAAAATGGTTTTTATGCAAGAAATCCTTATCTTAAGCCACATTTATTATTACTATACTAAAACGATGGGGAAAAGTATAAGAAATGAAGTATATTTTACCCTTCTATTCAGAGTAGTGCTAAAAAGTGGATTGTTCAAGTTGGAACATCATATTACATATGATGTATAGGACTGGGTACATTAGAGTGAAGAAAAAAAACGTAGGCAAAGCCTTTTACATTATTTTAAAGTGTGCTTATACGACATTATTACGCTTTAGATTATATAAGCAATCAGATAATACCAAATAAAATGAATTTATGGCTAGAAAATATGTTTTTGAATGTTTATAGGAGTGTAAACATTGAAAAACTAATCAACTTTATATATCTTTATATGCTTCGAAGGGTTTAATATTCATATTCATTTTATGCTGTTGTTTTTATGATATCTTTGATCCGCCCTGGTGCCAGAGAATGATGAATAACCAGTGGGAGGCATTCATTTGTCTAAGGGAAAGCATTTATTTATTATTATGTATCATATAATTATCAGACTTTTGAACCCATAAAAAACATAATGTAGCTAATGCCAAAAGCGACGTTGCTATTACAAAGATTTAATTCATCGTTTAATAAATGCGTACTGTTAAGGACGCCAACTTTTAAAGAATATTACCAAAGTCATTTCATATTCAAATACATTGTTAAATTTATAAAATTTCATATATTTTTAGAATTTTCTGTCTTTTTACATTAATTGTTAAAAGTATTTTTTAAGATGACGTCTTCGTTTCATGTTTTAAGACAAAAAGGAATCGGTCTTTTTTTGTATAAGAAGCATTGGGTTGAATATATATGTCCATGGGGCCAATAAAAGACACACAATCAAACAAATAACATATGAACACCAATAAATATAACCCTTTGCTCTATATTCGTTTAGATGCATATATATCCTATAAAAGGGGTTTTTAAACTGTTGTAGGTACGGTATCTTTGAGGAACCTAGAGAGTTTCTCAATTAGAAAGCATGTCAAGTAGCTTCACCACATATTTCAACCTTGAATAAATATCCATTGCAAGAAAATTGACATAAATATGTAATCAATACTCTAATTTTATACAGCGCCTGAAGTATCCATCCTTGCCCTGGTAGATAAAGAATGTCTTCTGAAATAATACTAATTAATCCATTAGAACTTTCTTTTGTGATATGCAAATGTAGAAATTAAATCACTTTAAACTTAGGTGATTGAGCGAAAAAAACCATCAAAGGTTTATTCAGTATGAACCAGGGTACAAATACACTTTTTGCACATCAAAGTTGTGCACCAAGATAAAAAATGCTACCAACACTACTACTTAGTAGTGTACAGCTATTCCAGGAAATTGGGTACTTATCTAATTATGTAAGTATTCAATTGAAAATTAACATTCATGGACAACTTGATTCAAGTTTATCATTGTACTTTCTAAAAATCATATAAAAAATTATTTAGCCAGAAAATAAAATACGAACAAAGAATTATCCATATTAATCACTAATACCAAATTAAATAGAGTGTGATATTATAGTGTGTTATATGTTTTGATAAGGAAAAATAGTGTAGATAAAGTTGTACAGTATGTAAAAAATAATTGGTTTGATGCGTCTAATAATTGTTTCTTCACGGCATATATGTTCGGGGTACCTTTAATTTCAAGGGATATGGGAGGACTAATTAGTGTAAAAAATTACAATAATAACTCTACGGTTACTAACTCGGAAGATATATAATCTATATATATATATATAAATATATATATATACAAGATAACTCATCGTTTAAATAAATAAAATCTTAATTCATTGTTCGCCTATTGGCAGAATCATTGCATTATCACTTAGCACTATCTTATTAAAATTTAATTTAAATATTTATACTAAAATATGTCAATACTCATAAGCAAAAACCACTTAATATCTTTCTAAAGATTTTTTTTACTCCCAAATAAAACTCCTTTCGTAAAATCATCTGCTTATGAAGGTAGAAGCTTTTCAAAATAATGGAATAATTTTTCATAAAATTAAAATAATTGTCGCATATTAACTCAATCAAATTAAATATATATAAGGCAGATTGAAAGAGGAGCACGATAGCTCTGAGCAAGCGTCTCAATGTTGAGGTCCCACTTTCGATTTTGATAAATTTTGATAGATCTCATTGACTGATCTTATGTTCGATAGTACTAATAAAATGTATATTCCTTTACACACTCCATCAAACAAATAAAAACAATATGATAATGGGTTGTATTTAGATCAATCAAAAGAGTATACTTCTGCTATATACATACTCTATGTTAGAATTATTATTAATTTTGTGTAGTGATTTATTTGCTGACACAGCTTAAAAAATCAATGAAAATCTATTAAATTAATGGGATATTATATTGTATTAAGTGGGGAAAGTTTGACCATTTATTTTCATTTAAAAACAATAAATAAATTATTACAGTATATGATATATCAACTCAATATAATTGAAATGAAAAAAAATAATTATTTACAAGAGGTCTCAAAATTTTCAATATTCTTCTTCTTATCCATATGGAGATACACCTACTGTTAAAGTTAGTTATTAGAATGATAGATGATTCATATTAATTACTCAGAATTGTTTTTTGTATGCAATATGAAAAAGTACGCATAAAGATTATGATGATTTATAAACGACTGTCTATATTTATCTATCTTTTTAACATTATATATATTCCAAAACTATTCTGATTATAAGTAGCAAAATGTGTTACATAATTTTTCCTTCTATTAAATTAATTTGATGTACTTTTTTACATCCATTTTCTTGTGACTATAAATCACCAACCATATAAACACTGGGTGTACATAAACTGGTTAAGAGGAGGAAAGAGTATTGTCAAAGTCAACAAAGGATGAAGCAAGGACGAAAAAAAAATTACCAATTATACTTATGATATTTACAGTTTTTAAGTCTGATTGATTACATCAAACAGACATGTGTTAAGCCCTTTGCAAATTATATACTAGCCCATTGCCGCTCCGCGGTTGTGGCTAGGCCTCCGGGCGGGTCGGTGGCCTACGGCCACAGCATTTATACATGGTAACATATCTTTGGACAATATGTTGAGGCAAGGATTGAACCTTCCATCCAACAACGAAGTTTTTTAATATGATAGAGATGATGCGATTAGTTTTCAAAAAAGGAGAGGGGGGAAATATATATATTACCAGTAAATACTTATTAAGTTCCTCTCCTTATAACTACAAATATATATGTATTTATTTTTTTTTTTCCCTTTTCTTACTTTAAAATAACGTTATCGTCTCTTTTAAAAAAGTGGGCACAGATACTTATCAACATGCTACATTATATGAAATATACATAAATAACATTAAGTACAAAGTTTAGAGTATTTATTTACTATTATGATTTTTTTATGTTGCAACACAATACAAATTATAACATAACAAATGACTTGAGTATACAAAGTACATTGCTTGTTTATTGATATAAATGAATGTTATGCATGAGTTTGATTTTTTATTTAATTAATGTCCGTAGTTGAGACGTTATTGTACAATAGGTGTGGGAGATATATGTATAATTCAAAGAAATAAAACAAAGGTCATTCGCTCCTTTGCATTCATGCCTCTAGTAAGTCATGATATATATATATATATATATACAGGCTTAGTGAGCGATCAGGAAAAAAAATAGCGATCCGATCAAAATAGCGATCAGAAATTCTTTGCGAATAGCGATATAACGATCAGGGATTTTCCGATCAGCGATCCGATCAATTAATTGCGATCAACAAAAAATACCTATGTAATACTAATTCGAAGTAAAAATGTAATGCATATACAGTCAAACCTTTATAAGTATTCATCTTTATAGGCAGTCCAAAGCACCACCAAATTAAATAATTAATTAAATAATTAAGTATTATACCGATATAAATACCTTTTAAATAAGCAATTGGCACACCTTGTTTAACTTTTTTCTTTATTTACAATATCCGACTATATCAAAAATAAGTACATATAGAAAAAATATAAAGTTTGCACAGATCATTTTTCATTTGCCTCTTTATTAGACAAAAGTAGAATTGCTTCTCAAAATTTTCGTCCTTCAGTCTCTGCCTAGTCTTCCTCAGAATCCGCTTGGCCTGTCTGTATATTTTAGGACAAAATATCGAAATGGTTGTTTCTCATAGCCTATGAGCCCCAACACTCTGGCTCCACAATTGACAAATGTCTGCATATTTAAGACAGGAGATGCCACAATAAATGTTTCTCATAGCCTATGAGCTCCAAAACATGACTTCTCCATAGACCTGTCTGTATATTTTAGGACAAAAAATATATCAGATAGCACACACTGGCTTTTTCCATTAGTGGCTGTCTGTTTTGTGTTTTCTAAGCAAATATTGGTCGTGGGAATGGATTTTGGTCAATGGACAGCTAGTTAAGCTTTAAGAAATGTAGGGTTTGTCTCAAAAAGCCTTATTACAAACATTTTTCTTTTTAAGTTATTTTATACAAATTGATCGGATCGCTATTTTTTAGTGATTTTCTTACGATCAAAAGATATAAAGATCAGGACCTTTTGCGATACTCCGATCAGCGATCAAATATCGCTATATCGCTATTGATCGCCGATCAGAAAAAACTCCGATCAACAAGCCTGTATATATATAAACAAGAGGGAAAGAATGAAGAGGCAATGACATAACAAGTACTCATGACAGAGAGACAGACGCCATGTTTGAAAACAAAAATACAAAGAGAAATTGATATAACATCAGGCTTGTGAGCGATCAGGAAAAATAGCGATCCGATCAAAAATAGCGATCAGAAATTCTTTGCGATATAGCGATATAACGATCAGGGATTTTTCCGATCAGCGATCCGATCAATTTAATTGCGATCAACAAAAAATTACTTATGTAATAATAATTCTAAGTAAAAATTTAAATGTATATACATGTCAAACCTTTATAAGTATTCATCTTTATATAGCAATGGAATGATTGTTTCACCAAGCCTATGAGCTCCAAAATAACGACTTCTCCATAGGCCTGTCTGTATATTTTAGGACAAAATATCAGAATGATTGTTTCCTCATAGCCTATGAGCTCCAACACTCTGGCTCCACAATTGGCATATGTCTGCCTATTTTAAGACAGGAGATGCCAAAATAATGTTTCCCATAGCCTATGAGCTCCAAAACAATGACTTCTACATAGTCGTCTGTCTGTATATTTTAAGACAAAAAATATATCACGATAGCACACACTGGCTTTTTCTATTGGTATTAGTCTGTATTTTGTGTTTTCTAAACAAATATTTGTTGTTGGAATAGATTCTGGTCAATATGACAACTAGTTAAGTCTTAAGAAATTTAGGGTTTGGCTCACAAATCCTTATTATAAATATTTTTTTGTTTTTTAGTTATTTTATACAGATTGATCGATCGCTATTTTTTAGGATTTTCTTACGATCAAAAGATATAAAGATCAGACCCTTTTGCAATACTTCGATCAGCGATCGAATATCGCTATATCGCTATTGATCGCCGATCAGAAAAAACTCCGATCAACAAGCCTGTATAACATTAACACAGGACCGAGTACTTTTCCTTTTCTTTTCGCACAACGGTGCTGATGAGAAAATAATAAAAAGGTAAAGAACTACAGAAATATAGATATATTATTTAAATGATTTAAAGTCAGACTCAAAAAAGATGATCGATGATTCAAATGTCAACAATGTCTTGTAAAGAGTCATAACAATATCTTTATAATCTCATTTTATAAATAATCTAGATAAATATGTCACAGTGATAGTATATATATGTTTAATGTATTATCATGGTGTCCTTCCGTCAATTCCATCATGTTTATGACGGGGATCATAAAATGGTGCCCTTTCATAAACTTTCTTTATTATTTAAAATATTTTCAATAAAATACTCAAGAACCTGCTTGAAGGCTTAATATATTCTAGGGCCATATGTTGCTTACATATATATAAATAAAAAGATCTGACAATAATTAAGATACATTTTTTCTTTAAATATTCACTTCATAAAATGATGTATTATTATAAAGCTCCCATATAGTTTGAAGCCGTATTATATGCATTAACACATTAGCATTTATAGATAGACCTTCAATAACATCAATCAATGAATACTAAAACAATAAGGAAAAGAAGGCTCGTGAGGAAAATACGTTGAGGGATCTAAAAGGAAAAAGGAGAATACGCGTACATTCTCCCCTTTCCTTATTAATTTCATAACAAATTAGGATTTTGAGAACGAAATATATATTTTTTACTATTTACAAATTTTATGGACATATATTAAATAAACATAGATACATTTAAGACATTCTGCAAAATTATAATAACAAACATACATTTAGTTTATTCTCCTTTAAGTTTTTTCAATCTCTTAGAATTATTTGTCATATTTTGACTGCTTGTTTTTCTTTTGTTTTTGTGAATTTGATCATTGATTTCCGAAACATAATTTTTGGACATACAATTAAAAATTTAGCAGCGATTTGTGGAATAAATATTTCAAAGGAATGGTCTTCTTCGCATTCTGCTAAAATAATTTCCAAAGCGTAAGTATCATTTTCCAAAAGTTTAATAAACGAAAGAACAAAATATTTTTTGAAGAAGAGGAAGAAATCAACTCTTTGAAGATACTTTTTGAATTTTGAATTTCTGAAAAAATGCATAAACAAAGGAACACGTTAAAAAAAAGAACATCAGAAGGACGAGTTAGCCCACCTCGATTAATTTGATCTAAAAGTTTACTTTCATCATCAATATTTTCTAAGGAGAATAATTTTACATCGAATTTGTTATTTAAAGCTGTCGATAAATTGTAGCAAGAATGACAGGCTATAGTTTTACATAAGTAATGCGTGATATAACCAGAACAAAAGTAAACTATAGATACGTCATTAATATATTTGAATGAATCTTTAAAAGTAAAATGTTTTAAATTGGAAAATATATTTAAAGAAGAAGACTTAATCTTTTCATTTGTTGAATTTATATCCATAGAAAAATGATATTCCAGATCTTTCAGTGAAATTTTGCCTAAACTTATGATATTCTTCATTCGAATGCATTTTTCTGAATCCAAATATTGGCGCACGCTTAATTCAATGTTCGTCCCACATCTTCTCTTATAGAGTCCAAACCGAGCTTCAATACAATCTGAATTGATGGGACCAAGAAGAACGTACTTGACATCAGTTTCTTCGAGCAAATCTTCAGCCAATTCGCCAATGAATTTAAGAAGGCCAAAATATTAAGAAGGGTGTCACATTTTGTGATGTGATTGTTCTTGGTGATATGTTCGAGATGATTAAAAGATAGATTTCTATCTTTCACCCTGAAAAATACAACATAGCAGGGAATAAAGTCATCGTAGTTGTATGAATCAGTATTAATAAAAAAATACTGAGGAGTAGTCAAGTTTTGATATGTGAAAAACAATATATAAATATGAAGGTTAAGGAATGAAGTTTGGCTTACCGTATATGGATTGTCATTTCTTCATTAATCTTTAGACTGAAGTCTATTGACGGTCCTCCATGACTTAAGTTCATCTTGAAGAACACCAGCTCTTTATCTTTTTCATCATAATGTTCTTGAACGCCGCTCGGAAGGCAAGTCCTATCCATTTTAATTTGAAGCTCTTCGAGTGTTGAAAATGAGTTGGCCTCTTCAAAAGCCTTAATCTTTTTTAAAATTCGCTCGTTTTCATTAAGGAGTCGTGAGGAGGAGGTTGAGGTGGAGGAACGCTTTGGAGGAGGCTTTTTTGAATAGTAGTGAGGAAGATTTGGAAAATTGGAAGGGACGGCATCTTTTTTTAATATCTTAAGACAAAGAATTTTTCCAGATCTGTCTGAACGTGATGGATTAGAGTCAGTAGACTCTGGCTTATAATCGGAGGGCATGAAATGTACGTCACACAACGCAGAATGTCTTGAAGGTATCTAATTTTTTCGCGGAACAGCCTTTGTCCAGAGTTGGCGTAGGGACTCATCCTTGGGGAACATATGAAACCGTCTCTTTTTCTCCTCATTGCCCTTTGGTTTGTAGCCACTCTTGCAACCCGGAGCAACACAAACCTTCCCCATTGTCGTCTAGTTTGAAGATAAATAGGTAGTTCTAAAACGATTCCTCTACACACTTCCACTACTTCATTCACGCAGCAATAAATAAATTAGTCCATCCCACTTTGAATTTTTGTTTTGAAAGGTTGCACGACTTTACCTTTCCTGATTGTTTAAGTATTCATTGCATCAATACATAATACTTGTTGCGATAGTAATGACAAAAATATCCAAGATGATAAAGTTATTTTAGGGTGAGACCTTCTTCATGATTTGGAGGGAAAATCAACATTTCAAACTTTGCACTGGAAACCATTTTCATGATGTTATCGTATTCATGAGTACATGTAAATATTTTTATGCATAGAGCTTCTCCCATCTCTTTCTTCATACTTCGGAGCGCGTTCAGCTGTTTCTCCTGTGAGAAAAGGGGGATGAGTTTGAAGTATTCAAACTGGTTAATAAGATTGGTGAACCCAAAATACAAAAACAAACATGTAGCAGTGTGACTACTCAATGACGTCACTGGAGAACGATTATATCTATATATATTTATCAATCAATCTCTCTATCTATCTATAAATAAATGTATATATAATATAAATATATATCTATGTGTGTGTTTAAATAAATTAATAAAATAAATATATATCAGAATATAAATTATATAAATATATATATGCGTTTTCCAGTGACGCCATTAAGTAGTTATACTGCTAGGATTACATATTTGTTTTTGTATTGTCCATACCTTATTATACAGACCTTGGGTGAAACCGTGGTGTTAATTTCATATTGGTGCCAAAAACGAACGACAATAAATTTTTAATGTCGTCTGTCAATGACAAACGACCTTTTGCGAATGACAACAAATGAACGATAAATCAATAAGTCTGATATATATATATATAGCAAACAAATTTCATATCATAAATTAATAGGTGTTGGATTTAATAGGTGTTGATAAACGCTTGTTTATATATTTAGCAATATCCGAGTAATAATATTTTTTATAATTTAGTGATATACGATAGAAAGTTTAGCTTCAGTGGTAATCATCGCTTATTACTCATTTTATGGCAAACGGCAACCACTGATGATCAGACTGTTTTGTTTGTTTAGCTCCTGGAATATACCCAAACTCCTGGAACTTAATTCGATATCAGCCGGTAGTGACCTATGTAGGAGTCATTGTTGTTATTAATAAAAATATCATTAAAAGTGCATCATTGTGAAATATATATATATATATATATGACCAAATGTCTTTGTATTAGCAGCTCCAGAGTTTTTGGTGGGGCATATCATTTTTTCATGTACCTTTTAAGAACCTAAATACTTGCTGGAGTAATTAATTCTTTTAAAAACTGTACTTACCCTCTAATGATAACTGATCCACACTCAACTGTTCAATATTGAAAACTATTTGACCCAGAACAACGCAGACAATGGAAATGACGTACAGGGGATTGAACTGAAAAAAGAAAGGTAAAAATGGTGTGAAAAAAAGATATTTTCCTAAAAAAGTATTAAATGTTAATTAAAGTCAGTAATATATCTTCAGTAGAACATCGGGCTTCAAAGTTCACGATTATGTCACATTGGGATTTCAAACAGAGCATCACTTAATCCTCGAGTTATACTTGCCACAATTTTTGGTTACTGGAGTTACAAAATCTATCTATTTCCTCAAGTATTCATTAAAGAAAAATGCAAAATCATATACATAGATATTTTCATTCTTTTCTTGTTTTATTATATATCATTCACATTATAAACTAGAGGCATATATACACTCAGAGAGTGCAAACCTCCGCCGTCATGAGCCTTCCGAGGCGGATTTTTCACGACTGGGGAGGCGTAGAGAGACGGGGGAGGGTTCCCCTAGACGGAAATTCCGAGAGGAAGACGCTCCCGGCACCCAATTTCACAGCACAGCGACATCTATTGGCAGAGTAGGCTAACTTGAAAAATTTAGTAGTATTTAGCTCATTTGGCGCCTTAATTCTGCACTCAGAGATGCAAAATTTAATCACTTCTTCCTTTTGGCACTTCCAACAACTCCACAAAATTTCATCCAAATCCGTTCAGTACTTTTTGAGTTATCCTGCTGACAAACCAACAAACTAACAAACCAACAAACCACAAACGCCAGTGAAAACAATACCTCCTTCGGCGGAGGTAATGATCAGCCAAATGTTAACATTTACTTCAAATTAAAATCTTCCAATAGAAATGGTCATATCATATATATATATATATATATATATATCAGAAAACGACCCGGACACTTTTTTTCGCCGAGACCCGGCCGGGACTTATATATATTTTCGTTCCTTCGTCATTCTTAAAGTGACGACGTTTAAAAAAAAAAGAATTAAAAAAAGTTTTCGAAAAAAAAAGTATCGACGGTTTTTTTTAGATAAGATATTTCTATTTTTTTTTTATTTAAAAAATTATTTTCCAAAAAACGTCAACACTTTCAGAATGAAGAACGAACAAAATTTAAGTCCCGGCCCGGTCATTTTTAGAGATCGGGCCGGTTGGAGCACTCAAAAACAGCCGGGACCGGAGCGGGCCGGGTACCCGGTCGTTTCCTGATATATATATATTTTTTTTTTTCTTGGTGCGGTCAGTTACTTCCTGGCGAGATGTCCGTGAAACCTTCGGTGTGTAATCCCAAATAAAAGTTTCTTACTCTCTCAGTAAAAGCAATATCAAGTCATAAATGAAATACAAACAAATGCCATGGAGAAAGTTGTCCCTTATATCACCATCTGTAATTAGTTCTGTCATTAATTAAATCAATGGAGCAAAACAAAAAATAAAAGGGACAAAAAGGGAGCCATGATTAGCCATTCATCTTGATTTATATTTGTGCTATGTACTATTCCCGTTTCCCTTCTTTATGTTTCCAATTACTTTAGCAATGAATGAGGGATGATAATAGAAAGGAGTTCATATATATATATATATATCTTTTGTCCACATGCTCTCCAATATATTAAGTCATGGATATCTATTAATAAAGAAATATTGCATTTTATAAGATGGATGCATGAGGTAGAAAATAAAGCTTTGGAGATTAAATTGATTGTGCTAATCGTATGATCTATATATATATATATATATATATTCTTCTTCTTTACATTCAGCAAAAAAAGGATTAGAAAAAAGAAGATAGTTCCATTTTCAACTCTCAATGTTGAGGGCCCAAGTTCGAATCCCGAGAGTAAAGGGTCAACTGGAGAAGATTCTCGGTTCGGAGGAGTCATTTTATTGGTATAATGCGTATTCACAGCCCTCAACTCCATGAAATCTACTACTGTCATTCAGTTTTTTAAAATCCAAAATAGCTTTGCTTATGACTGCTTTTAGGCTCTGAAGTTCTATATATTTTTTATGGTTAAGATTTTTATTTATAAGCAACAAATCCAAACAGTGTATAAAAATAACAATACACTAGAAAGTAGGAGATTAAAAAACACAATCTGAAGACAGTTACGTTTATCAGTTTAACAAAACATAAAGGAACATTCTAATTTAAAATTACTGTCTAAAGATAAAACCATAATTCAAAATGACTTATTAAAAATTATTTCTTATTCCATATAAACGTTGATGTCGTCGTATTGTCGATTTGAAGAGTGGAGGTATTTGAGAGAATTTGAAGAAATAAACTTTATCAAATCTCCGGCCCATGTCCATGACGTCGCAGATGAATTGGGAAAAGTTATTATCATCCCTGAAATAAAAACAAAAACCAAGGCACAACGCTATGAAGAGGTCTCAATTTTTAATGATCCACTTTTTTGAAAAAACCTACTAAATAACTCAGCCCGTAGTATTCGACTTTAATATTTAAAGTTATTGATAGCATATTTATTTCATATGATATATGGGTAAAACACTTTCAGCTTATAAAACAGTATTTTTATTATATATTTGTTTATTTTTGCCTTATACAACTTTATTCATTCAGAGAAATTAAGTGTAATGTACTTGATGAATAAACATTGTAGGTAAAAATGAGTTCTCTAAATCTTACAGTTATTCATCAATATTAAAATAAAACACAATATTTAAGACTGTAACACTCATTATAAAAATATTCTTTAAAAGTTCAGTTCAATTCAAATAATAATATAGAGAAAGCTGTATAAAGAAGGATCTACAATAAAAAATAGTGTTCCGTGGGAGGTAAGGGCAATTATTCTAGCGGCTGCGGCAAGATACGCGGCGTTGGACCTCAAGATCCCCTCTGTCACCGATGGAAAGTGGAGTTGGGCTGGTGATGTAATTCGCTACTTCCCTTCGTGTTCCCTGCCTTATGGAAAAATTATTAAAAACTTTTACGCCATTTCAAGCATTTAAAATAGACCGTTTTATCGTTAATTTATGTTTTGTTTTAGATTGTCGAGTTGTTTAATTATAATTGTATTTTAGTGTTTGTTCATATTAATGTTAAAATTTTAAACTAAAATGTTTAATTATGTTTTTACGCATTAACATCTTTTTATATACATTCTGTTTTTTATGCTTGTATATATTTTTATGAACTGTGGAAAAAAAAAAATAGTGTAAGCTCCAAGGATAAATCGATTTTGCAAAAGGTGTAAATTATAATCTTATTTTTATAATTTTTGAACTTTTTGTAAACCTTTGTAATAAAGAGAAGGCCAGTAATATATACTTTATAATCATAAACAGGACTTTCTATTGCTCTAAAACAGAGGTATGTGGTATTTAATGAATTTGCAAATATTTTTTAATAATCATATTTAGATTAAAACTATAATCTCCTTATTTTTTATGTCATATCTAGAAATAAGATTTTCGATCTACATATCTTTTTACTTATTAACACGTGTGCTTTTTAATTCATTTCCATTAATTTCAAGATATCATTGTAATGTTTATTTTTATTAGAAACATTAAAATATATCAAATTTATATATATATATATATATATATAAAGAATGGGACATATATATAGCCCTAATTGTCTTCAATTTGTGTTAATGAAAAGAATAATTATATTTGTAGATTCAATTAACTAATTTAATGCTATATGAATACTGCAATGCCGTCGAATCGATTAGGCAAAAAATAACCTTACTCCACTTTAACTGTGGCCAATTCGTTATATGACTTTAGATGGATAGCAACAAGAAATAAATTATTTATTGTTCGCTATATATATTATAGGTATATGGTATATATATATATTATGTATATACACATACACACACACATATATATATATACACACACATATACACATTTATAATATAAATTATAAAATATATATATATATAAATATATATATATACAAATATTTATATATCATATTTTATATTTTAATAAATATTTGTATGAACGATTACATGACCTTAGAAAATCTTTGAAAGTGTAAAGATTTTTAGCATTTCAAAGATTTAAAAAGCTATAATTAATCAAAATATGTTCGTAACAGAGTTTTAATGTCTTTAGCAGACATTGTATTCATGGAATATAATTTTTTTAGTATTAAAATGTGATATTAGTCCAAGATTGATTGCTGTATCTTTGAAAATTTTGATTGTGTCAGGATTCATAACGTTTTATAGTATTGCAAAACTTAAATGGTAATAACTTCTTATACCAATGTAAATTTCTGTACGAGTATGTACCGAATGGGGAGCTGAAATAACGTATCCGCGAGACAGCGAGTTATTCAGTAAAAGAGATTCATTTATTCACCAAATGACGACCATATAGTTTGACAGAGATTGGGATGTTCTTCTTGTGACTGACATACAGAATGGAGGGAGCAAGGGCTTAAATACTCAAACAGAGATGTACACAAAAGAGTCTTGCTTGAGCAAGAGTAAAGAGTAAAGAGATGTACATAAGGGAAGAAGAGGATTAGAGTTTGAGGAGCAGGGGGAGGAAACACAGATAATATAATTGGGAGTCTGGGTTAAGAGCAGGAGCAAAGAGCTACTACTACATGCCCCCCCTGGGGAGCCTGGGAAAAGCATTTTCATCACGGCTGAAATCTTACAGGGGCTTTCTTCTGTCTCTTGCTTCTCCTTGGCTGCTTGACTTCCTCTTGACTTTCCGGGATGTCCTTGGCAACTCCAATCGGCGGCGCGTACAGCTTCAGGTAGCGGCGGTTCCTCCAGTAGAGACGACCAGACTCTGTCTTGACCAGATAGCTGCGACCACGCGGCCTGATTTCCAGAACCTCGGCGATGAGGTTCCATTTCTTGGTGAGTCCATGCTGAACTCGGACGATGTCTCCGACCTTGAGCTCCGACAGCTCCTTGGATCCGACGTCGTAAGCAGCTTTGGCTTTGGCGCGAAGGGATACTGCGATAGCGTCATCGCCGCGTCTGTTGAACTCGTCCCCGGCGGAGATGAGTCCCATGGCATTCCTCAGGTAACGGAACATTCCCCATGGGGTGTTGAACGTCATAATCTTGCTGCTGGGCTTGTCAAGCAAGACTTGCCAGTATCCGTGCCTGCCATCCAGAACCGTGAAGTGAGTCATTCCTGGCGGGATCTGGGCAACCTCCTCAGCGGGAACTCTGCACGGGTACATTGGGCGTTTCACAAACGGGTTGAGCGGTGAGAAATCGACTGTCACCCTTGGCTCATCCGTTCCAGCTTTTGGCACCACCACCATGGAGAACAACCATTCCGGCGCTTCACCTTGCGGGACCCGCTCGATGATCTGCTTCTGCACCATGGTCTCCAGGTGGGCTTTGACCTTGTCCTGCCAATGTAAAGGAATCGTGTTGCATCTGTACCTTCTTATCGGGCTTGTACCTGGGAGTAACTCGATCTTCATGGGCGGACCCTTCATTGGTTTCAGAGGTAGGACTTCATCATCTGGTGGAAAGACCTCTGGAAACTCTTGGAACAGTTGCTCACGGATCGATGCGGCTGACTGGCTCTTGAGCAGCATGTCCACGCCATTACCTTCATCAGGGCTGCTCAGTGAAAGCTTGTTCACCACGTGAGGCCAACCCGTCGGGATGAGTCCAAGCGCTATACATCCGGCCTTGCTCAGTATCGGTCCAGTGCCCTTCTCCAGCACGTGAAGCTCCGTCTTGTACTTCATTCCTTCTCTCTCCAGAGTCGCTGTCACCTTGCCCAAGGACTTCAGTCTGCCTTGGTCCGGTCCGCACAGCTCCGCCTTGTCCTTCCTGAGGTCCTTAACCTTGGTCCCAACCTTCTTCAGGCAATCCGCGGTGATCACGTCGCACTCAGCACCGGTGTCCGGCAGCCACTCGACTTCTTGGTGGTCCGCGTTGCCGATCTTGGCGGTGATCTTGACGAGGTCATCTGACGTCTTGACTTGTCCGATCGTCATCCGGTTGACCTCCTTCTTGGGCTCAGACCTGCACATATGCTTAAGATGTCCTGTCTTACCACAGTTGTTGCAGTCCTTGTCTCTCGCCCAGCATTGGTCAGGCTTCTGATGCTTCTTCCGACCGCAGTTGGAACACCTCTCATCCGCCTTCTGAGCTGACTTGCTCAGGGGGTTGTTGTCGATCTTGCCCTTCTTGTAGGAAGACCTCTCTTTGAGACGATTGACTTGCCTCTCGGACTTGTTCAGGGACGCTTGGGTCTCCTTCGATGCTGCCTCCACCCTGCACACTTCCAGTGCCTTCTTCAGTGTGAGGTCCTTAAAAGGGATGGCGAGCACCTTCTGCTGGATGGCCTGGTCCTTCAAACCACAGATGAGGCGATCCCGAAGGCGTTCCTGCTGTAGTTCATCTCCGTGTCCGCAAGCATCGTCACAAACCTTGCACGTGGGATTGACGTCATACCCGCAGCTTTCATCAATGGACTTCAGGGCGGAGTAGTACACGTCGATGCTCTCACCAGCGTGCTGATTCCTCTCCAGGAATTCCTTCCTGTCTAAAAGAGGGTTGCGATGTTCTCGGATGTAGTGGAGGATCTTCTTGATGATGTCGTTGATGTCATCCTTTCTGTCGTCGATCTCCAGGATGCCCGTTGACCAGAGCTTGGTCCAAGCAGGATCCAATCCGGAACGCAGTAGCGACTGACGACCGCTCAGGGTGCATTCTTCCATAATCTTTTGTACTTCCGTGTAGTCGGCGAACCGTTGCTGCCAATCGCGGAAATCGGCTAAGTTGATGTCCTCCGGGCACTTCAGCACCGGCACGTCCATCTTCTTCGACTTTGTGGATCCACCAGCGTTGCCTCTGTTTCTCTGTAGAGCCGCCGCGAAGTACTGTGCCTGCTCCTGCAGCTGTCGCATCAGCTGATCTTCTCTTTTCTTGGCCTCCTCCTTCATCTCCTTCATCATGGCCATCATGAGCTGAACCGGATCTGTAGGGGTTTGGTCCTCCTCCTTCATGGCACCTTCGCTTCTGGTGTTCGGCATGGTGTCAGTTGAGGTCCTGGGAGACGATCTTGTCACAGAGGTCGGTGTAGAACAGCACGGGGAACTTCTTGTTGGTGGTGCACCTGGGGGCCAGCCTGTAGACGCTGTCGTTGATCGCCAATCTCCGTCCGTCTAGGTGTCAATGGTGTTCGTAGACTGCGCCATGTACGAGTATGTACCGAATGGGGAGCTGAAATAACGTATCCGCGAGACAGCGAGTTATTCAGTAAAAGAGATTCATTTATTCACCAAATGACGACCATATAGTTTGACAGAGATTGGGATGTTCTTCTTGTGACTGACATACAGAATGGAGGGAGCAAGGGCTTAAATACTCAAACAGAGATGTACACAAAAGAGTCTTGCTTGAGCAAGAGTAAAGAGATGTACATAAGGGAAGAAGAGGATTAGAGTTTGAGGAGCAGGGGGAGGAAACACAGATAATATAATTGGGAGTCTGGGTTAAGAGCAGGAGCAAAGAGCTACTACTACAATTTCACGGGGAAATAATTTTATAATGACACCTTACTGACCTTGTATTTGAAGAATAGCACTCCTGCCATGATGGCATAGAAATCCGTGGAGAGTAGTGACAAGCTCAGACCCGCAGAAGATGATATTTTAAGCATGTATGATAGTGATGAGATATATGCGAATTGAGCTACCGTGTAAGCTGCAAGGAGAACGCTCACTTCCCAAAGTTCCCATCGGATCTCTCGTAGTTCCTCAAGCTCAAGAATAGACCTTTAATATAAAGGTGTCACAAATGAGATTACGCATAAGATTATGTATTAGAAACTTAATCACATAAATGTAATTTATTTTCTCCAAAAGTTGGTAAGCAAACATGTATCTTTTTATTAAAATCTTAAATCGAAAGTCTAATCTTTAAGAATATAAAAATTCTTAAAAGGTCACATTAAAAAAAGGCAAAAATGTTTATTTATATAATAATATATATAATAATTTTAACTCAATAAAGTCTACAAAAAAAAATTCCGTTGCTTAACAACAAAAAATTAACCATAAATATATTAACTACTTTGTTTAGTCAACAACGTTAACTCACAATATTTCCCGCGCTCGAAAAATAAGCACTTTAAAAAAGTGTTCCCTCAGTTTTAATGACCATAACAGAATTCACAATTATTCTTAGCACAACCTCATTCAACACGGATAGTGTACTGTCTGACAGGTCTGAGTACCCTACAGTCAACCAGGTATCTACCATTGCCGCATGGAAGGCTCACAACTCAAAGAAGGCAGCAATCTTCTCATCGCCCTTGAAATATACTTTATTAAGCTTTATATTCGATTAATAGAACGAACAACAATTCTGCTGTCAATATAATTTACATAAAAAAGTGACATCGAAAAAGTGATTGCCATTATAAACCTATATTGCACATTTGATATTTGCTCTTGACCTAAATATGATGCATTCCAACACATAAAATGTCTTGTCACATACGCATTATATGCAGTAATATCTTTACTAGTGCAATTATGATAAACGAGAATGCAATATTAATAATAATAATATATAATTTTAATAATATATACAATTGATAATGGACCATTTCTGGCCCATCTGAGCAAGTGGAAAAACACAAATGCCATTTGTAATATATGCATGGAGGAGTCCCAAACCGCTGATCACCTAATCAACAGATGCTCATCGCTCTCATATGAGAGATACCAAGTCATGCAAGAAGAGGATGAATTTTCGTATTATTAAATTTATTACATGTAAAAAGATTCTACAAATTATTGATTCTAACTTAAATTTAATTGCTTCATAAGTAGATTATAAAATAATTTCTATAATATAATACTCAATATCCATTTTCGCTGTTGTAGCACAATTACCCTTTTGTGTGGTCGTGTTCTTTTGCTGTATGCATGTATTTGTTTTATCAATGTATAATTGTAACATTTGTATTTGCTATGGTAAGACAGCAATAATTATTAACTAACTAAACTATACAATTGATAACATAAGTATCAATAACATAATGATAAAAGGATATAATTCTTCAAGCAGCTATTACGTCCTTCGAACAAAATAATATATATGTCATTTTATAATTATTATCCATTGAAATCAAACAAAAACTTGAATTGGGAAACAAACAAATAAATCAATAGGTTTTTTTCATCCAAGCTACTTATTAAAGGAAATAATTATAATTTAATGTCCAGAATTGATGTTTGATCAAGTTTAATCATTGTAGTATATGTAGTATAAGTTATCATGGATTCCTTGAACTTTATTCGATTTAAATTCCTAGCAAAGTATTTCAATTCTATATTAAATGAATTAAAAGTTGGATTGCCGTATTATTTAACTGATTAGAAACAACAAAATTATAATTTAAAAGCACATCCCAGCAATCAAATTAGCTGGATTCTCATTTCAATTCTTAAATAACGACCATAGGAATCTTTAAAAAGTTTAATACCTAAATATCTTTCGTTTATATTAAAAATCGAAGGTGACATCCGAAACACATATTACAAAAGAAATAACTCGAGTATCACAAATAGTTTACTTTGAATATAACACATAATATCTAAGGCACTCAGCAGGTTTCTTATGGCAAAACCCAGACTTTCACTCGTTGTAAATTAATGAAGCTCTAGATATAACCTAATATTCAACCATTCCTTTCCATGCTCAGCCGGAAAAATGTTCTGAGGCTCTGAATAAACAATATTTTCTCGCTCTCTTTCTCAAAATCTTTCAACAAAGCCAAGACCAATATGAAGGGTCCCAACTACTTACTTTTTTATTTATTTAAAAGGACTTAAAAAGGAGTTGAAAATATATTTTCATGAATTCCTTCCTGATAATCCCTTACAATAAAAAGAGTATATATATATACATATATATATATTACTAACAAATATATATTTGAGGAATTGTTTACTCTTTTGTACCATTACTTCTTCCCCCCATTTCTATATTCAAGTCATGTTTCCTAGATTGATGTATACTTAATTAGAAAAACTGAAATAGGTGTGAAAGGAATTAAGGATTAAATACTTTTTTACATATGGATAAAAAGTTTTTTGCTATTTTAATCATTTTTATTTGGCTTGGATAGTATCTAACCGCTACTATAATGCTCCAAACTATTGATATTCAAATATATCGTACGGGATAAATACAATGGAGGACTTTATAAACAGATTTGTTATCATTATCATTTCTATACATACATCAAAATAAAAATAATAAAAGAGAGATATATGTTACAAAAGAGTATGTATAAACTAACTATTATAATTAGAGTATTACATTTTCAAAGGCTCAACGAATTGATAAATTAAAAAAATAAATAATTGTTAAAACTTGTTGCATTATCCTATACTCATCAGTTTTACATCGATATTACATTGAGCAATGTTACAATACCTATATGTGCAACCATTTAATATATATAAGCAAAATATTTAAAACTTATGGACTTCAGTTTTAAAGAAGCTACCCCTTATGTAATGATAATTTATTTTTGGTGAATCCGTTTAAAAAAACGTACTGACAAGTATTAGGCTCTGATTTTTGAAAACCAATCTCAATTACTGTCTCTATGCCAAGTTTTTGGTATAAAGAAAGATGCCATTAGAAAGCATTAGCCATAAAAATTAGTCATCGAACCTAGGATCTTATCAATGATGTAGCAGACCAAAATACCATCCCCTCTCGAGAATCGAATCTTGTCCCCCAACATGAGAGTTGGACACGCCTTAACGCACATGCCTATTGCACTCTCTTTGTAGAATTTTAAGGATTAGATGTCATTAATTTGACCATAGACATATAAAAGATATATAGAGCCAATGAATACTAAAACAATAGGAAAAGAAGGCTCGTGAGGAAAATACGATGAGGGATCTAAAAAGGAAAAAGGAGAATACGCGTACATTCTCCCCTTTCCTTATTAATTTCATAACAAATTAGGATTTGAGAACGAAAATATATTTTTTACTATTTACAAATTTTATGGACATATATTAAATAAACATAGATACATTTAAGACATTCTGCAAAATTATATAACATACATACATTTGTTTATTCTCCTTTAAGTTTTTTCAATCTCTTAGAATGATATTAATTAGAATATTTTGACTGCTTGTTTCTTTTGTTTTGTGAATTTGATCATTGATTTCCGAAACATAATTTTTGGACATACAATTAAAAAATTTACCAGCGATTTGTGGAATAAATTTTTCAAAGGAATGGTCTTCTTCGCATTCTGCTAAAATAATTTCCAAAGCGTAAGTATAATTTTCCAAAAGTTTAATAAACGAAAGAACAAAAAGTATTTTTTGAAGAAGGGAAATAAATCTTTGAAGATACTTTTTGAATTTTGAATTTCTGAAAAAAATGCATAAACAAAGGAACACGTTAAAAAAAGAACATCAGAAGGACGAGTCAGCCCACCTCGATTAATTTGATCTAAAAGTTTACTTTCATCATCATATTTTCTAAGGAGAATAATTTTACATCGAATTTTTTATTTAAAGCTGTCAATAAATTGTGGCAAAAATGACAGGCTATAGTTTTACATAAGGAATGCGCGATATAACCAGAACAAAAGTAAACTATAGATACGTCTTTAATATATTTAAATGAATCTTTAAAAGTAAATTTTTAAATTGGAAAATATATTTAAAGAAGAAGACTTAATCTTTCATTTGTTAATTTATATCAAAGATGATCTTTTTAATTGTTCCAGAATTCAAAGTCGAAACAGGCTGCATAACTATCATGTCATGATAAACTGAATGAAAGCTCTTAATCATGACACAAAATAGGGTCTTAGTTACTTGATCATCATCCACCCCATAAAAATTCCCAGCAAAATATTCAACTCGTTTTGTACAATGTTTCGTCAAAAATTATACTAATATTTTTATCCCTATTTTGACTTAGATCCTTGAAGCGAGCCTTTAGGTAAGTTATTGTAGAGTCAGCCAATCCAGTTTCTAAATTCAAAGATGAGAAAGTTCCGTAAGGCGACGTATTGTAGGTAATGTGAGAACTTCTTTACGTAGATCTCTATAAAGACTCGTTGAGAAACCTTTCCAGGACATAGATAAGGCGTACAAGGCAGGACTGTATCTCCGTTGTTGTGGACATTTAAACAACAAGGACAATTGTTCAATCAAAAAGTGTAATTTCTTCTCTTTTGCTTCGTCCAAATGGGGCAAGATATTTGTCAAATGATTTAAAGCTGTGTTTAATTCATTTTCCAAGCCAAATAGTTGATTGGTGGAAGAGTTTGATGTCCATGAATTTAAGAAGGCCAAAATATTAAGAAGGGTGTGACATTTGTATGATTGTTCTTGGTGATATGCTCGAGATGATTAAAAGATAGATCTCTATCTTTCACCCTGAAAAATACAATATAGCAGGGAATAAAGTCATCGTAGTTGTATGAATCAGTATCAATAAGAAAATACTGAGGAATAGTCAAATTTTGATATGTGAAAAACAATATATAAAATAAGAAGGTAAGGAATGAAGTTTGGCTTACCGTATATGGATTGACATTTCTTCATTAATCTTTAGACTGAAGTCTATTGACGGTCCTCCATGACTAAAGTTCATCTTGAAGAACCATAGCTCTTTATCTTTTTCATCATAATGTTCTTGAACGCCGCTCGGAAGGCAAGTCCTATCCATTTTAATTTGAAGCTCTTCGAGTGTTAAAAATGAGTTGGCCTCTTCAAAAGCCTTAATCTTTTTAAAATTCGCTCGTTTTCATTAAGGAGTCGTGAGGAGGAGGTTGAGGTGGAGGAACGCTTTGGAGGAGGCTTTTTTGAATAGTAGTGAGGAAGATTTGGAAAATTGGAAGGGACGGCATCTTTTTTTAATATCTTAAGACAAAGAGTTTTCCAGATCTGTCTGAACGTGATGGATTAGAGTCAGTAGACTCTGGCTTATAATCGGAGGGCATGAAATGTACGTCACACAACGCAGAATGTCTTGAAGGTATCTAATTTTTCGCGGAACAGCCTTTGTCCAGAGTTGGCGTAGGGACTCATCCTTGGGGAACATATGAAACCGTCTCTTTTCCCCTCATTGCCCTTTGCTTTGTAGCCACTCTTGCAACCCGGAGCAACACAAACCTTCCCCATTGTCGTCTAGTTTGAAGATAAATAGGTAGTTCTAAAACAATTCCTCTACACACTTCCACTCTTCATTCACGCAGCAATAAATAAATAGTCCATCCCGCTTTGTATTTGTTTTGAAAGGTTGCGCGACTCTACCTTTCCTGATGTTTAAGTATTCATTGATAGAGCTATTCCTTCAATAGCAGAGAAACATCGTTCGCTGATTCTGTGTGTCACTATAAACAAAGTAATTTGTACTACGTCATCGTAAGCTGATCAAAAGATATAATCTATCTCTATGATAGCTTACGATGACGTATACATTTACTTTGTTATAGGGACACCCAGAAACAATTGAAGGGAATAAGTTCTCTAAATCTTTATATCTCTATGAATTTGACTGTTATAAAGATAAACAGAAAGAAATATATAATTTTGCAGTTTTATTATCATCCCCTAAAAATCAGTATATATTTAATATGTTTGTCTTTTTTTTTTGATGAGAGGAAAATAGAATGTTTTACACATTTTCTTATAGTCCATACTGAAACAATTTAATTCGATTCTATTTGTCTTCATACATATGTTTTATTAGAGGCAAGGTATGGTCTTTGTCCTTGGATGGTATGAGGCCTAGAAGGTATAGGAATGCCTGGCCCATGCACTTTAAATTGATCCTTATTTTATTATTTCTAATGTATCATTATTGTCAAAAATAAAATCTATATAGGCACAACCATCATATGGAAACCATATTAACTAATAGCCATCTTTTACTCCGACATTTATATTACCCTGCCAAAATCCATGATTGCAAAAATTAAAGGAAAGCTGTCAAGGGGGCTAACCAGCAGCCCCTTTTTTTGTAGGAATGTGCAAATGTAGTAATGAGACCTGAGGGAAAAATAGATAAATCTATAAATATTGCTTTACTATATATTTTCTGCCTTATAGGAAGGAGTTACATTAAAAATGAATCCTAAGGGATTTATTTATCATAGATATACATATGTATTTTGAGTATATTCTAATTCAAAATATGATCTTTGTTAGAAAATGAAGCATTTGGGTAGTAGAGAGGAAAGCTTGAAGGTTTTGATATTTGGAAATGCTTTTAAAAATATAAAGTGATTTCCTACTCTCCTTTGAATAAGGATGAAATGTAATTTCTGTATCCGATAGGATATTTTACAACGTCAAGAAAAAGCAATAATTAGCTCGTATTATGGCCAATGACTGCACTTTTTTCATTTTGAGTTATAATTTAGTTCTATATTTATCTATTAATGCTTATTTGTTTGGTGTTCAGTTTTGGGATTTATATATTCATTAATAAATAGCAATTTTGTATAGATCTGAGACTGACGTTCCGTTATGCATATAACTTAGAGAGAGAGAAATAAATATATAAATAATATATATTCACAATCACCACACCATATAGCTATATATATATATATATATATATATATATATATATATAGTATATAACATCTATATAATATATGTATATTATAATATCATGTAATTCATTTATTATTATAAACGCTATTAAGAAGCCTTTAATCATTTGTATATATATTAATAATTTTTTTTTTTACTTTTTGTAATATGCCGCAACATTGAGATTATCTCAAGGGTACATGAGGCTGTCTGGATAGTATTCATATCCTAAGACGAAACTTTATAGTACTAATATCTCATCGATCCTAAATAATGAATTCTAATTGAGAGCAGCTTGAAAAGAAACGTTTTGTGTTAGTGCACTCTTTCATGCGAAAAGACACTATTTATATATATATTGAAATTTATGACTTCCATATTTATGACCACACTGTGCGAATAAATAAGTTTGTTATCAACAAGGATATTTGATGCTTGGAAAAAAATTATGTGAAGCAAATATTTACAAAATAATTCTCTATTAAAATGTCAGAAAAAGTTTTTATTTAATACCACAGCATTAAAAAATAGGATTATAAAATTGAGTATTTTAAAATTATAAAATTGAATTAAATTTGTATTTTATCTTTATTCTCATACTTTCATGTAAATATGTTCTTTATGCAATTATGCCTACTTGGTCTAACATTAAAAAAAAAGAAAATGAACAACATGATCAATCTTTTAGATAACTTTTGGCCTATTATTTTGGGACTATATCTTTGGGGATATGAATGCAAATTATGGCATTGAAATTATTCAGTCAAATCTAGATCCTTTTTTTTCTTCCTTTCCCGCTCGGGAGTCGAATCTATTATTGACGTTCCCTTATATTAAATTTGTTCTCATTTATACAAATATTATTTTAAATAAATATTCTTATGATGTTGTTATATTTATTTTATCTAATAATTTAAATAATATATTCGTAAAGAATGACGGTCTTTAGGTCATTATTAAAAAGTTAATATCCAATTTTTTTTTCGCCAATTATTTTTCACGACCTTTACCTTTTTATTTTTGGAGATGACTCACAAGTTCATTATACTTTATCTAGACATCAACAACTTATGTCGTCTTGTGCCGCTTATAATTAGTAATTAAGAAATAAGTCTTTCATACAGTATATCATGATGTATTAAAATATATGTTTACTAAGGATATGATGCTATTTTTTAAGCGCGCTTGGTAAAAAAAACACTTTTACTCAAGAAAAATTGATTTATGTTGTTTCATCTTTACTTTGTTAAGGGCTAGCAGAGTAACGCCTGAGCTACATTTTTTCAATCATTTTTGTCTCCAAATTCTATTAATTAAGTTAGGGAATGTGCACTATGCATTGCTTTTGTTTATATTAATTTATACCTTCCCAGCCTTTTCATTATTTTCGAGCAAGGACTAATATAAATTGGTTAAGCCTTACGAGAGAAAATTTTGAGTTAATTTTATTAATTAATGCCTGCCTTTTGACTTTAAAAAATAGTTAAATAATATGGTTTGCGTACTCTAGAAAGAGGGTTTGTAAGATATATTACTAAAACTCTCATATGATATATATTTAATGTAAATAATAATTTTTTTAATAAAGTTTAATGGCACGAGTCAAAGGATTCTCTTTTTCAAATACGAGTGCATTGGCCGTTTGAAAGTATTTTTGTAACTTGCACAATGGCTTGGAAAAAAGAATAATTTAATTTTTTAATACTGTTCGTTTTCCAAATATTTATTTTATGCATGCAAAAAAAAAACTTGTTTTCAACAAATTTTTGATATTGGTATGTTAGATTTGGACAACATTTCATTTGTATAATTTTGGGTGTGACAAAATATTTCCGGGATAAATATAAACAAATAACAAACTAATCCGTTTGATTGTTTTTTCGTTTCTAGGATCTCCTAAACCCTTAGATATGTATTGAATATATATATATATATAAATAAATATATAATAACGTTTAAGCGAATAGAATCGGGAGTAATCCTGTCACAATGTCTATTGATTCATCTAATAGTGGACTACAATTTTTTAGCTCTGCAATTGTGGATTTAAAAATAAACATTTACAATTTCGGCTGTTATATAAATAAGGAATATATAATTTTATGAGTTTATAAATGATTTATTTATCTCGGTGGGATGACTTATGTTTTAATAAAGGTTTTTCGGCAAAAATGTTTACTATACCTAACAGACGCCATAAACTGAAAACGATGAGTAGTTTTCTCCGTTGTAGTTGTAGCAATCATCTGTTGAGTCATAATATTATAAACGATGCGTCAAATATGGTATATATATATATTAATGGCATATTTTTGTGCAAAATAATGTTGAAATGCATGTTCCCCCCTTCGATATATATACATATATCAGCTATTCCACAGTTACCTGAGGGAATATATGAATAATATACCTGATAAGGAACCTGCCACGAAATAAAGGTCTAGACGGGGGCCTTAAAATTACCTTGGATTTTATTCACAAAATTATACACATATAAGAGATGTTGAAGGGGGCTTCTTCAGAGACAACTGAGTAATAAAAACCATCTTAAAAGCACAATACAAGACGGCTACAAAACAAAGAGATCCCGTCAATCTATATTATATATATAGGTATATAATATAATATATATATAATATATATATATAGTATATATATATATATATATATATATATATATATTATATATTATATTATATATCTAATATATATATACATATCTATATATATATATTATATTATATATATATATTAGAAAAGAATATATATGTCTTACTAAAAAAATGAAGTCTATCATGGAGTCTATTCTAAATTTCCATTTCTTTTTTAAATCACTTTCTTCTTCGGATTTTTAACAATGTCATGATTCATGTTCGTAGATAAATGATTATTTATATGTATTAAACCCTAACCAGGCCGGTTATTTTGGCTCCTCTATAGCCGGGGGGGGGGGGGGTGATCCACCCCCCCCTCAGATCTCGGCAACGGGAGCGACGAAAATTTTGTGAAATTTGGCACACAACTAGTCTTCCCCTAATGTACAACCACACGAATTTTCATCCCCATAGAACAAAGGATTTTTTAATTATGCATGTTCATTTATTCAAATATGCAAATTTTGCATCAAAATGTGATCTTTCATACACATAACAGAAATTAATGCCACTAATCATAATCTTTAGCATTATTACATCATAGTATCATACTGATATATCATACATGTCACAGAACAGGTAAAATTAATTTGCATACAGTAATTATTATGCAAATTAGTCGGTATTTATGCATATTGTATGCTATGGGAAGTTCACGTTTTTGCCACGCGGACGTTCGCAAAATGACCTGCCGCGCCGTAGGGGTAGGTCCGATTTTTTCGAAAATGGTATCAAAAGATGCGCAATACTCAATCTTAAAAGTCATAAAAATTTAGCGCGTAACTATTTTTTTTCACGAAAATATCCCAGAAAAACCGGAGGGGGGGTGGATTCCGCCCCCCCGGCCTGGTTAGGGTTAAACAATAAAACGGATAAAAGTACTCATGGCCCTCAAACTTATTTATTTCTATTGCATTTCTCATGCATAATTATAATTGCCAATTTGCCAACTGTCCATTGTTGTCATTGTTTTTTATATTATAATTATATTATTTGGTCACAAAAACCACATGCTAAAGACCACATATTCGTTATGATATGTCCTATTTCATTCCTCAATCATATTTGACGTTTTATATTAGAGTCTTTTGACAAGAAAGAGTCATTTATTTTTTAGTCCCAAATTGAAAAAAAAAAACTGTCCTTAATTTAGCTCAAGGCCATAATGACTATACTTATGTTTGAACTACGAAACTACATTTTTATTGGCACATAAGATTTATATGTTTGTATAGGACACATCATTAATTTACTAATGACTTTGTACTGCTTCTACACAGAGACTTTGCTCTAATATATTAAACTTTTTAAAAACTTGACCTGAGGGGGGGTTGGCTATTAAAAAAAAAGTTATCATGAAAATTTGATATTAGTATGGAAAAATGTGTTATTGGCTTTAAATATCATAAGGAAAAGTGAGCCATCATAATATAAAATGTCTACGCTTATGTTTATTATATATTACTGTTATTTATTACTGTTTACAATAGACAAACATATACAATAACATAATAAATAATGTAAAGAACACAACCAAACATGTGGGTATCTGTGTACATCAATAAAGTAAAGTATCATATTATAAAGTAAATTTTTCATTATAACAATCTTCATATTGTACATTTTAAAAACTTGAATATTTTGTTTCCTCATCCTCCTCTTGCGAAACTAGGGCTTTCGTAGGACAAAGCGGGGCTTTGTAAATTAAATGATGAGTAGTCTGTGGTTCTTCCAAACAGATATCACATATGTCACTCGTGTTTTACCATTTGCTCAAATGAGAGAGAAATGGTCCCATGCCCTATAGGCTTGGACAAGAAGTTGGGTATCTTGATGTCGGTATTTGATGGGTTTGGCTTCGGGGTTTTCAGTACGGAGCGTTGTATGCTCATCTTTTGGCTATTTTTGTATCGGTGACACCATTTGTTGCAAAAGAAATCGTTAATGTTTTCTTTATATAACTTGGAGGAACACCGACATTATTTCAGATTTTGCTCACACTTCCATTTTTTGCTAGATGATCTGTAAATTCATTTCCCGTTATGTTCTCATGACCTTGGCAGCATTCAATATGAATGTTCTTGTTCTTTTTTCCTTCAATCAGGACCTTCTTACAGTTCTTCACGACCTCGCTAGTTGTACGAGGGTTGAGAAGAGCTGCAATCGCTGATTGAGAGTCTGAGCGATTTGTTTATTCTTGATTAAGGAGATCTTCTACAGATCTTGTAATTGCCACAACTTCTGCTTGAAATACTGATGCCTCTGTGTTCAGCGATACCATTGAGTGGTGTGATGATATGTCACCCCTAGTAATTGCCCATCCAGACCCAGTATTACTTTTATCATCTTTTGAACCATCCGGTACCTAGATAATTGTATCGGGGATTGGGGATTCAAGGTTACCACCCAAGATGAATTGCCCTTATGAATCAGTCGCTTTCATGGTTTGTGATGGCTTTCAACAATTTTGTCGCTTTATGTTCCACGAGTGGTTGGAGGAACCAACCATAACAGGTGTTCCTTAGGAAATGTCTTGTTCTCCATCTTGATTGTTTTGCTTGCGCTTGG
>CP045896.1:22256179-22283056 GCA_013387185.1 Caligus rogercresseyi | reverse complement strand
TTTTTCAAATCTCTGTTTGTACTTTTTAGCAAATTTTATAAAAATTTACGAGAATATTACGTATTGATGTGTTTACACTACTCAAGAAAATTGTGATTTTAGAAATATAAAAAAGAAGACAACTGAGCAACAACTGATTAGTATTTAGTGGGTCTCATTTCATAATAATATGCATCCTTTCCATCGATCAAGGGAGTTGATCCAAAATTGTTGACCATGTTATATTAATACAAGTATACAAAAACTTGATAATTAGTTTTTGCGTTCGGTCCCCCTATTTGTTCTGGACTATTTTAAATATGTTTATACACCAATAAATATTTTCATACTTTGTATATTGATGATTTTAGATATATAATGATAATTATGTTCGTTCAGTTTCTTGAGTAGGAATGAAAATTTTGCCCAAGAAAATAGAGAAAAGTATAAAACTTCCCCGCCAGGTGGAGCTGGAGCATCATCATAGCAAAATGACAATGAAAGTCACAAGGTGAGGTGGGCAGAGCATATGTATTAATGCCCTCGATCACCTCCATTTCTCTTTCCCAACTACTCAAATAGATGTAAATAATTTCATGCACAGTATTAGAATGCAAGATATGTTTATTTCATATTTTCTTCCCACTTACCCATGTGACGTCATTGAAAACCACAGGCAAGCGAGTAGTCAGCTCTCATTATGAACATACCTTGTATTTTAATATACCTTGTTAATACATGAATCAATAGAAAAATAATAGTTGGATCAATTTCAGAATATAGCCTCTCTCGGGTATTGGTGGTCAAGTTATAATACATACAATAAAGGAAATAGAGGATTCCAAACTAAACTCATAAATTAAGGGGAGAGAAGGAAACATTGGTGTTCATGATATATGACTTTTTCGCGCCAAAAGTAATCTCATTTTCTTTACCTCAAAATATGAAAAAATACACTGGGAACAAAGAGTCTTAACTCATTGTTTGTATATATTTTATGTTTTCTATGGTTTAGAAGGGGGAGTATATAAGCGAAAATATTTGTAGTAATTTTGTTCTGTATTGTATAATGGTGTTTATAGCTAAGCTTTTTAGAGTATTATTTCATTTATGATATCTACTTCTTTGCTTATATGTTTGTTTCGATTGAGTTACATCCCTTAGGACAGTGGTTCCCAAACTTTTTCTGCTGGGCCCCCCTTTGGTACATAATTTTTTTGCGCCCCCCCCCCCCAAAAAAAAAAAGAACATACACACGTTTTGTTCTCAGAGTCCATTGCAGTTTATTTCACACATTGTAATTATACAAACCTCAAACTTTTTTTGTCCATTTTCTAGCAGTGTTATTTAGTCTACTGCATTTATATTTTCTTTAATTCGTTTTCCCCACCCACCTCCCCCTGCAATTGCTCTGCGCCCCCCCCCCCCGGGGTGCGCCCCCCCACTTTGGAAACCACTGCCTTAGGATATATATAAGTATTAAAACATTAAAATTACTCTATCAAACCTACGTAGGATCTTTTCGATGAGGAGGATCAATTTGGAGCTTCCCCTCTCGAGAGGCGAGCCATCGACCCCATGTGGAGATTTGAACACGTCTTTACGCATTGAGCTAAGACACTTCATTATGTTATCTGGTGGTTTGTACACTGTTTTTTATATAATCCAATAAATAATTTTATAACCAGAAAAAGGAAAAACATTGTTACTTAACTATTTATATAAAGTCAAGGCTGTGAACTTGAGATGCCCGATTTAAAAATAATAAAAGGAGTTAATGTAATAATAAAACTTCTCATAAAGGTTTTTTTACCCAACAGAAATTATATGTCATAATTTTAACATTATTCGGACAAGTATGTTATGTTTTTTTAATTACTTTTAGCGTAAATTGCTTAAAATACCAACATATAAATCGCTGAAGGCTTCTTCATTGAAACCAATATACATTAAATAACGTGATATGTTCATCTATCAATCGGTCTGGCCGGACGCTTGTCGATGAAGATAAGATGAGAATGACATGATGTAAAATAGATATGTCAAAAAAATAGGCTAGAATCTGCTGGCCATAAATTCATGGTGTTTAGCAGCTAATGTTTCTTAGCTTAGTGAAGTTATTTAAAACCTTAACCTATAAAAATGAGTTATATATATATATATTTTTCGGTTTATATATAAGAACTTCGAAATAAAAAAATCTACCTGTTTTTGAGGTTCATCTATAGTGTTTGGTATTTGAAGAGTTTAAATAAAACGTGACTTGATGGACTTAATTTTTTTTTATAATCATAAAGTATTGTTAACCACACAATAAATATATGAAGCTATAAAATTAAGATAAATGTTTGACTAGACTATTCTTATAACAAATGTGTGAACACTTTTTACACCCTTACCCCTTATAATAAATAAATTGACAACGAGGATACTGAACAAAGTATTTTATCACATAAACATAATTTTTTGTCATTCCGTAGGACTAAAATTACCAAATCGCTTCATTGAGTCATTTTTATCTCTTTATTGTTCTTGGTCAGTCCCAATTTACTTAGTCATAACTTAAAACCCTATTTTGCTTCAGGGCTATTTAAGATAGAAGAATTTCATCACACTTTGACAAGAACCGTCATGTGATACTTTATGTGAAGGCCTTTTATAAATGAATGTTAAATCTGGTGCCTTTTTAAGAGAAAATCCAACTTGTTATGCTTGACCATGAATACTTAAACAATCAGGAAAGGTAGAGTAGCGCAACCTTTCAAAACAAAAATTCAAAGTGGGATGGACTAATTTATTTATTGCTGCGTGAATGAAGTAGTGGAAGTGTGTAGAGGAATCGTTTTAGAACTACCTATTTATCTTCAAACTAGACGACAATGGGGAAGGTTTGTGTTGCTCCGGGTTGCAAGAGTGGCTACAATCCAAAGGGCAATGAGGAAAAAAGAGACGGCTTCATATGTTCCCCAAGGATGAGTCCCTACGCCAACTCTGGACAAAGGCTGTTCCGCGAAAAAATAGATACCTTCAAGACATTCTGCGTTGTGTGACGTACATTTCATGCCCTCCGATTATAAGCCAGAGTCTACTGACTCTAATCCATCACGTTCAGACAGATCTGGAAAAACTCTTTGTCTTAAGATATTAAAAAAAGATGCCGTCCCTTCCAATTTTCCAAATCTTCCTCACTACTATTCAAAAAGCCTCCTCCAAAGCGTTCCTCCACCTCAACCTCCTCCTCACGACTCCTTAATGAAAACGAGCGAATTTTAAAAAGATTAAGGCTTTTGAAGAGGCCAACTCATTTTTAACACTCGAAGAGCTTCAAATTAAAATGGATAGGACTTGCCTTCCGAGCGGCGTTCAAGAACATTATGATGAAAAAGATAAAGAGCTGGTGTTCTTCAAGATGAACTTTAGTCATGGAGGACCGTCAATAGACTTCAGTCTAAAGATTAATGAAGAAATGTCAATCCATATACGGTAAGCCAAACTTCATTCCTTAACCTTTTTTATTTATATATTGTTTTTCACATATCAAAACTTGACTATTCCTCAGTATTTTCTTATTGATACTGATTCATACAACTACGATGACTTTATTCTCTGCTATATTGTATTTTTCAGGGTGAAAGATCTATCTTTTAATCATCTCGAACATATCACCAAAACAATCATATTACAAAATGTGACACCCTTCTTAATATTTTGGCCTTCTTAAATTCATTGACATCAAACTCTTTCCACCAATCAACTATTTGGCTTGGAAAATGAATTAAACACAGCTTTAAATCATTTGACAAATATCTTGCCCCATTTGGACGAAGCAAAAGAGAAGAAATTACACTTTTTGATTGAACAATTATCCTTGTTGTTTAAATGTCCACAACAACGGAGATACAGTCCTGCCTTGTACGCCTTATCTATGTCCTGGAAAGGTTTCTCAACGAGTCTTTATAGAGATCTACGTAAAGAAGTTCTCACATTACCTACAATACGTCGCCTTACGGAACTTTCTTCATCTTTGAATTTAGAAACTGGATTGGCTAACTCTACAATAACTTACCTAAAGGCTCGCTTCAAGGCTCTAAGTCAAAATAGGGATAAAATATTAGTATAATTTTGACGAAACATATTGTACAAAATATTTGGATTCAGAAAAATGCCTTCGAATGAAGAATATCATAAGTTTAGGCAAAATTCACTGAAAGATCTGGAATATCATTTTTCTGAGGATATAAATTCAACAAATGAAAAGATTAAGTCGTCTTCTTTAAATATATTTTTCCAATTTAAAACATTTTACTTTTAAAGATTCATTTGAATATATTAATGACGTATCTATAGTTTACTTTTGTTCTGGTTATATCGCGCATTCCTTATGTAAAACTATAGCCTGTCATTCTTGCCACAATTTATTGACAGCTTTAAATAAGAAATTCGATTTAAATTATTCTCCTTAGAAAATATTGATGATGAAAGTAAACTTTTAGATCAAATTAATCGAGGTGGGCTGACTCGTCCTTCTGATGTTCTTTTTTTAACGTGTTCCTTTGTTTATGCATTTTTTTCAGAAATTCAAAATTCAAAAAGTATCTTCAAAGAGTTGATTTCTTCCCCTTCTTCAAAAAATATTTTTGTTCTTTCGTTTATTAAACTTTTGGAAAATGATACTTACGCTTTGGAAATTATTTTAGCAGAATGCGAAGAAGACCATTCCTTTGAAAAATTTATTCCACAAATCGCTGCTAAAATTTTTAATTGTATGTCCAAAAATTATGTTTCGGAAATCAATGATCAAATTCACAAAAACAAAAGAAAAACAAGCAGTCAAAATATGACAAATAATTCTAAGAGATTGAAAAAACTTAAAGGAGAATATACAAAATGTATGTATGTTATTATAATTTGCAGAATGTCTTAAATGTATCTATGTTTATTTAATATATGTACAAAATTTGTAAATAGTAAAAAATATATATTTCGTTCTCAAATCCTAATTTGTTATGAAATTAATAAGGAAAGGGGAGAATGTACGCGTATTCTCCTTTTTCCTTTTTAGATCCCTCATCGTATTTTCCTCACGAGCCTTCTTTTCCTTATTGTTTTAGTATTCATTGGCTTGACCCATGCTACAAGAAAATGAGGGTTTTTCTTTTGCGTTTAAATATTTATGGGCATATTTGTGGAGCTATAACTCAGTCATTTGTCAATCCAATCTCTGCCAATTTGCCATTCATTATTTCTGCAACTCTGAAGCCATTCACCCCACTTTCAATCCAACCAGCTGCTGCATACTCTAATTTATGACACTTTTGAAACCGATATTTTGAGAATGCCACAAAAACATATCCCTAAATTTGTACGTATGTATTTGAAACTATTTTCTTATGATTCATACTTTCACTCGTTTGCAGTTCATTGGTACACATCATATATTGTATTTAGTCAAGTTACTTACTTCAGTAAAGTACCCTGATCTTCTTCTTAGTGGCCTTGGTGGCCTTTAAGACAGGTCTCCTACTTCGAGGCTTGTCTTCAAGGCCTTTCCCCTTGTCCAACCTCCTCTTGATCCTGCCAATGGTGCTAGCGGACAAGTTGGTGGCCTCAGAGATCTCCTTGTGGCTGATTCCTACAGGGCAGGGCAGCTACTTCATGTCTTTAGCTTCCATGTCAAAAACGATTATGAATTTCGAAATGTTATTAAACAAGACTTGTAATCTAAATACGGTCTTTACTTTTATTTTCATAACATTACGTAAAAGTCTCTAAAACCTCAAAAAAAGTCATCAAAGGTATCGGTCAAGACTTTCCGGACACTCGTTGCATCTAACTTGTACTGTCGGTATTTACTTATGTTATGCACTTCCGACATGTTTCTTTTGACCGTACATGTAAAGTGTAATTCCTAAATATATTTTATATATACTTCTGCTAAACATCAAAAGCTTATGACTTTACTGCATCTATAAATATATAACTTAGGACATCCCAAAGAATGTTTCCTTTAATACGCTATATTATATTTACCTTTTATTTGATAATAGTGGCAACTCTCAAAAAATGTCAAAAATCTATCATCCTTAAATTTATGGTGTAATGATTGCCAATTTTCTATGCTTATAAAGTTACCCGAATGTGAAAACACTTCATTTATCACAAATATGAACAAAGCTTTCCCAAATTCATGTATAAGTGCTTTGTTTTTAGTTGATGGTAGAGGGGAACAAAATAAATAAACAAAAAGTATTTGTTTTCTATCTAAAAAAGGATTTACATATTACTTGTACATATATATATATTTGCTTCATATAATCAGAATATTATAGCAAAATCCATCAAGCAGTTTTTGTATGTGTAATTGAAGATGCCCCTTATTATTATACGATGTGAGATGGACATTTTTTTTGTCCAAGTCATATTTCATATTTAGAGCCATAAAATGTTATTGCTCATCATAAAATAAATTACGTCGTTAAATTACAGGCACTTGCAAGCAAGCAAGCCCTTAATATGATTCAAACACTGCTTACTATGCTTCTTACTTTGTGGCAGGGAAAAAGTGTATTGAAGCTTTATATGTTTACTGTGTGTGTACATTATATATAGGAAAAGGTGGTGAAGGAATGAAAAGATTTAAAAACCTACAACTCCTTCCATTCCATCAAGGTTGCTATCTATTGTTTAGAAAGTCGTTGTTTTTAATTCACAAAGAAAAAGTTGTGCTCAGAAACTTATCACTTCATAGTTTTTGCGTACTTTCAAGTGAAGACAACACACCAGTTATAGTAAGGAATAATGAGGAAAAACAAAATTGAAACATTAGCATCTATATAGATATCATAATATTAATTAATTTTATAGTTCATAATAAATATGTTTTTTATGTAAACAATTTAAAGGCCTTTCTGTAGAGAGAGAAAAATAACTGAGATGAGAATACGAAGTGATTTTTATATACAATTATTCTAAATTAGATTTTAATTTCTCAAGAGCTATAAGAAATGGAATAACTGTACTCTGGACTTGTGGTAATACGAGTTTTGAATTTCAAGGGTAACTAGAAGCACTCAGAGAGTGCAAACCTCCGCCCATCCCCACCAAATGAATCACTTGGTCTTTTTGTCATTTCCAACCTTCTACGCACTGTCCCTTTAACTCTACATACTGCTCCTTTATTGTTTACACTCTAGAGGTACATGAAAAAACTGACGTCATCAAAGAGGAGAGCACAGCACAGCGACATCTATGGGCAGAGTAGGCTAACTTGAAATATTTATTAGTATTTAGCTCATTTTGCATCTTAAAGAAGCACTTAGAGATGCCAAAATTTAATCACTTGTTTCTTTTGGCATTTTCAACAAATCCACAAAGTTTCATTGAATCCGTTCCGCACTTTTGAGTTATCCTGCTGACAAACAAACAAACCAACAAACCAACGCCAGTAAAAACAATACCTCCTTCGGCGGAGTTATAAAAGAAAATTTTTTTTTTTGTACACCCGTACAACATTTATTTTAAACTAATATAATATTATCGTTACATCCAAATCTGAGATACATGAAAATAAATTGTGACATTTTAACATCTAAAACTAGAGTTCATCAAATAATCTATTCACAAAATTAAAAACATTTTTTGATAGGGGGGTTTTAGTGCTTCTAGTTTGTAAAGAAGATTTTGAATTTTTGCGACAATAAAATTTATTTTGGTTTGATCAGGACCTTTATATATAAAACAAATGCTATCAATTCTTAAAATATGACCAAAACTTGTATAAATTTTTTGAATGACTAGATCCCATACTTTTTTCAATGTAAAACAATCCAATAAAAAATGCCTTCCTGTTTCAATCTCGGTCTTACAGAAATAACAAACCCTTTCCTCTTGCGTTCTCCCATATATGCTTCCGAAGCTCAGTGTATTGGACACCACCCTATATTTTGTCCAATAAGTAGAAAAAGTAAAACTGCCGTTCTGTAGTGCTTTTATAATCTCTTTCGCTGTAAAACTTAACCCTAATCTCTCACTTTTACCCTCCATTTGATTCAAAAAATGTTTTTTGTCCCCCTCCTTCACTAAAAAGCTCCTAAGCCTTGTATTTTGTACCCTACTGATGTAATTAAAAAAGGAGTCCCTCGGGCCACACTGTCGTCTTTTAAAATTGACGTTCCTTCTAATCCCTTCTCTCTCCAAAACTTCACTGGCATTGAATAGTTGGCTTTTGTTAAAAATCTCGCCCAAGAAGGCTATTTTCTTTTTGACCGAGGTATTGGCTAAAAATAAAAGTCTAGGGTTATCCCTAACCGGTTCTTGCCAACCCATTTCTTCTAGGGCCTGTTTCGACAGCTCAAGGTTATTTTTTTATTTTTTTCCCAGAAATGACCTACTGTTTCGGAAATATCTAAAACTTTTCCCGGTCCACATCCTTCCACATCCCCATGCGAGACCCCACACAACTTCATTTTCGCAATCATAATTTTGCCCCACACTGTATTTATATCCAAAATTCGCCTGAACCAGCCGAAAAGTATGGATTTCCAAAGTTCTTGAAGCATATCATTCCTAGGCCTCCCCACTTTTTGGCAAGAACAATTCTTCTCCTAGTGAAAATTCGACTTGGTTTGTCTTTAAAGAGGAAAAATGTTTCTAATTCCAAGACCCTCGATATCAGTTCTTCACTATAGGCTGTAGATCTTAGCAGATGGGTGGCCTTGGGCAATATTAAAGTGTTCCAAACATAGACTCTCGCAGGAAGATTGGGGCTCAGAACACTCGAGTAGATTGATGCTGCTCGTCTTAACTTTTCTTCGATCATTTTTTTGTTCTCGGTCCAGTCTGTTTCGTCTATTGAAATGAAGGATCCCAACACCTTAAGCACGGAGACCTTTTCTAAACCGATAACTTCCAATACCCCAGCACTGCATCCTATATATTTAGATTTCTCCACATTAATCTCTAGACCAGACAGTTTTGAAAAATTCCTTAATGTGCCAAAGGTAATTTCTGCAGATTCTTTAATGTCTTTTTCACTACCCGAGAACAACATCGTTAAGTCGTCAGCAAAGGCTTCAACTTTAATTTCTTCCGTACCGATTTTCACGCCTTTTATACTTTGGGTTACATTGAGTTCCACTAGAAGCCAATCCAATGCCATAATAAACAAGTATGGGGAAATCGGGTCACCCTGCCTACAACCTCTTTTTATATCGAATTTATAACTGTCCTCCTTGTAGCTTGTATGGATATTTTTTAAACACAGCCCTATCATGTATCTAAATTTTTCACCTAGTCCGTGCAACTCTAAGCTTTTTAGTATCCAAGCATGAGACACGCTATCAAAGGCTTTCTTAAAATCAATTGCCACCGCTGTGATTTCCTGTACATTTTGCTTTGCTGAAGAAATAGAGTCTTTTATGCCCCTAATGACGTCATCCATCCACCTACCTCTCAAAAAGCCCTTCTGCGATGAATGTATAATAGAAGGAAGGACATCCCTTATCCTCAAGGCTAATATGCCACTAAAAATTTATAACTAGTGTTAAGCATTGTTAATGGACGCAAATTTCCTATTTGTCTCGGATCTTTGCCTTTTTTCGGAATCAAAATCAATCTTCCCCTAGTGATATGACTACAAAGAAAACCAAGAGCATTAGCCTCTTTATACACCTTCTGCAGAAGCGGGCTCAACAAAGCGCTAAACTTTTTGTAAAATTCCATTGGGAAGCCATCCAGTCCTGGTGCACAGTTTTTCTTTTTGTAACTAATGATGTAGTCTTTTATTTCTTTAATCGAAATTTCCTGATCCAATTTGTCGACTGTGTCCTTTACTAACTTTTTTTGACTGTATTTGTATAAGTCCTTACCGACGTGTATTTGTCCTTGGGATGCACACTTTTGACAGATCCCGGGCTCTCCTTTACACATTCCCAACATTTGTGAATATTTTGGAAGTAATCAACTATTGCTTTATTTTTAGCTTTACTGCCATGTATTTGAGTTCCTCCTCCCCCGACTATTGACTTCACTTCTTTCTTTTCCATTCCGTTCACCTCCTGCTTCCTAAGTCTCTCTATCAAAACGTTTTCTTTAGGTAGATCTTTAAAGCCACTTCGGATTTTATAACCATTCGTATAATACTCATCAATTTTCTTCATTTCCTCTGCCACTTCCTCGTTAGGACCACCAGCTAACATTATATGGGCTAACTCTTTTTTTCTCTCTTTTCTCTCCCTGCTAAGTCTTACTCCTAACTTGATGTACTCTCTCTTGGAGCAGTCCAGTACTAATTTTAATGCATGGGAACATGTTCTAATTTCTTAATCATAATTCCTTCGATATTTTTTTTACCTTTTGGCATGTATTATCATCCTCTAGAAGACTAACATTTAATTTCCAATGCGTCTTGTTGGGATTCTTTGGAGCAGCTATTTCTGTCATGATAGGAAGATGATCTGATTGTCGAGGAGGTAATACCCAATAGTCTCCTAATAAAGCATACAGACCAGGAGACACGAATATGTAATCTAGTCTGGAAGACTTCACTATCTTACCCTCACGTTTTAAAAGAAAAGTATGATCCGGGCATGGGTTAAATTTTGTCGCTACATCATCTAGACGATGTTTCATAATAATTTCTTTCATTCTCCTAGTTGCCTTTGAATAATATTTATTCAAGTAGCCCCTAGTATCTCTTTCCTGATCCATGACCATATTAAAATCTCCCAGCAAGATGAATTCCTCATTTCTCGAACTCAAACCATCTGCTAACAGCGATTCAATGTAATCATAAAAAGAAGGGTCGTCTTTATTTGGGCCATACACTGAGATAACTTTGATAGCCGATCTATTCCAAGTTATAGAGATAATAACGTAGTTTCCACGTTTGTCAATTTTAATAACTTTTGGATTAAAGGATTTTTTTATTGCTAACCAAATTCCTCTGGAAGGATGTTTCCCTCCTAGCCTTACCGCCGGGACTTGCACCACAGCATAGCCAGTCATGTTAAGCATCTCTTCAACCGAGTCTACTACCCTGGTGTCGCACATTGATAAAATATCAGGATCTTGGTCTAAAAAATGATTGATAACTTGCTTTCTTTTCGATAAGTCCACTATTGAATTCACATTAGCGGTTAAAATTTTCAAAAGACTAGAAGCGGGGGGGGGGATGCTCTTTTCTCATTATTTAAAAAGCAATCAGCGTTGTGTGTTAAAAAAATCAACTTAGAAGTTATCATTGGAGCGTGAGGGGGGGGGGAGGGGTAAATAAATAAATAAAACCACCAGAGGTAAAATACACAAAAAAACAGTCGAACACGATATGGTTAAAATTTCTTACAAACTAAGATCCGCTGGCTCTATTTCTTCCAAAGAAGGACTCCCACGTCGGGCACCCGGATATCCTTTTTGAGGAGTCTTAACCAGGTTGTCGAGTTTTGGATCAGCTGTTGTGGGTTCCCCGTTGTCCTTTCCCCTTGTCCCGTCGGACTCCTCTCCCGAGCTTTCTTTCCTACGTCCTCAAGAGGACTTTTATTTAGTCTTTTGGAGTATCTCTTGGAGGAGTTGCTCTGCCGGTTTTCACTCATCTTTTTGGTTTCCTCAGGATCATATTCCAGTCACTCCTAAGAGGTTTTGGTAAACCCGAGAGTTCCTCTATTTGGACTCCTGCTTTTGTGGATTCCACTTCCTCTGGGTGATTCCCCTCAATAGGTGTTTCTTCAGCGACAGTGGCACTCTTTATTGGCTTCCCGTGCACCTTTTCGTCTTCTTCTTCTCGCTCCCGACGCGCAGCAATCTCTGTTTATCAGATCCCCATGGATAATGCTATGGGTACCGCTTATAAGAGAGTCCTTGGCTTATCGACAACCATAATAAGACTAAATCCTCCTAGATACTTATTCAAGTTTAAATAGTGGGTAATTAATTTGATTAATATTAACCAAGATTGATGATCCAACAACAAAAAAAGTAGTAGTCAGAGAGATAGGGGTAGGATGTTTTTTAAGACTTTCCCCCTCGCTTTCCTTAGAAAGATATATGAGAGGGGATCTTAAGGACTATATATAAATAAATGGACTTCAAAGTTATCCTAAAGTGTCTTAAAAGTGGAGGGTTTCTATGGGGTTTCTAGACTGATTTTGTAACGATATGCCAACAAGAAATATATCATTGAAAAGGGAAATAATTTAGACAAGCACTAAAATAATACGTATATTTTAATTCTGTATACTAATTGAAAATATAAATACTCCGCTCGTATATTATTGTCTAAACAATTGATCTGTACATGATTATATTAGCACTGACACTATTGAAGTGAACAAAAATAATAAGAAATCATGGAACTTGATATATGTATTATATAGTAAAACAATGTATCGGTATCGGTAGACAGTTGTGTCCAATCGTTATCAGTATATTGGTTGATTTATAATAAATCTATCGATGGAATGCTATTGGTAGATTTGAAAACTCTATAAAAATATATAAATATTTTAAAGGTAACACAGTTTCTATGTAATTTTTCTAATTTTGGTTAACTTAAGAATATAAGTAAATTATGAGAATATTTTTAAATATTTTATTAAATACTTACATTAGATAACTATTTCCTTCCTCCAAAATACAAACTAAGAAAGTTTAATCTTAAACATTATTTGATATTGCTGTTTAATCATTTTCCTATACACGACTTTTTTTATTTCCTCTATACACAGAGATGGCATTAAGAGTACAGAATAGAGATGGAGTATTGTCATAGGATGATGGAAGAAGGAAGCAATATATTTTAGTAGTCTTCAAATTTTTTAATATATCAACCCCAGAGGCACAATATTGCTTCTCGCCACAATTGAGACTAAGAGTACTGATCCAGCACTTATTGCAAGTACAGATTGCGGCAGAGAAACTGACATATTTAAAAGGTCAATAAAAACATATGCGTCCAGCTTAAGTCTATGCTTTGTAATGTTGGACTGAACTTAAATTTGGATGATTTTTATATTGTATATATGATATATTGTAGGGCGAAGGAGGAGTATTTATTTGCCCCTTGCCTGCTGCTTATATAGTTACATGCAAGAGTACTTAAGATTAAGAACTTACTGAGGTCCGAGATAAGGAGGCATAGGTTGTTGACCTGCAGTTAGTGAGCAGGTTAATCTGCTACATATACTATTTCACTTTTCAATCTACCGCTATCAATTGACAGGAATAATGCAATCGGTTGAGTTATTCGGTAGTTTTTTTCGCCATAAAAAATCTACCATCAGTATTCCGATCTACTATCAATCGGTAGTCCAAGGTCTGGTAAATAAAAATATATATAGTACCTCTAATGCAGAACAAAAGTACCAAGCAATGGACTAGCAATATGTTTTGATTTCTGTAGGACTATAATAAACCTAAGATTTACAGAAACATTCCTTGTAGCGATACATCAAATATAAATAAATAAGAAGATTAAATGGATGCTTTCACAAAAAACTCCACGATTATTTTTTTAATCAAAGAACTAAGACATATTTTTCGAAATATGAATATACATTTTGAATTCATAAACAAAAATATGTTTGCCATATTTTTTAATAACATTCCAACAAGCATTTTGTTTCGATCCCGAATATGAAACCAAATTTATAGCTGGGTTTGCATATGCACAATAGTATTAGGTAAAGCTGTATTTGGAAGGCAAAAATATGATCGTGAATTTATAATAATTCATTTATTTTGACAAATCATTTTTGCTATGTTACTTTGATAGAGTTAAAGATGTATTTCAATCCAATTTTGAACAACATCTTTGAAGAAAGAAAACAAAAAGCTATGGATAGGGAATCGCAAAAATATAATTGGATTCCCATATAAAGATTTGCTCTACGGAATGAGTTCCTCATAAAATGAAAAAACTAAGGTAAGCTTGCTCAACTTTGAACTATGTTTTAGTAGTCAATATATAAAACCAACCAATTTAATAAGCTTTGAAAGGGTAACAAACAAAAACTTTGTTCTATTATGTATAAGTGCTTTAATTTTTTGTGTATTGCTTTTGTCAGTCAAATTAATAGCAAATAATAGAAATATGAGGTCATAAATAAGAGATCAAACATGCAAATGTTTTTTAGGTTGGGATATTACAAAAAAACGGAGAATCAGAATATAAAAAAATACCTAATGATAAAATTTGAGATGCTGAATTATATTCAGCTTGATGTTTAAAGTTCACAAGCTAATAATTTAAATCAATTAAGATATGAAACAGGAATTTATTCCTTCGCATTCCTAATAGCATTATTTTAATATAAAATAAAAGCAATAGAAAATAATAATATAAATGACGTAAAAAACCAATAAAGGTATTTTTTTAAATATTCAATATATTTTCAATACAATTTTTCAAATACATCCAATTACAATGACTTGTGATATGTTAAAAAGGTAAAATAAAAATGAGGGTGGGTATTAAAAGATTGATAGGGAAACAGGTAAATCATTATTAAAATAACAATAATAAAACCAAAAGCCTGCAAAGCTGTATCAAAATCTTTATTTATTGACATCGTGTTTTGTATATAACTTTTAAAGAAAACCGCCTTTTTTGTTGACTATGTTGTTGCAGATTTAAGAGTTTCTATGCTTTGGACCACGTATATAATGAAGGTATTTTTGAGTGATAGTGTAAAATAAAGCAAATATTATGTATATATATAAATTGAAAGATGTCAAGGCCATGGTGTTTTTTATTAAGTTTCTTCACTTTAAGTATTGTATGTTCATAATACATTCGAAATTATATTATTATTTTATTAATCAAGCAGGTCAAATAAAATCCATCTTATTCTATTGAGAGTTGAGCCTTCCTCCACTGAGTTACTGAGCTCTCTTTTTCAAATTCATTACAAGTATTACAAAAAATATTAATTAAGATTTTATTTAAAATTATTGCGCGAATCATGGGTGGTAATTTGATTGTTCTAGATATGTGTAAATAATCAATACGTAATAACTGTTGATATGAGTGGCTTCAAGGTATATAGAATACCAGGTATGTTTATTGCATGTATGTATTGATAGTGAAACTTTAGAAATGTTATTATTATTTATTACATATCCTAAATTTATTGAAGGGATATATTTGAATGGCGTAACCTGGAATGATAATGATAAAAAATGTTATTCTTTGCCGATTGCTGGTGTGGCGTCCTTAAAAATCACCAGCTAGCGAAAAGTCAGCCCTCTTGTAAATGTGTGCGTACCATAGAGATATAAAGATATAGAGAGCTGATTCCCTTGATTAGCAGAGAAACATCGTTAAGCTGTATTTTTGTGTCCAATATAAACAAAGTAATTGATACTACGTCATCGTAAGCTGATCATAGAGATAGATTATATCTCTATGATCAGCTTACGAGTACAAATTACTTGTTTATATTGGGCACAAAAATATAGATGATGGGAATCAGCTCTCTATATCTTTTTATCTCCTTGGTGCGTACCTTGTTTTTCAAAATACCCTGAGTGAATTTGGTAGCATTTTATATCAATAATTATTCTTCGCTATCTTCCTCTCTTATTACAGCTCCTGGACTGTTTCTCAGTTCCCACAGTCCTCATTCTCTCCTGGACCATATTGAAGGTCCGCTACAAGTTGACTCACATAGGAGGTCTGGCCTTGGGCCTCATGTCTGTTGTGATATTCGTCTGGGTGGACGTGGAGGATGGAAGGGGCGGGTCAACGGCGGGGGTCGAAGTCGACTCCTGGGAGACATGCTCTCACTCAGTGGATCCCTCCTCTCGGGAATATCCATCTCTGGTCTGGACCATGCCGTGCGATCACGTGAACTCTTTGAGTTCCTGGGCACAAAAGGACTCTTTGGAAGCACATCACTGCCGGACAAATGTAAGACATACAAACAAAATCAATTGAAAACTTAAGTTTTTCTAGATTAAAAATCGTGGAGCTCCCTGTCATTATTACTATTTGTGTAAAGATTAGATATATGTCCTTCATGTGTGATTCCTTCAACATAAGCGACTCTTTGAAATAGATCATTCTTATTTTTTTAATGAATCTTGTATAAGAGAAGTGGATTGCAACCAACATATCTTTAAAATCAACGTGAGTCAAAGATTGGAAGCCCTTTAAAATGTAATTTTGCTCATCTCCAATATAGATGTTTGTAGATCTACACTAAAAGTTTAATTTATCTCAGAACTACATGCAAGATGGCTTCCTTTTGTATGTTATATTTTTGGAGGGAAAAAATACGAATTTCCTTATTCTGTTAAGATATTATCTCCTAAACGTTGAGTAATAAATACTGGATGCTAAACTAAGAAGAGCATTCAACTATCAACTTGAAGACGTTATAAATGTAATTAAAATGACTGCCACCATAGGAAACAATTAAATATTATGTACATTGTATCGGAATAAAAGAAAGGAAATAATGTAGGTTCATTTTTAAATCTTAATGTTAATTGATTAGTATTGCCTCACTGTGTATTTTTGTCCTTTATCTACAGCAGTGGTGCCACGGTGGCGGCCTGCGGGCCGGATCCGGCCCGAATGGACATCTCATTTGGCCCGTTACGTTAGTGGATGAGAAGTGTTTTTATAAATGAATAATATTACGATACAATATCAACAAATTTAAATCTACTTTTGCTTAGTGTTTAGTGTTGCAAGGCCAAAAATGTACCGGTAATTTGGCCCCCCGAGGTCCCACTTGAAAACAGTCCGGCCCCCTGACCGATTTCACCCTGGCATCCCTGATCTACAGCATAGGGCTTTAACTTGACTATTTACGGGACAACTAGTATTGCTTCCTTCTCTTTGTTGTTTCATCCGTTTTTGACTCCGACAGTGCTCTTCTCTTATTCAGTATATAATACATTCAGTTTTGAGTTAAGCCCGTAGTCATAAATCAAAACATAACTAACATGATATTCATATTTAAATTCAAGATAAAATAATGGTGTTTTAGTATTATTGTTGTAGATGCAAGCTGGATGTATATAGAAAGAACAAATGGATCCATTATAAAGCGGGTTTTTTTGTTATGCCTCACGGGAGAGATAAACCTTCCATTTATGTTTCATTTTTCAATCATCCCTTCAGGTATTCTTATTAACTTTTATTAGCAGCTAATTATTTCTTCAATAGTGCCTTGCACATAACATAATGCTCTAAGAGTTCACGAACGCTTTGAAGAGTATTACACCTTTGAGAGTGTATGAGTTATTATTTTTCTTCTCATTTCTTCTCATTGGAAATAATTGGATTAAATGGTTTTTTTACAGATAATAAAAACAATAAAAGAACACATCAATAATGCGAGAAAATAAGAGTAATGATAATAAAAACGAAAAGGAACTTCAAATATCTAGTTAATAAAATAGTGGCAACTTGATCTTTTCGGTCCACAAATATCGGGGAAATATTTCTTCTTGTTTTCGTTTGACGCATTGGAGACCGAACGAAGAGTTTCTATATGTCTTCCGACGAGGCGATGGAGACCCACAGGGAGTCCAGTTCCGTCCGTTCTTGAGGCATAGAGGACCCTTTGAACCGTGGATACCAGATACTCTATCTCATATGCTTCCTGATATGTAGGCGATATCGACACAAGCCAGTCTGAAGGGGTTAGCATCACCCCATATGCTCCCAATATTACTCTTTCACCGCTTTGATGGCTGGGGCGACCCTGGAACAGAAATAGGAGAAGTGTATGAGTTATTATTAAAAGGGCATTAATTGTCTTGGTGATGGCTGACTTTATTAGTCCTGTAAAAATATAAATAAAGGAGAGGCAATCTATAAAAAAATTGGTTGACTCGAGATTTTAAGGAGATAGTATCCTAATTGTCTAAGAGTCCTGACAACACAAGTGGTATTCGGTCACTGTACATAGATTTATTAGATTAAAAAACAAAAGTTTATATTAATTCTACTATACATTATACGTTCGATTGTTTTTGCAATAATGAAATATGAAAAATGTTGGAAAAACAGCATGTCGAATTCAATTGTTGTAATAAAATAATAAACCATGGAACAAATTGTCAGAATCTATTCCAAGATTTCAACATTTCCTTCATAAATAATAACCTCAATCATAATAAAATTAATTAGCCCAACTATACCATACTCGCCTTACATGACCTCATCTTAGTAGAACATATTAGCTTATGTATTTGAAACTTCATAATCATTGACATGTAGCAGATTATCTCCTTCTCTCTACTACTCTATGTCCCTCTCTTTGTGTCTCTGCTCTTATCTGTCCCTCACTCATTTTCTTATATAAATACGTCACCAGATGGGGCGACAGACGTTTCTTTCTCTTTTCTCAATGAGACTGTGTATATATATTGTTTATTAATATTTACCATTTTATAAAATACATCTCAATTGAGATTATAGATTGTAGATTATATATATATTGAGCATTATAGCATTAAAATTAGTCTATCGAACCTAGGATCTTATCCATGAGGTAGACCAAAATGGCCATTAATCATGGCGCAGGTTCGGGATTCGAACCTGCGCCCCAACATTGAGAGTTGAACACGCCTTAACGCACACGGCCATCGCACTCTCTTTGAGATCTTTTAAATGGAGGTGTTAGTCATTACACATTGGTTTACAGAGACTTATCTATGTTTTACCTGATTACCATTAACCAAAAACACTTAAAAATACATTGGAGTAACAGTACAAAAAGATGGCAAAACATTATCAAAAAGAAAACCTTCAACATAAACACCTTCATGTATTAAATTATAATGAAACTACCTCCATGAATGAAGCTATACATATACATTTTACGCAAATTAACCTACGATCGAAGTGTCTATAACCAAAAAATGCTTTGTTTTTCGTCTGATAAATTACTACAAGAAAAAGCTATATATTTTCAAGATTACTTATTCAGTTAGATTGCATTTGCATGCATTCAAGGTTTAAATTCTCAAAGAAACTACTTCAAAACAAAGCTTGCATTTAATTAATCAAGAGAGAACTCCTAAATAATACCTTAGGAACATTTTTGAAGCACCTGCGTGTTAATAAAAGCAGGGGTACGCCATTCAAATATAAAATAGATATATGAGCAATATTTCTTTTGATCGTTTAATCATTTGAGGGGCATACAAATGAGAAGAACCTATTTTAATTTGCCTAATTTTTTTTTCAGCTCTAATAATAAATAGTGATTGAGCAAAAATGTTATGTAAATAATTTTTACATTGAGCCATTCAATAAATGCGTAATAAAAATAGAAACAAGAAATAATATGTAGTTATTTATAAAATATTTTTATTTATTACACGACAAAAGTGTCCTCTTAGATACTTTCATCGGAAGGTAAACAATAAGAAGTCCGACATAAACGACTCACAAATGTTACAGTTAGCTACAAGTTTAATATAGCTTAAAAATAGGTTTTTGAAAACTAAAATTTTACATTATTATATACTTTTAATTTTTTTGGACTAAACATAGTTTTTATGCATCCTTAAAAAATAAATAATAATTATATCCCGGATTTAGGAGCGCCAACGTGGAAATGGGCTGGCGATATGATTAAATATTGGCCTGAAAGATCGAAGCTCTACATAAAAACTATCAAAATGATTTTAAGAAGACATCGTGCATTTTTAAACCAATCTAATAAATGATTTGTCCTTTTATATAAGGTTATTCTTCAGAGCAGTTAATATGAACTACAATGTTCATTTATGTATTTTCACAACTGCCCTGAATAGTTTTACTCTGTTTCTGTATATAATTTTAGTGTATTTTATTTAACACTGTATAAAATTTGACAGTTAACTGAATAAAATATTTTTGACCGAGGGGAAAAAATAAAAATAATTAGTAACTGTTCAAAAATAAAATATTTTGATCATAACTTTAAAAATCGACATAACTATTTGTTTAGCAAAAACTTATATTTCTATAGATTATATATATATTGATTACCAAATAGCATCAGTAATTGCTTTACCTAAAAAAATTGATATCGCAATTCAAAATGTTTTTTGTAATAAAAAATATTCTTTTACTTTAAATCCAACTTTTACACTTTTTCTATGCTTGGCGACAATAAAAACACGCCTTCCACTTATGATTTTTGTATATATTCTATATTATATCATATATATTGTCATAATAAAGCCAAACTCTTTTAAAATATTATGCATAGACAAAAATAGGGAATGTATGGCATTGTTAAAAAATATCATATTTTTACAATCTAATTTGCAAACAATCCGTTCATGCGTGAAAATGATGTCCCCTTTTCATTTTTTAAATATAACTTGAATACACAGAATTTAATAACGACTAGGAATGCAATAGAATCAAGTTTTTTTGGTTGGAGACCCGACTTTCTTGATAATATGGTGAAATGAACGGAAAGTATGCCTTTTCATTTCGCGAGATTGTAAAATGTTTGAAATACTCTATTGCATTTGTCAGTATGAAAATATTACACCGATGTGAAAAAGTTAATACAACTTGTATTAATTTAAAAAAAGCTAAATATTAATAATAAAAAAGATAGGTTATAGAAGGAAAAGCGTTAAAGTAAAGTAGCGCATGCATAACATAAAATTCTTCCTTTTTGGGAATGGGCCAAATTTTTTGTTCTTCTATAGTCCGTAAGGGGCGCTTTGATGCTAGAGCTTTTTGAAAATAATAATAAAGTCCTTTTATTATTTATATTTGGAGACATTTTTTATCTTGAAAAAAGTGTTTTTGAGTTTCAATATTTCAAATCATCAATCCCTTTCAACCGCTTTTAAATAGGATTGAGACGTAATTACATGGACTAACGACATCTAACGTTAAAGAAAATAACCAAAATTTTGGCAATTTTTTATTTATTTTTCCTTGCATGCGTACTTTACTTTAACGCTTTAATAGAAGGGAGGCGTAAATATGAATTATAATAATAGCATACAACAGCAACCTATACATAACTTCAGAGGTATAATTGACTCAATTAAGAATACGTATAGGGTCTTAAAATGGCTTAGCCACTTGGTTAAGCAATTAAGATGCCTGGAGAAAAAAAGGAAATCCTGCAATTAATACAGAGTGGTATCAAAATTTAGTCTCTTAAAAATGACATCACTCTGGTGTGCTTTTCTTTTATCTCTTTTTCTCTATATTTTTACTTTTTGTGCCATAAAAATAATCCCTTTCTTCCCTACGTTGTTCCATGGACTTAAATAAATTTCTTTCTAAAAGCGACATAGGTATTTCCAATTTTTATTTTTATTTATCCTGCATCTAGTGAATATATAGGTAGTGAAAATATAAATATGTGCAAGGGATATATATTTCCAAATTAATTTTCAATGTTTTTTGTAGCAATATATTTCTTCAAAAACTCTTCATGAAAATTAATGCCGATGGACAAAATCTATTGCTTATGAAGATGCAGTTCATGTTCTTTAAAATCTAACCAAAATATAAAACCTACACTTATTTCAAGAGCAAGAACAAGAGCACGACCTCTGACGACACAGGCGAAAATTTGGATAGGAACAACAGCGGTGGTCTAAATCCCAAAGACAAAAAACTCCGGACAAACAAACAGGAATGACATCCAAAACTGTACTTACCAGTAATAAAATAGGGTAAAATAGATAAGTCTTCTGTGATGCAGCAAGTATCCTTCTTAAACCAACACCACCAACAAATAAACAATAATGATTAGCTGCGCTTACATCAAATCGCAACACTCCAAAACAGCTAACTCAGAGCTTAAATTAAGAAAATATGGTGATAGCCTTAATAACCGAACCATATATCTATAGAGACTCAGCAAAAAGCCTGAACTTGAGTGAATATACGATTCCTTGTCAACCGGGTTCAAAACCAAGGGCCTGCATTCGCACCGCAAATTCATTTGAATGCCTGGTTTGTTCCCGAATTCTCTGACGGAGATATATGCACAATATGTATCAAGATAGAATAATTCCTAACGTATATATGTGTAGCATATCTTGATCAATTATTAGCTGTTGAAAATGAGATACTATTAAAACTTATAAAACGTTGTGAATTCGCCAAGAAACCGCTTCTACTTACCATGGATTCCAACTCTCACAATCGTCTTTGGGTAGAAAGGATACTAACGTAAGGAGAGAAATATTGGTAAATATCATCGAAGTAAACAACCTTATCGTAGTGAACGAGGGAAATGAGCCGACTTTTCTCACTCAACGTGCCAGCTCAACCATTGATATCACAATTATGAGCCAACATGCCTTCAGAAAGTATGAAATCAAGGGATGGCATATGGATCCTAATGCCATCTATGTCTGACCATCGATACATAGTATTCACCTTTGGAAAATATAAACCAAATGCTGAACTATATAGAAACTTTAGAAAAGCTGACTGGAACTCCTTTAGGCACCACACGGAAATGATGACACTACCAAAAATATCTCCGACGCAAATGCTATTGATCAATGTGCCGAGATGCTCCTCAAAGTAATAAATAAGGGGCTTGATGTAGCCTGTCCACTAATAAAATGATTAATACTAAATCAGTGCCATGGGGGACCTGAAATCCTGCTAGTTTGAGAAAAAAAACTTTAAAGCTCGAGCCAAAACGTCATCATAGTTCTTTTTGAGAAGATTACCAAAACACTAGAAAAGAATACCGAGCCTCATTAAGAACACAACAAAGAGAATCTTGGAAAAACTTCTGCACCAGCGCTGAAGGCACAAAGGAAACTGCCAAACTATTAGATGTCAAAAAGCGATAGATTATTCTATTGGTCTTCTACAGACAACGACTGGATATTCACAGTCACCTGATGAATCCCTGAGAATACTCATGGAGACACATTTTCCTAACTGCAGATTCAATGTCAACTATGAGAGCCCCTTACAAATAATAAGTTTGACATGAACTTTGTTGATTTCAACAGGGTCAGGAATTCCTTTAATTTGCTTAGTCCATACATAAGCGCTGGGCCGGACGGACTCAAGCCTATTGTACTTCAACAACTTGGTAGTAGAGTAGTGAGAAACATTACGGACTTTTACAAAGTAATGTCAGCACGGGCTACACTCCAAAAAGCTGGAGAGAAATGAAAGTAAGAATTTTGCCAAAACTTGGTAAGGCTGATTATAGCACGGCAAAGTCATTTAGACCAATTGCCCTATCAAACTTCCTTCTTAAAGGACTTGAAAGAATTGTGAAGTGGAAGATTAATGAAAGCATCCCTATACTTCACTCACAGCACGCCTACACAAGAGGCCTATCAACAGAAACCGCTCTATCACAAGCCGCTGACATAATAGTGAAAGCCATATTCCAAAAAGAATGTACTCTCGCGGTTAGTCTTGACTGCGCAGGTGCTTTTGATAACGTAAGATTTCTCTCGGTGCGGACTATGCAATGAAAAGACTGGGAATTCCAGAGAGTATCAGATTATGGTATAAAAATCTTCTTAGTACAAGAACAGTTGAAGCCGAGTTGAGAGGTGAAAAGGTCATCATCAATCCAACGAGTGGCAGCCCACAGGGAGGAGTGTTATCCCCATCAGTCTGGAACACTATAATGGACACCCTACTGGAGAAGTTCAAAAAGGTGCAGTCAAAGTTGTTGGTTATGGTGACGACATCTTATTACTAGTAAGTGGAAAACATCCCACCACACTTGCTAATGTAAGGCAAGAGGCAATCAACACGGTTGTTGAGTGGGGAAGAAGAGATAGTCTTACCTTTAATCCAATCAAATCAAATACCATAGTATTCTCTAAAGCATACAAACTCAGGTCTAAATACTTCCCATGCTTAAAATAGATGGTAAAGTAATTGAATATTCACCACGAATGAAATATCTAGGCTTAACCTTTGATCAAGGACTAACCTGAACAGAACATCTCAAAGAAAAGGCGGCAAAGTGTGCAAAGTATATGGAATACGTCTAAGGCAATCATAGGCCATAATGGGGCTTAACTCCGAATAAGGTCCTATGTCTTTATGAAGCAATGGTCACACCAGTCATCACATATGGGTGCCTTACTTGGGGCATTCTATTACTGCAAAGAAAAACGGGGTAAGGTCCTAAATTCAGTTCAAAGAAAGGCACTTTTGTCAATGACCCATACACTTCGCTCAACACCGACTGCAGGGATGGAAGCAGTACTGGGTATAACTCTCTAGATATATATATATATATATAGATATATATATATATGCCAAGCGCAAGCAAAACAATCAAGATGGAGAACAAGACATTTCCTAAGGAACACCTGGGATGGTATTGGTATCCTTCCAACACGTCGTGGACATAAAGCGACAAAATTGTTGAGAAAGCCATCACAAACCATGAAAGCGACTTCATTAAGGGGCAATTCATTTGGGTGGATAACCTTGAAATCCCCAATCCCGATACAATTATCTAGGTACACGGATGGTTCAAAAGATGATAAAAGTAATACTGGGTCAGGATGGGCAATTACTAGGGGTGACATATTAATACACCACTCAATGGCATTGTTGAACACAGAGGCATCAGTATTTCAAGCAGAAGTTGTGGCAATTACAAGATCTGTAGAAGATCTCCTTAATCAAGATAAATTCTCCAAAAAAATTATTATTAGCTCAGACTCTCAATCAGCGATTGCAGCTCTTCTCAACCCTCTTACAACTAGCGAGGTCGTGAAGAACTGTAAGAAGGTCCTGATTGAAGGAAAAAAGAACAAGAACATTCATATTGAATGATGCCAAGGTCATGAGAACGGGAAATGAATTTACAGATCATCTAGCAAAAAATGGAAGTGTGAGCAAAATCTGAATAATGTCGGTGTTCCTCCAAGTTATATAAAGAAAACAATTAACGATTTCTTTTGCAACAAATGGTGTCACCGATACAAAAATAGCCAAAAGATGAAGCATACACGCTCCGTACTGAAAACCCCGAAGCCAAAACCCATCAAATACCGACATCAAGATACCCAACTTCTTGTCCAAGCCTATACCGGGCATGGACCATTTCTCTCTCATTTGAGCAAATGGTAAAACACGAGTGACATATGTGATATCTGTTTGGAAGAACCACAGACTACTCATCATTTAATTTACAAATGCCCCGCTTTGTCCTACGAAAGGCACCTAGTTTCGCAAGAGGAGGATGAGGAAACAAAAATATTCAAGTTTTTAAAATGTACAATGATGAAGATTGTTATAATGAAAAAATTTACTTTATAAATATGATTACTTTACTTTTATTGATGTAACACAGATACCCCAATGTTTGGTTGTGTTCTTTACTTTAATTTATGTATATTTGTATATGTTTGTCTATTGTAAACAGTAATAAATAACAGTAATAACAGTAATATATAATAAACATAAGCGTAGACATTTTATATTATGATGGCTCACTTTTTCCTTATGATATTTTAAGCCAATAACATCATTTTTCCATACTAATATCAATTTTCATGATAACTTTTTTATTAGCCAACCCCCCACTCAGGTCAAGTTTTTAAAAGTTTAATATATTAGAGCAAAGTCTCTGTGTATAAAGCAGTACAAAGTCATTAGTAAATAATGATGTGTCCTATACAAAATATAAATCTTATGTGCCAATAAAAAATGTAGTTTCGTAGTTCAAACATAAGTATAGTCATTATGGCCTTGAGCTAAATTAAGGACAGTTTTTTTTTTCAATTTGGGACTAAAAATAAATGTACATCTTTCTTGTCAAAAGACGTCTAATAATAAAACGTCAAATATGATTGAAGAGAATGAAATAGGACATATCATAACGAATATGTGGTCTTTAGCATGTGGTTTTTGTGACCAAATAATTAATTATAATATAAAAAACAATGACAACAATGGACAGTTGGCAAATTGGCAATTATAATTATGCATGAGAATGCAATAGAAATAAAATAAGTTTGAGGGCCATGAGTACTTTTATCCGTTTTATTGTTTAATACATATAAATAATAATTTATCTACGAAAATGAATCATGGCATTGTTAAAATCCGAGGAAGAAAGCGATTTTAAAAAAGGAAAATGGAAATTTAGAATAGACTCTATGATATACTTCATTTTTTAGTAAGACATAATATATATATTGTATATATATATATATATATATATATATTATATATATATAATTATATTATATATATATAATATATATATATATATATTATATATATATATATATATATTGACGGGATCTCTTTGTTTGTGTAGCCGTCTTGTATTGTGCTTTTAAGATGTTTTTATTACTCAGTGTCTCTGAAGAAGCCCCCTTCAACATCTCTTATTATGTGTATAATTTTGTGAATAAATCGAAGTATATTTTAAGTCCCCGTCTAGACTCCTTATTTCGGCAGGGTTCCTTATCATGTATATTATTCATATATTCCCTCAGGTAACTGTGGAATAGCTGATATATGTATATATATCGAAGGGGGAAAAATGCATTTCAACATATTTTATGCACAAATAATGCAATTAAATATATAAATATATATATATATATATATAATATATGACGCATGACGCATCAGTATAATATATGACTCAAACAGATGATTGCTAGCATACTATAAAAGGAGAAAACTACTCAATCAGTTTTCAGTTTATGGCGTCTGTTAGGTAATAGTAACATTTTTGCCGAAAAAATCCTTTATTAAAACATAAGTCATCCCACGAGATAAATAATTCATTTATAAAACTCATAAAAATATATATTCTTATTTATAAACAGCCGAAATTGTAAATGTTATTTTTAAATCCACAATTGCAGAGCTTAAAAAATTTGTAGTCATACTATTAGATGAATCAATAGAACATTGTGACAGGATTACTCCCGATTCTATTCGCTTAAACGTTA
>CP045896.1:22224975-22256079 GCA_013387185.1 Caligus rogercresseyi | reverse complement strand
ACTCAAGGGAGCTCGATAGCCGTGCGTGTTAGGCGTGTTCAATTATCAATGTTGGGGGACCAGATTCGAGTACTCCCGAGAGGGGATGGTCATTTTGGTCTACCTTATGATAAGATCCTAGGTTCGATAGACAAATTTTAACGCTATAATGCTTAATTATATCCTATCGGATGCAATTCTATCGAACATATAGCAAAAAAAATATCCAAGGTATTAATTTTAGACTACAATGTCTATTATGTTTTTTAACGCAATTACTCTGGAATTTTAAGAACTGAAATACACTGAAAAAAAATACTCTGACACGTTGATAGACACAGATTTAACTAAACACACAGTATTTTCTACAAAAACGCCAATAAGGTTGTGAAAGGAATCAATTATGTCCCCCCATGGTATCATTATTTCAATAAGTGTAGTAAATGTTGATATCTACAAATCTTGATATTATTTAAAGAGAAAAAAAGGCATTGTTCGTTCAGGTCATTATTGAGAAGAAATCCCCTTTCTCTTATGTAAAATTGCATCCACAATTCTGCTTTAGTCCTCTACTTAATTGAACGTATTCATTCGATAAAAAAAGGATCTGAAGGGATTCTCACCTGAATGCTTGTGAAGGTTGTGTATTGAAGGACTTGTTGATGAGGTAATTGAATTGGACGTCAATTATGGAGAGGAAAAGATAGCGAATTCCTTTTTTTCTTATATGTTGAGGAAATTGGCTTTCGGTCCTTGCTGGCAAGGTGAATGGACAAATAATGGTTCCCATAAGAATGTAGGATCCTAGGCTTAGACCTAATTGAGAATGAATCAAAATGTTCATCAGAGACCATGAGTAGCTTTATATATATAGATAGATAGAAAGAAAAAATAATAAATATATATATATCAGGATGATTCTCATTGCACGGTTCCGGATTGAAGAGTCGGGATCCCCCTAGGACAGGGACGGGCAAACTTTTGCCTTGCGGGCACTATGGGTGATACAATTTGAAAATGGGCCACACAGTACATTGACTGACCACTTTCCTTTTCTTTGGTCCGCTCATTTTTTATGAAAGAGCTCAATAGCAATAATAATATTCAAGAGAGGAATAAAGAGTAAGACCGGCCACAATGTCAGCGCGCCATCTATTGGGAAAGGCGGTATTGTAGGCACAAGACGTAATTAATGATTTATGAAGCATAATTATTTTATTTACTGGACAAGCGGGCCGGATTAAATTGTCTAAGGGGCCGTATACAGCCTGCGGGCTTTAGTTTGCCCATGTCTGACCTAGGAGTTTACCTTAGTGCATAAAGATAATCTTGTGAAGCTTTGAGCGCAATCGGAAAAACGTTAAGTGTCTCCTCAACGGCTCCAAAAATATATATAGTAATCTTATTTCGTATTTTGTCGGCATTCGATCGCATCTCCTATCATCTATATAAGTGCTATTTTAAAATAATTTGGCTTAAAATTTCAGGTAGGATCTTAAGGATTCCCAATTTTTTTTGTTTTTTATGTACATACAAAATTAGCGAGATATTAAGGTTTTTAAGAAATATTTTTATAATGTCATCAAAAATGACTATTTTAACATCTATTATTTGTTTTTGTAGTAAAAACCCCAAACTAATTTGGAATAATACATACATCTTTCACCAAAAAAATAGTATTTATTTCGGACATGAGAGGCGATCGAATGGTGAAAAAAAATTACGACATAATTTTACTAGGTAATTGTTAGAGCCGTTGAGGAAACACTTACATTATTCGATTGCTTTCAAACTTTTTGACAACCTTTAAGTACTTTAGCAATATATTTATTTGAAAAACGATAAAACATATATTTAATTTACATGTTTATTAGAACCCGTTCCCTCATTAGTAAATATAATTTAGAAAAAAGAATACAGTTTTATAAGATTTTAAATGTTCATTCTATTTTTGAATTAAGTAATACTTCTTTTTGCTCATGATAATATATTGATAATCTAAAAAACTAAGAATAATGAAACTTACGAAGAACAAAATAAAATGCACCCAAATTCTTATATGTTTCAGTACAAATTGGTTTGACCAAAATAATATTTTTTTAGGCTTAAAAATTTTTTTTGGTCCTTATGGTAAAATTTTCTAGTATCACAAAACAAAATAATGATAAAACTATTTCATTCAATTCATTAATATTATAATATGGCTACATATATATTCTTTCTTACCTGAGGCTATTTTACGCTGTAATTATCCACCAAAATTGAGCACAATACGGCCATTGTGCCATAAGAGAAGCGCGATGAGCTGACCTAGTAGAATACCTTTCCATACCACACTAGAAAAATAGAATAAACACATTAGAACAAATTGCTTATATAATATTTAAAATATATCTTGTAAAACCTTGAACAATCGTCATGAATTTAATTTTGTTGCTTATATAATAGCTTAAAAAGTCAATCTTTTTGACATTATCATTTATTTAAATAATAAAAATGATAATGAAATACTAATATATAATATTAAGCACTTAAAAACAACATTAAAAATGGCGAAAGCTAGTGAAAGTCCTGAACAATGATATTTATTTTCAAGATATGTGAGACTTTAAATTATTTATAAGCATCACTCAATTGTATTAAGTTCCTCAATAAATAAAAACTATGTACATTGGGAAATTAAAATATGTTGTCAAAATCAAAGAAATATTAAAGTTGTTTGATATTTTGAACATGTTTATTTAACTTATATATAAATTTTTGAAGTAATGTTTAGATTAGATTTTAGTTTTGAAACCCTTCCTGAATGATTTTGCTTTTGTCGACTCAGCGTCAATTCTTGGGATCGACGTTGCTTCTTCTTCAGCATCGCGGATAAGATAAATATGACCAGGATCTTAGAAACACTACAAAACAGCGTAACTTTTTACAAAAGTATTCCCCTCTCTCGTTTTGAAAGACTAATAGCATGGAACTCAGCAATTATTCCAAAAATTTGGCATATTCTGAGATATATTCCATTTTCAAAGGATCTGTGCCGTGATATTTACAGTATAAGATCAGGGTTAATTTGGGGAAACTCAAGACCATATGTTTCCCAGAGTAGAATAGACACCAAAACGTCACAATGGGGACTAAACGCTCTAAACGTGGAATGCATGTGGAAAGCATTGAATCTCTCATGGATTAAGAGGCTTTCCACAAATCATGACTTCTGGTCTTTAAGAATTAAAAAAATATTTTTAAATAACACAGGACACCATTTTTCAGAAAGAATCCATGTGGGACCTACAGAACTCTTTAAAGTTCTGCCTCTGTGTGGCTCTTACTGGAAAAAAATGAAACAATCGTGGAAGTCAGTCATAGAGGGGTGCCTTCCTCTTTTGGGTTCAGATGAGCCATTAAACGAAAACCCTAGACTACTTAGTCGTACGGAATTTCTCAAAGACTGTCACCTTACCTCGGTTGGTCAATTCCACAGAAACGAGGAAAAAACAAAAACTTCATCCTGGACTTTAGGGTGAAAAAAATAATAAAAGACCGACCAGAGCCTGAAATTCCGTTTGGCCCACCCATCCCTTTTTACATCGGCTTATCCAATCTTAAAAATCAAGATGTTCGCCGAGCATATCATAAAAATGTTGAGCAAAAACCGCCTTCGGAAATTGTAAAACGAAGACTCCATAAGCTCGATGAAAGCAGGAATGTGTCCTCGTTATGTCCTCAAATCATAATGAAGAATCCCTTCTCAGATTCAAGACAGAAATGGCTCCGATACAGGCTGGCAACTTCATCTCTCTTCATGAGTAAATCGAAGATCCATTCAGAAGATCAACTATGCCACTGGTGTGGGAAAGAGAAGGAGACCTCGTTCCACTTTTTCTATTTCTGCCCAATCATTATCCCTGTTGTTAAGTCAGTAGAGGAAAAAATACAAAGGGCATACGGTGAACACCTTGAACCCCCAGACTGGCTAATATCAACGTCCCCCAATTATGAGAACGCTTTTCAAATAGAGTCCATAATTTCCAAGGTTCAAGGAATTCTGTACGCCTCGCGGGTCAAGGGGAACCCTCTCCCTATAGGACTGGACAAGTTGGTGGAAAGATACATCTCCCTCCTAGACCGAATCAATTATTAATAAACATTTATATTTTATGAAAAATTGAATCCAAGTTTTATTTTTTTAAAAGCATTTTTCGTGTTTAAACTTATATATTGACCATTTGTCCCCTACCACTTTTCTATTTACAAAAATGTTGTATGAATGAAATATAATTTATAACTAAAAAAAAAAAAAGTAATATTTAGATTTAGAAGTAATTATTTTTTTACATAAAGAAAGGCACTGAGAGCAGATTACGTATGACATAGAATTATAACACTTTAAAAATCATAATGTTTGGTTAAATAGACAATAATTCTGCTCTATAATGTTCAATGATGTTTAAAAAAGACACAACCGTCCGTAATATGTTTATTTGTTTTATTTCATCTGTTGTGACTTTAATTATATGTTTTAGATAACAAAATGAGAACTGTTTCAACATAAACCCTTAGAAATGAATCTTGTACTGGAGAATCATACTTAAATATGAACTTTAGTAAACATAGTGAATATGTAAGAATGGGTAATCATTTTAATTTTTAACACTAATAAGTATATTGTCCCACGATCCATTTTTCTGGCTTCAAAGACAATTTAGAATCAATCTTGGATCGACGTTAATTTTTTTCTGACGTAGAATAAAAGTAAGATGAAGTGAAGCATTAAATTGGACAAGGACTTTGATTTGAGGTCTGCTACATCAAATTTGCATATATATATATATATATAGAAGGGAGAGAGTATTTTGCCTCAATTCTCTCCCTTCTTTTTTTCTTTCTATCCAGGTAACACTATCAGCAGTTACCAAATGCTAATCGTATATTCTCATATCAAAAGATAATTTTTGGGGGAGAGTACGTGCAAAATGTATTTGCTTATATCTCTTAAAGTATAGCGATTTTTAAAACACCAAACATATCAAATTAAAGCTTGGTTACCAGCTTTAATATTTTGGTATACTAAATCATGGATAGACAACGACAACGATTACCATTTGGTAAGTCTGTTAGTGTTACCTGGATATAATAAAAAAAGAAGGGAGAGAGTATTTTGCCTCACTTCTCTCCCTTCTTTTTTTCTTTCTATCCAGGCTGTTAATGTTACCTGGATAGCAAGAAAAAAAGAAGGGAGAGAGTATTTGCCTCACTTCTCTCCCTTCTTTTTTTCTTTCTATCCAGGTAACACTAACAGACTTACCAAATGGTAATCGTATATTCTCATATCAAAAGATCAATTTTTGGGGGAGAGTACGTATTTGCTTATATCTCTTAAAGTATAGCGATTTTTAGAACACCAAACATATCAAATGAAAGCTTGGTTAACCAGCTTTAATATTTTGGTATACTAAATCATGTCAATTTAATAAGTGGAGATTTATATGTACATTAAAAAGCCTATTTCGCGTACAAAATGACGCATATAATGGATTATGTAGCGTCAGAGACAAAGTAAAATTTGAGAGGATACCTTGACGCAAATCTAAGAAACAATTTTTTTTTTTTTCATAATCGATTTCTTATAGGTCAATACAGGCACTGAATCATATGATGTAAACTCAGATTGTACTGAATTCTGAACTGATAGAATGCAACCAAGGTCCTTTTTGGATTTATCATCTAAAGTTTTACTAAACTTAAAAGTACTATTTTACTCTGAAGCGAACAAGTCATCTTCTACAGGCGAGTGAAGTTAATTGATACAAAAAAGCTATGAAATAAGCTAACAATACTCACTCCCTTCTTGCTTTGTTTTTACTGAAAACTTTGTTTTAAAAAAACATCAAACATACGTCTGGTAGTAAATTATATTTCCTTTAAATTAATAATAATTATTGAAGTCTGTAACATCCACCATTTTTAAGAAATTTGCGGAAAACTATATTTTTTACTAAATTTTTAAACTTTGACCTCGTTGCGCGACCTCGTATGTTGACCGATTTTGTTCAAACTTTGTATGTCATCTTCTTTTATCACCAAGAAACAGAACATTTGAAAAATAAGAACAACCCTAATATATATATATATATATATATATGTATATATATACCTCTCATTTGATTGTGATGATAGTTCATTTGCATTTCGTCTTTGAAAAGAATTCGGATCCCCGACATGAGGAGAATAAGAGCTTTACCCTCACAAGGCATCTGTAATATTCTTCGACTAGATATAAAGAAAAGGTGATGCCTTCCACATCTTAAAAAGTCACTCTATATAAACTTGTCAAAAAGGCATTACCTCAAACGAGCCTCGACAACAAGACACTCCCCCATTCAAAGCCTCTTTCAAATAAGCAGACACTCTATTAGTTATCACAAGAGGATTTTTTTTGTAGATATTTGGTTGGAATATGTATCTATGTACTGTTTTCTATATTACAATCTTTGTTGTATAAAACACTACTTAGGTGTCAAATATATAAGGAAGCCTAAGTATATCTCCTGACCATTTTGTTAATGAAGTTTTAATGGTATTATGACATATATATAATCAAATATATGATTCCATTCCTTCTTAGAAGTAAAATTAGGTCAGTTCATATCACAAATCTACTTATTATATACTAAAGAGACAACTTGATGATTTTCAACGTAAGAAAACCAAGCCAATTTCCATAGGAATATAGTATATCATTATTTGATTTTATAAATAAAAACTTCATATTATTTCTGTATTCTTATATTGATTTAGCATAAGTGTTGGTTCACTAAATATAGTATTTGAAGTAACAAAATGTTTATTGTATTATCATATACAGTCGTCCTTCGCAAAGTCGCAACGGCCCGGATCCACTACACGACCACCGCGATATATATGAGGGTCGCCATATTGATATTATTGCCATAAAATTCTGCCATTGAGTTCATATGGGAACGTTTTGCCGTGAAAAACGGGAGCCAAGCCGTCGTCACGTAGTAAAAGAACTGCGAGATGTCGAGGGGCGAAGTAGCGAGGGCCGACTGTACAAAACTATATATGTATATATTATATTTTTTAGCAGAACTTTCTCTTTACATAATACTACATTTATCGTTTTGTCATATGGTAACGGATGAATGTGCAAATGAATTCACCATTACTTTTGTTTGATATACCAAAAACAGTATATATTCCATTGAATTATATTTTTACATTTACATGTCTTATGAAGATTATAATTGAGGAATATTTTAATTGAAAATATGGGCTTCAATTAAATTGAAGCCATGTACAAAATTACTAAAGGGCTTTTCTTCTTCCTTTATGTAACTGCATCCTGTAATACCAAATTATCCTACACAGATTTTAGTACATGTAGAGCATTTATATGGCTTTACCAATAAATGCATATACATACATTAGGTGCAAGTTCTAACACATAATCAAAGTACAATGCAGCGTTTTCGTCTTTCTAATTTAAATGCATTGTGATATTCTATTGAACACTGTGCTACAAAAAATGTTTATAGATTGTGCCTTTCATAAAGGATATATAACAGCACCATGGTTGTAAACAAAATCTTGTGATTAATTATAAATTTACAATTTGTTTATTACCTCCGCCGAAGGAGGTATTGTTTTCACTGGCGTTGGTTTGTTGGTTGGTTGGTTGGTTTGTTTGTCAGTAGGATAACTTAAAAAGTGCGGAACGGATTCGGATGAAACGTTGTGGAGTTGTTGGAAGTGTCCAAAGGAACAAGTGATAAAATTTTGGCATCACTGAGTGCTTCTTTAAGATGCAAAATGAGCTAAATACTAATAAATATTTCAAGTTAACCTAATCTGCGAATAGATGTCGCTGTGCTGTGCTCTCAAAGAGGAGAGCACAGCACAGCGACATCTGTTGGCAAATGACAAAAAGACCAAGTGATTCATTTGGTGGGGATCGGCGGAGGTTTCCACTCTCTGAGTCCTCTAGTTTTTATTATTTCTCAGTACCAAACTCACCAAAAACATATTTTTTGTGTTTTGCTCAATTGTCTTACTACGTCTTAGCGTCAAATGCATTAATATTTAACCTTTGGAATGATACATTTCATATATAAGCATTCAATCTTTCATTGTGAGTGAGTCGCTTTTTTTTCATAAAACCTTTTATTCAAAAAGTCTGTCACATCTATACAGTGTAATATAAAAATGGTATACAAATAAAATAACCAAAAATAAAATCTCTTTTCAACAGTTATGCATACATAAATATAAACATTATATTTAAAGTTTACCATTGTTGCATTTAATAAATTATACTAGTTGACAGAAATAAGATTTAGATCCAGAGATTTGTAAGAATCATTACTCGAGGCCTTTGAGAGAGAGGCCTCTGTTCATTTCTCAATGGTCACGAAGTGAAGCCATAAATTATAATACTATACATATATCAGCTGTAGCTGCGGAGTTGAGACGAATTCATAAGTCATAGCGCTATGAAACACCATTGCTTTTGTTTTTTTCTGAATATTTATCTTAAACTCATAACATTGTACGTGGGGGGTAAGGGCAATCATCCAAGCGGCGGCGGCGGCAGCTAGATACGCGGCGTTGGACCTCAAGATCCCCTCTGTTATTGATGGAAAGTGGAGTTTGGCAGCCGACGAAATTCCTTACTTTCCCTCGAGTTCCCTTCCATATGGAAAATTAATTAAAAACTTGTTCGTAAATTAATAAAAAAAATCCTTTAATAAATATATTATGTACATCAAAACAGAAAAGCATACATAAATATATAAACTGGAGTAGTTACGTAAAAGAAAATACGTGAATTATAGTTTAAAATTAATACTCCGGAAAGGAATTATAGCTCATCATTAAAATAACATTCACAACAAAACCAACAACTCACAATTCATAAAGGTATCTATAAAAAATTACTAAAATTCTTTAAAATATCATGAAAATATTTTTTCTGATTTAAAGATGTCGACGGAAGGAATCGCATCAATTCTCCAGCGTAGCTTCACGATTTGAATTCGACCATAGGAACTTTAACATATGGAGCTAAATACCTAGCAGACGCAGCTAGTATAATGGCTCTCAGATCCTCTTCCTTTAGTGGTTGATATAGAGTTAGTTTTTGAGCTATAAGCGCTTTACAGTTCAAAAGTGCAAAGTCCATTGCCCTCGTTTTTGGGGAGGCACTAATTTTGTCCCTCGAAACTACAAATAAAATGTGTCCTTTAAAGTAGTCTTCATTTCCTCTTTCAAGACCTGGCAGATTTATTTTCAAGAAGTATTTTAGTATAACACTGCATGGCAGTCCACAAACGCATGAAGGGTGGTGTTGTACAATAACCCGCAGTCCTTGCAAGGCCTGTAAAATTTCATGCAATCGGTTGAAATTTGCAGTTGAACTGTAAATTTCCTATTGTCGAAGATTCCTCGTAAAGATGATTCAACCTTTTTCGTCCACTTGAAAGGGAGATTTAATCGGACACGGTAATAGTTTTAATATTTAAGTAATTATATATGTTTTGGTTTTGGTAATTGTTTTATTATAATTGTGTTTTAGTTTATGATCATATGTGATATAATATTAAATGTATGTCAATCATATATAACTGATAAAATGGAAATATGCAATCGTACATATGGTTTCGTACATGGTACCTTCTTTGAGCCGTCGTCACCTCACCTTGCTGAAGAAGACAGTCCTTCAATATCAACGTTTTTATAACCCCTTGTGATTTTTATTATTTTATAGTTTTGTTTTTATATTGCATATATTTCTGTTTAGTTGAGTTAGGGTCTTTTTAGGTAGATTAATTTTAAACTATAATGTGTATTTATGTTTTTTTTATTTTAATTTTTTTATTCAACAGTTCAAATTTTTAAAATATTACAAGGAAGTAAATACATAAAAACCTAAAAAAATACGTGAGAATACACATAAATAAATATTATCATTTAAAATTTGGTCTTAGGAGCTGAACAATACAATTTTTACATGATGGACATGCTAGACTAAAGAATAGAAATCTTCTGATAAAAAACTTATTATGATAATAGCATCAAAACATTAAACTTCCTAACATGGCATTATGACATAAATAATACACAATTTAAAAAGATTTAATTATGAAATAAAATACAATCATTTAGACTTCTTAAAATGCTTTAAAATTGTTGATATAGTCTTCTGGTGGATGGAGGCAAGGGATGGGAAGAATTTGACTTCTTTCGATGCCGGAGTCCAGGAATCCGTTGAAGGAGAGGGTATCTTGAGGTCAAGAACAGCATATCTAGCCGCAGCTGATAAAAGCATTGGTTTAATGTCCGACTCATTAATAAGATCCCCAGTTGTTATTTTATTAGCGATGAGGGCCTTTGTGTTAAGAATAGCAAAATTTATAGCCTTCTCCCGTGGGGTGTTCCTATTTTTGCCCAATCCAAATAGAATTATCGCTTTGCTGTATTTGACAGAATTGTCCTTTTGTAGTCCTTTGACATTTAGGCAAACAAACCTCTTTAACATTGCGACGGCGTGGCATTTCACAAAGGCATGGATGGTGGAGTTAAATATCTTGCCACAATCTTTACAAGGCACCCAGAATTTAATTGAATCGGTCGAGATCTGAAGCTGAGCTGTGAATTTTTTGTCATCGTCTATATTGGAGAGGGAGCTCATTATATTTCTTTTCCAGTTTTGTGGAAGGTCTAGCAATTTTAAATGTTTATTTACAATCAAGTCCACTTCTTCACCGTGGAACATCCTAGACAACTTAAGGTGCCAAGGTGAAAGGAGATAGTGGTTTAAAGACGATCTAAGTAATGGGTATCTAAACCTTCCATCACTGAAAGGCCCCTTAGAACCCCAATCATGGAGAGTCAGAATTTCTTCCTCAATTGCCTTTTCTTCTAAATCCTCCGGATTCCCGAGATTTTGGAAAAAGAATCTCTTATTTTTGTTTTTTTCCAATAATATCCACGAAGGAATCGCCTTGAAACGATGGTGTATAATTCCAAATGATTCGTTGAGCAGTTCCCCAGGTTGGAGAGATACTTGAAGTAATGTTATTAGTCATTTCAGTTCCGAACATGAGCCACATAAGTAACTTATTACGAGTAACTGATCTTCTCCATTCAATTTCTGCATTCCTCGTTATATCAATAAAAATATTTATGTAAATTTTTGGTAAAATCACTGAGAGTTGAGAGATTCCTCCTCCCAGAAGTTTTTTTGACCTTTTAATTGTAGGTAAGTAGCTGCGGTGAAACAGGTTATTCAGCCATATTCCTTCCTCATTGATAGCCTTCTCTGCAATTTCGGTGCAAGTCGATGCTTTATAAATGATTTTTGGTACAATTTGTGTATTATATAAGTCAATTATTTTCTGTAAATTATATGATCTCCACTTCAATGTTGATTGGCCCGCTAGAGCTGAGATAAAAGTCCAATTGTTTTCATGGATTCCGCTTCCACACCAATCTATGCCCAAGATGTTGACCTGCTTTTTAATCTCACACGAGGCGACCTTTCTCCCCTCCTGCGGACTCCAGGCTCCAATAGGTAGAGTTGCTGTTTTATCTTTGTTTAGGGAAAGCCTCAATTAATATTTCCAATCGTTTTGAGACTTGTGCGGCCGAGTTTCCCTCCACCGTTTTTTACCTAATTCTACCTACTTTTTATAATTGTATTTTATGTACAATCTATGTAATACAATTTTAAATAAAGATCATTGAAAAAAGAAATGTAATCTATAACATGTTTTATATGAATAAGGAATAAATTTCATTTCATGCATTTTCATGAGAAAAGATAATATTTTTTTGTCTTACATGTTACATATATTAATTTATGTATAAGTTGAAATATTTCAAAGAAATACCATTCTCCACATAAATAATTCAATATTGACATCCTGATTAATAGTTTCGAACGGCTTTTCCTGTGCATGTATTTGAGGAAGGCCAACTAGTTCTGAGCCAATTTCTTAATAGGCCATAAAACGCACTCAATAGATAAAATATATGATTATTTGCAAACAAAGAGGTCTTATTTTGGTTTCATAGCTTTGCAAATAATAGAGTGCCTTTATGTTACGGGATTTAACACATTTAAGTATTATTAATATTATTATTATACATTCAATTGAATGCATTTTGAATATTAAGTGTTTATAGTATTTTAAATTATGGAGAAGAAATCTCTTATAATAATAAACTTAAATAAAATTATAAAGCTATAAATTCTTTTTTTACAATATTTAATTTTAAGGTCCTTAATATGCAAAGAAAAATATATTCTTTTAATCACAATAGTTCGATTCTGGACAAATAAATTGGTAACAAATAAAGTTTTTTTACCATTTTTATTTACTAAAAATGCTACTTATACTATAATTAATATGCTAATATACAGATGTTTCAATCATTGTAGATTGAAACTTATTTTTAAAGAATGCTGTATATTTTTACAATTTTAAATAAATATATAAATATGTGAAAACAAACATTCTCGCCCGAAGGGATTTGATAAACCTCAATCAAGGCGGAGAAGTGTTACTCATTTGTCTAATTGTTATTGACTGTATATTATAATAAAATATAAATCCCCTTATTGATACAAACTAATGGACACCTATAAATGTAGTAAGAACTTTAACTTATATATCTATTTTTTGCTTAATTTAATGTAATGCAGTTGCTTAATATAATGGAATTATTTAATGTGCCTATTTGAGTCAAATATATAGAGATGAAATAATAGGACACAACAACAAAGAAAGACGCAATACTACCAAAACTATAATTATATATTAAAAAACATATGTTCCCTTTTCAAAAATTTAAGTCAACGATATAATAAATATCTTTCCAAAGTAAGCTCAACAAATATTCTCTTATTGTTGACATAGAGATATAAAGATATAGAGAACTGATTCCCTTCAATATCAGAGAAACAGCTTTCTGTTGTTTCTGTGTGTTCAAAATAAACAAAGTAATTTATACTACGTCATCGTAAGCTGATCAAAGAGATAGAATCTATCTCTATGATCAGCTTACGATGACGTAGTACATATTACTTTGTTTATACTGGACACACAGAATACAGATGAAGGGAATAAGCTCTCCATTTCTTTATATTTATACGCTTTTGAAGCAATATTGAATATAAGACTTTCTTGAGTTCATTCATTCCAGCAATCAAATATAGCAGTACTTCAGCTCTATGTATACATACAGATATAAAGATATAGAGAGCTGATTCCCTTCAACAGCAGAGAAACATCGTCGTTCAGCTGTATTCTATGTGTCCAGTATAAACAAAGTAATTTGTACTTCGTCATCGTAAGCTGATCATAGAGATAGAATCTATCTCTATGATCAGCTTACGATGACGTAGTATAAATTACTTTGTTTATACTGGGCACATAGAATACAGCTGAACGACGATGTTTCTCTGCTGTTGAAGGGAATCAGCTCTCTATATCTTTATATCTCTATAATTCTTAACAAATCCTTATATTTCGTTTTCCCCTTTCTCGTGATGACTTATACTTACATCTCATCATATATATATATATATATATAATAATAATAATAAAGACCTTGGACTTAATCAACATTCGTTCTCAAATGTAGTAACATTTCATATGACATGAGAAGTTCTTCTAACTATGAGGCTCATCAAACTATATCTCATTTGCTCTAAGTGGGGGAAGTTTTCTCCAGCTTTCTATTCCTACTTTTCCCTTTAAAGAAGAACATGTAGTGATAAATATATGTACATGGATGAGGCATCACCTTCTTCCATATTGCTAGTGTTAGGCATACTTACAAAACAAAAGTTTTGGAAGAGATAATTTTTTTTGAGATTGCAGAAGTTTATATTCTATTGGAATTTGATAAAGTTTGACTGGTTGTTCTATTATTCTTTCTATATTTCAGTAAGAGTGGGACGAAGAAAAACAAAGACAAACTTTTATACCCATGACTAATTATCAAGCTGCTATGAGCGATTTTTCTTGGTTAAATCCTATGAGTCCCTATGGTTTATCAGGTTTTTTTATATAAAATAGATATAAAAACAAAATTATCGCATATACAGATGAGCAAATGATCGAAACATATTTTTCAACATATATTCTTCGTTTTGAATGTATGTATATTATTAATTACACTATGTAACAAAATTAAGGTCTTTGTTTGTCCTTTGGCTGAAATTCCTAATTTGAGTCCTATTTTTACGTAGATTCCAAAAATGCCACTTAAAATTTTGTCCGAAAAAAGGTTTGGCCTTTATGACCTTTGTTTGAAATTTACAATTTTCATCATTTCTAATGGTTCAGGCCCAGTTATCTTCGTGGAAAGTAAAAATAACCACAAATGTCAGTAGTATTTATTTTCCTACTATAACTGTGCATTTCAAATCCGTTTTTATAATTTATATATCTTTCGTACTAATCGAAAAAATCGGCTATATATTTCAAAAAGTTGACCATATTTTAGTGTTCTATTTAAGCGGTGATATATTTTTTGTTTCGAGTCTATTGACTATAATCAATATGTATATATTTTTGGTATATGTCAATGCATTTCAGAACAGTTTTTATAATTTCGATATCTGGCATAAAAGTAAAGAAAAGATCAATTTAGTAGGACGAAGTATTGATCATATTAAGTAACTACTTTTAAGTGATTATTGAGGTTGCATTTAATATTATTGTGATTTGTTACGAAGAAAAAATAGGTTTGCCTTTTTATTTACATATAATTATTTACAAGTGTCAATTTATTTTTTATTTTTTAGAGAGTTACTCTGATTTGGAAAATTGTATTTCAATATTGTTATCAAATAATTTAAGGAACTTGCAAATAAAAAGGCAAACCTGTTTTTTTTTCTTCGTAACAAATCACAAGTCAACAAGTCTGGTATATATATATATTTATATATATATTAGCCTGTCCCGTTTTCAGGTTAATCGATCCGATTTTTTGCTCCAAGCACTTTTCTGCTGCGTAGTGATAAAAAATGAGATTGAGAAAGTTTTCAGCCTTCAAAGTCATTTTTGTGACTGCACAAGCCATTCAAAGTTTCAAAAAGGCCGTTTTTGGGGTCAAAAATGGCAATTTTCAAGTGGCTTGTGCTGTCTGAGTTTTAGTGATATCGAGTTAATGTCTTTTCTTAAGGGTTGCTTGAAGTCTCATCTTTCAAGAATTTTTTGGAGCAATCAAGCAAACAAATATTTCTATGGTTTTTGGCCCGTTCAGTAGGCCTCTTTTGGCCCAAATAGGCATTTTTTGTTTTTTGCTAATATTTGCCCTAAAAATTATCTTAGCAATTTTGTTATTTTATGGCAAAATAATTGCCTTGTCCTAATGCACGTTTTGTGCAATTTTCATAATGATCAAGATGATATAGACGTTTTGATAGAAAATATTGTGTTTATTGTTTTGAAATATTGTACATTTGCAGAAATAAAATCTATTTATCGCTATTTATACTTCACAATATTATTTATTTCCTCATGAAATAAGTTTTTTATTATAATTTTACCTACCTCATAATTATATTTATATGGTTTTATGATGAGTAAAATAACTAAGTAAAATGTTAATACGTTTTCCACACCACCCAGCTTACTACCCTTTTGTGTGGATGGTCCCCCTAGAGATCTATTCATATACCGTGACTTATTTGAAAGTCATATTTGATATTTTTAAAGATTTTTTTATTCCTTAATTCATTTATTTTTAATTCCATATTATGAGATATATGATGTCAGTACTATGTAGGTAGTCTCATCCATTCCATATCTTCTTTGACCATTACAAGCAAGCTAAACATAAGAAAAGTGAAAAGGGGTGCGAAACTACCTATAATAATTGTTTCTTTTTTATTTTGTTTGTTATATCTGGTTGAAAAATATCTTTATTTTTTTCTTATAGTAATCGAATGGTAATGTCCAACCTTTCTTGATCCGGTAAGATTTCGTCTCCAAGACTTAAAAGAATCATGTACTTCCATGTAAATGCCAAGTTTGGTTAAACGAACTCTTCGAACATTTTTCGGAAAGTGATGGATTGCTGTGTTAATAAAGCTTCATTTTCCAAACAGCTTCTATATCTCTTTTTGGTGAAGACGTATTTGGTGTGCTGTCAAAAATACATCTGGAATTGTATACATAAATTATTGTTGAAATTATTTTACTTCCTTCAGTAAGGCCAAGACTCTCCAACTTGATGTAACGAACGACCTTCGACATAAACCGAGCATGGTGTATTGGTGTAGGGAGTTTTATGTAAGTTCTTTTGAATTCGGATACATATAAAATGTTCATAGGTTGCCAATAATCTTTGCATTTTATTTTCAATCAGTATTTTTTCAAAGCTTTTAATATTTAAAATATTTTTGTTTGTTTGTTTCTGTATGTTCTTTTTCATCCATGTACAATAAAAATCTCTGTATTTTGTTATGCTACTTATAAAAACATTTGGAAGTGTATCTTATGGAAAATTTTATCGATTGATCTTTTTGCATTCGATATTTCAATATTTTTGTGAGACTGAATTAAACTATCACAATATATCTATAATGATCTTATTTATTAGTTGCATAACCAGCTTTTTATTATTTTTGTAGTAAATAAAAATGAGTAATAATATTTTGCGTGCTACATGCTAGGTTATTTTACTCATCTCTCAAAACCAATATAAATATTTATAAAGTTAGTAAATTATAATTAAAAAAACTTATTCCATGAGGAAATAAATAATATTGTAAAGTATAAATAGCGATTTTATTTCTGCAAATGTACAATATTTCAAAACAATAAACAAATATTTTCTATCAAAACGTCTATATCATCTTGATCATTATGAAAATTGCACAAAACGTGCATTAGGACAAGGCAATTATTTGTTATAAAATAACAAAATTGCTAAGATAATTTTTAGGGCAAATATTAGCAAAAAACAAAAATGCCTATTTTGGGCCAAAAGAGGCCTACTGAACGGGCCAAAAACATAGAAATATTTGTTTGCTTGATTGCTCCAAAAAATTCTTGAAAGATGAGACTTCAAGCAACCCTTAAGAAAAGACATTAACTCGATATCACTAAAACTCAGACAGCACAAGCCACTTGAAAATTGCCATTTTTGACCCCAAAAACGGCCTTTTTGAAACTTTGAATGGCTTGTGCAGTCACAAAAATGACATTTGAAGGCTGAAACTTTCTCAATCTCATTTTTTTATCACTACGCAGCAGAAAAGTGCTTGGAGCAAAAAATCGGATCGATTAACCTGAAAACGGGACAGGCTAATATATATATATATATTAGCCTGTCCCGTTTTCAGGTTTCAGGTTAATCGATCCGATTTTTTATCTCCAGCAAATAATTATATATAAGATAGTCACATATATCTTATACTGCATTATCACTGGCTGTCAAATTTAATTACTATCTCCAGCAACTTTTATAAGTTGAAGCATTGGCCCCTTTGTAGAATAAGTAAGCAAAATAGTCAAGTGGTTGTGTGTTATAGGGGACAATCTAAATTATAAATATTATTATGTCGTAGAATAACGAGCCATCTAAATATACTATTGGGTATTCTAATAAACATAATTCAGTGAATAACATTAATACGAAAATTTTGTAAAGGATATTTTAAGATAAAAATATATATTGGTACTATTTTATAATAGGCCATAAAAATGTTTACTTTTTACTTGAAAATGTTTTTTATTTGTATAAAATGATATAAGAAATTACTTTAGTCTTCTATTCATTATGGAACAATTGAGCTTATTTTGACGTAACATTTTTACAAACATATGATATTTTTATCCAATGCTGCAAGCACTGCTTAGATAATACAGATATATAAAATGAAGGTACATGTTCCAAATAAACTAATTAAAATTACTCTTAGCAGTGGAATTCATAATTAAAAATTATAATTAAACTCATCTCTTTTGTTCACAAAAAAATAAAATTTGAAAATGGATATAAGGAAACAATATTGCTTCTTCCTTTTTAAAAGGTAGGAATACGTAAAAAGATATTTTGTTCTACAGTATTTCGATGTTATGAAATAATTTAGAAGAACTTCTAGCTAGCTAATGGGGTCTTCTTGAAAACAAAAGCATGAGTTTTTAAGACTCCAAGTCAGCCTTTGCCAAAAGAATTCTCCAAGCGATTACAAAAAGTGTTAGGTTTGACCAGCCAAACACATGTTGGGATATTTTAATGCGAGAATCATATGTATTTTATTCGAAGGTGTAAATACTTTTTATCAACATCTTTTGTTCAATGCTTAATCAAAGGAATTGTTGGCCCTTAATTTTTGACCTCTGTAATCTTTAATTTTCAAAGAAAATATTTGTTTGTTCCTTTAGCATTTTGGATGTGTCAATATTATATTCAAAAGTTTGACATAACTTGAGCGTCATTAGCACTCCTTTCATTTTCTAAATCAACCTATTGAAATAAGGTAATGAAAATAAGTAATATAGGAAAAGGTTTTACTTAACTCTAAAATAGAGCCTCATAGGGAATTTATATACCCATCTTAGCTTTTGTGTATATATATAGATATGTTAAATACTTTCCCATCTTGCCAAAAGAATGAATTTGATTATCGATTACTAAAAAGAGGGAAATATTTGAGTTAGATAAAGGTTTGTTTTTTAATTTTATAAGGACATGGAGAAAAACACACAGGGGTGCGATAGCCGTGCGTGCTAAGGCGTGTTTAACTTTTAATGTTGGGGGCACAGGTTTGAATTCCGAGAGGGGATGGTCATTTTTGGTCTACCTCATTGATAAGATCCTAGGTTCGATAGACTACTTTTAATGCTATAATGCTTATTATATCCTGTCAGATGCAATTCTATCGAACCAATAGGTACAAAACACACACATATATGATTGTTATTAAATTTGATTTTTCATATCGCTATATGTTCTGTTTTGTATAAGTGTTCAAAATACTTTTTTGGGGAATTGTATTTATCTAGCATGATTGATAATGTGACTTTTACTTCATGAAAAAATGTCCTTTTGATTCAATTTCATTTGCTTATAAAGAATAGCTACATTCAAATAAAGTATTGGGGCATTTATTGTTAAAAGTCTGAACAAAATCCATGATAACAAAATGTACTAAGTCAATATTTTTCTTCTATGAGAATCCCTAACGTATTATCTAATGTATTACATAATTGAATTTGAATCAGTTTAATTTAAATTAAATAAGTTGTTATTGATCTCAGTTCAACTTCTTAAAAATAAATTATTATGCAATGCTAAGTATTTCTAATACAGATTAATGAACAAATATTTGAATAAATAATCATTTATTATGTGTGAGAATGCAAACCATAAAAGTATAATACAAATTTTTTATCATTTTAATTAATTGGATTGCTCCATTTGGGAGTGGGACTTCTTTAACATACGTTTTTATGTGTATAGTTTAAAAACATTATGGCGCTAATGGAAACATATTCCAGACATACAAAATATACTGAGATATAAAAAAGGATAATAATATGAATATCTCTGGTGAATACAGAATTCAGATTAAATCATATATTTTTCAATCATAATATTTGTCATAGAATTTTAATTATGTTCGCTCATAATAATGAGTAAAATTCACATCTAAAACCATTATTGAGCTATTAATCATAAGTGGTTGTTTTTTTAATCCCAATGGGAGACATACATTTATTCAGTTAATAAAATTATTAACAATCAACAAAAAATAATCACTGATAAAAAAAGACTAAAAGGAAAAAGATATATGAAATTGAAATATGGTAAAAACACATTTTTGTAAAAATTATAATGTAGATGCTTTAAAAAAAATGTTTCCTGAGATGTTGGATTCTTTTAAAGCCACCTCCGCTATCCTTGTGGAAACTTTGTAGTTCTTGAATCTGGCCCTCGCCAGAATTGATTGGAGTTTTGCAATGACTTTCGAGGTCATTCTCAGTTTAGGGTCCTTACTTACAAATCCATATAGGATCTTGTTTGGGCTCAGATCCCTGCTTATTATATCCTTTAAGCCTTCTTTTATATTTTTCATTATATGGACGAGATCTGTGCAATCTCGGAACTGATGAGCAACAGTTTTGCGGTTTTCGCACAAGGAACATATCGCCCCCTCATTCTGTAGCAGACCGCACGTAAAATACACCCCAGAGGAGATTCTGTTGTTCCCTAGGAGTCAACATGGGGTCCCATATTCCTGCGATATATCCTTCAAATATGATGTGTTCCTTGTTTGAGGGTTTACTGTATCCATTATTTATTTTTTATTTTTCTCTCGAGGTGAGTTAGTTTTTCTTTATAATCCGGTTAGAAACTTGATAAGCATTCTCCTTTGTTTTTATAACGACGCCGTCTACAAACAATTTCCTAAGGGAAGCCTGTAGGAGAACAACGGAGGGATGATCGACGCTTTTAAAGTTAAGGACATCGTTGATCGTCCGGAGGCCTCTTTTTTGGAGAATGGACCGTGGAACCTCAACTTTGACTATTGGATTCCCTACCAGATATTTTTTGTATTCACGCTCATCCATCGTCTTTTTTATTACTGTTTTGAGTTTCGTGTAGTTCATTTTAAAATATTAATTTCAAAATTATTTTGTGAAAATCAATTTCATTGATTGATTTACCCAACATACTTTTACACTTAATTAGATTATATATTATTCTTTATGTGTATTATTGGATTGAAAAGTGCTTATTAGTCTTCAATGTTGTCAAAAGTGTATCATTCGAATAAATTTAAGGTCAAAGGACGAAATTATCAAGAATTGAACTCAGATGTTTGAAGTACAAAAATAAATATTAATTAAGATATTGTGATTTAGCTTTGAATATTTAATAAATTTCAATGATATTTGACGATCGTGATAACTCAAACAAATCATTCAATGTTGGCAATTTCCTACTGACTGCGTACCGACTAATAAAAGGCACTTTGACTTTGGTAAGTAGACAAGGCAGTGGCCTTGGAGACATGGAAATGCTTCTACTACAACGACGGGGGCCGTGGTGTCAGGAACCCGGTTGGTGACTTCGTCTTCCTCATCCCTAGGAGGCCCATGAGGTCCAAGTGGCATATCCATATGCATGCCGCGTAATATCGGTGTGAAACATGTTTAAGGCCTTAAGGTCGGCCAGGATCCTTCACGTTGCCAGGACCGTAGCTAGGGTCATTGGACGCAGCGTTCCCATATAATCCATGCTGCATTGGCATTTTATTTCATTTTTTTGATTTTTACATATTTTTACTTTTTTATATATTTATTGTAGACTAGTTATCAATGAAAGTAATGTACTTCATGGCAAATATACTCCATGCAAAACACCAATCGATCAGATTTGCTTCATTTGCAATAATGTAAATAAGCGTCTGAACATGTTCTGGTAAGATGTGAAGGAACACGCAGGCTGAAATGCCTTGCGAGAGACATCACAGTTGACAAATTGGTTTTTTAATAAACCATATTTAAATAAGCTTTTTCGATTTATATATATAAGCTTTATACAAGAATCGATTTTGTGGATAATAATGATTTTTCAACACAATTAAACAATTGACATTTTTCCCGGATTTTTTTCAAATTGGATCGAACATTTTGTTAATATAGTGACATAAAAAACAATTTCTTTCAACTTACTCTCTTTTAAAGAAACGTATTCATTACCTCATTTGTATTCATACAAAAAAAATTAGCATCATTTTATATATTTCCTTTCTTTATACGAGGTGTGATCAAAATGTATCCGACCTTAATTTTTATTGGTCAAACGAACACAGCTATGGGGGCGGGACTTGCTGTGTGGTTGGGAGCATGACTACTGCGCATGTTCATTTTTTTCTACAGCTCCAATACAAGTCAGTCGGCGTCAGGCCATTCATGATTGAACAGGTGCAAGTGAGTGTCGTCGGATTTTATTTTCTTTAAAATGTCAGAAAAAGTCGAGCAGCGTTATTGCATAAAATTTTGTTTTAATCTTGGTGATTCGCAAGTGGAAACAATTCGCAAGATTAAAAAGTGTTTGGAAATGAAGCGATGGGCACCACACAGATAAAGGAGTGGAACAACCGCTTCAAAGATGGCCGCTTGTCAGTTGAAAGTGAACCACGCTCAGGGAGGCCCTCAACATCGAAAAACGATGCCATCATTGATCAAGTGAGGAACCTGGTGATGCAGAACCGCCGAATCACGATCAGAGAACTTGTAGACGAGGTGAATATTAGTTTTGGTTCCATTCAATCAATTTTGACTGACGACTTGGGCCTCAGGAGAGTCTCAGCAAAATTTGTACCAAAGCTGCTAACATTTGAACAAAAACACCTTCGTCTGGAGATTGCACAAAACATGCTGGAAACTGTGAACGGTGATCCCGACTTTATGAACACAGTGATTACAGGTGACGAGTCATGGGTTTATGGGTATGACCCAGAAACCAAGCGCCAGTCAACACAGTGGAAGCATCCTTCATCCCCGAGGCCCAAAAAGCAAGGCAAGTTCGCAGCAATGTCAAGGTCATGCTTACTGCCTTTTTTGACTCCAGTGGCTTAGTACATCACGAGTACGCACCACACGGTACTACAATCACCAAGGAGTACTACAAGAGGTTCTGCGTCGCCTTCGTGACGCAGTGAGGCGCAAGCGCCCGGATCTGTGGGCAACAGGCAGTTGGAAGCTCCATCATGATAACGCTCCAGCACATCTTCCCATTTAATTCGGAACTTCTTGACAAAACACAGCACACCAGTGGTTCGTCAACCTCCCTACTCTCCTGACATGGCTCCCTGCGATTTTTGGCTTTTCCCAAAGCTGAAAATGCCACTAAAGGGACCAGATTTCAGACCAGAGAAGAAATTATGCAGAATGCGACAGACCATCTGAGAGCCATACCGAAGGAGGACTTCCAGCGATGCTTTCAACAGTGGCAGAAGTGTTGGGAGAAGTGTGTGGCAGCCCAAGGGGACTACTTTGAAGGGGATTAGCATTAAATACTTGTATCATAATAAACGTTTGTTTTATGAACAAAAGTCGGATACTTTTTGATCATACCTCGTATATATTTATATGAACTGTGTCAATAAAAAAACCGTTTTCATTACTTTGCTTTTAAGGCCTTGCACCCCCAAGCATATTTTATATTTTCAATACTACCTTTTGATAATAATCGTTGTATATGCTTTGTTGTAAAAAGGGTAAATTAACAGTATCCCGGAAAAATGTTGGCAATTTGTTTTGTTACAAATTATTGATTAATAATAAGCCCTGTATATACTTAAATGATAAGCAATATTTTGAAATTGTAAACATCACGTAAGTATTCCTTAACTAAATAAAACTCTTCATAGATAGTAAATTTGCCCTTTAAGGTTACAGTGACTTATATTAATTATTTCCTGCCTTTTAAAACTGTTTTGTACTTAGTTATTATTAATTTTCTATTTTACTTTTATGATTAATTTATTGATATTTTGTCTAATTGCATATAAGTACACATTTTAATACACAATTTAGCTTAAAACTATAACACAAAAAAAATCATCTCACGTTATGATTAAAATAAACAACGGTAATACATCTCACAAAAAAAACATAACGAAACGAATAAATATTTTTTTTTCTCGAAAGCGATCATCATTTTTTTCTTCATGTTTACTTCTATTTATCAACTCTTTTCAACTTTATAGTACCGTTGACTAGGGGACTTTTTTCCTCTGCCATTACATCACAATATCGAGGCCAATATCCAATAATTGATGCCTGTTCGACCTAGAGATATAAAGACATATAATTATTGGATTCTTCAGAGGAATACGTTTTTGTGCCCAAACTAAACAAATCTTTCTATCTCTATGTTGAGCTTACGATGACGTAGGTCAAATTACTTGTTTATATCGGGCACAAGCGACAGCTGAACGATGTTTCTCTGCTATGGAAGGGAATAAGCTTTCTTTATCCCCATGGGAAAAGGTAAACATCCTATATATTTGGGATTTATGGGAAGATAATCAAATAATAAAGGCATTTATGTAGTACATTTGATTGAGTGAAGTGGTATTATTATTATTATTCTGTCGTGATATATGAGCTCTCTCACATACATATATTTGATTAAAATAAATTAATTCACAATGCACTATTCCTCTTCTTTTTTTACTTGGCAGGAAATCAATTATTCAAAAGAGGCTTTATAATTGAAAGTCTTGGCTATGTAGCACATATAATGAAAGACGCATAAGAAAAAAAGGCACAGAGTACTTATACAAGGGCCTATACATTTATAAGTTAGGCCTATATTATTAAATCCTCTCCTTCATGAATTTAAATGAAGATAACTAAATAGACGTACTTATGGTGATTTAGTCCTAATATCCTACTTATATAATAATAATGGTTGTGGAGCAATTTGAGTGTGGGTAACTATGTACATGGGTCGTTTATGGTAGCAAGGCCTTATGAAAAGGGGAACGTCTTAACAGAGTTATAATTTACATATATAGGAACACCCTCATTGTCGGAGATCATACATGTTTCAATTCAATTTAATGTTTGTCTGCCTTATAAAAGACGTAATACTTATATAAAATAAGTTTGAATGGAGTATAACTTAAGGACATATTTTGAATATGAAGCAAACACGACTAATTATAATGTATTATATGGTATCTATATGGTATATTTTTATATTTATTTATGGATAATTGATGACTGCTTTTTTGCGTGACTTTATTTTGTGAATAGGGCTTTGTACATATTTCAAGTAATTCTGGTGGAAGATGATAAGACATGCAGGGTTTTTCTTTCTCCTCCAGACTTCTTGAAGGGAGTGACCAACATAAATTTTGCATAACCATTTTTTTGTAGTAGAAAACATAAAACTCAAACAGAGAATTTAGCTCGTATTCTCTCATACTTGATTTTCAACGTTCATAATCAGCCGAACCTTTTCCATGCTCTGGGTCTAAACGTTGTTATTTATCATATTCAATTGGTGATAGAGTAAAAATGATTACTCTGAGCTGAATGAGACCTTTTTATTGTCCTTAAATTTCTAATTCCTTATTATTTTAGGGCGCGTAGGGTTGTATGTTTTGTAACTTCCTCTAGTGGTATTGAAATTAGTGGCTTAACGGTACTACCTTAATATAGCTTTCTGAATACCAGATGGCACTTGACAGTTAATTGATCTGGAAGATTTTCAGTTGATGGACTTTGTTTGATGATGTTCTTCACGAGGGCAATTAATCGGAAAACGAACACATTACCACTGACACAACTTGCTCCATATTTGGCTTATATATATTTTAAAATACTTTATGATGGGGTAAGCTGACCTCAAATATTATCCAACGGTAATATTTATATATAAATATATATATATATATATTGTGTGGTTTGTGTGGGTAACCGGACTTTATGGAGACAGTGGACTTTATGGAGACAGCTTTGTATCCATATATTTTATGTCTCCATATAGTCCAAAAATGGACTATATAACGAAAGCGAATTATTTACTAAGGCAACTAGTTCGAACTCTTTTTATATTAGCATGACGCATTAATATTTTTAAATATATTATTCAATTGATCCAAAACGTTCAAAATGTCATTGAGCAATTCCCAAGATTTGTTGGACTCCGTACTTATTCCTCCAGCTCAATTTCGCGATCCTCCACATCTTGATAGACCTACAGCTCCAATTATACCAGTTGAATATACAACTGGGAAGAAAGGGTGTACAAATGTTATAGTTTGAGGCCATAGGTACTCTAAGGACAAATCATGGGGCAATAAATCTTATTGCAAAATTTACCCTTTACCACCCTGTTATCCCTGTTATGAAGTTTTTCAAAGCAGCCCTAGGTACGTTTTCTGTTTCTTTCTCACTCTAAAATGTTGTTATTCTCTTTGTTTCTTTCCGTTGTCTTGCCTTGCCTTTTTTTCCTCTTCCGGTTCGAACTCTCAATATTAACGTTGCGTTCATCATAACTATAAAACGAGATTAAATGAGCATGCAATCAAATAAGTATAGCCTTTTCAACATTATTTAAGTAAATGCTAATTAAAGAAGGCATCTGATGCCTTATTTTACCACATTTTATTCCTTGTTTTGCTCAAGTGTAACAATGATCTCTCCGATATTTGGGTTGTCCGATAGTTGGAACATATATGTCGCTAAATCTGTCTCCATATAGTCCGTGTCTCCATAAAGTCCATTTGGGGACTTTATGGAGAAAGTGATTTGATTGGCTGTATTATAGTCCATTGTCTCCATAAAGTCCTGGAACCGTTTGTGTGTGTGTGTTTTGATGTATGTATTGTATATATACAGTTAAATGTATACATTCAGAAATATATTTAAATGAAGAATAGTAATACAATATAGATTTACGACATAATTGAGGTTGTTAATGGAGCCTCATTAAATATTCCCGATATGAGAAGGATATTCTATTTCTTATGGAATACAGAGGAGATCCCTTTACCTCATGAATAATTTAAATAAAAAACTTTTTTTGGGAAAGTTTGTTACCTATTTCAACCATTATAACTACTATTACTACTCCTATGGAATTATATTCAAATGGAGGAAAACATAACTATTGAATTTCGATATTGCCTGTCCTATATGCAAATTATTTAATTCAAGGATTTGACATCCCCTTTTCAGACAGGTTTGCCCGTAATGCATCTTGTTTTTTTTTTTGCTTTATTCCTGTCAAAAAGGCAATACAATGCTCGTAATTCACTTAAGAAGAATGAAAGTGTTTTTAAATGTCTTTATACAGATATTTTTGCAGTACTTGCGTAAAAAATTATATAAGGGAAGCCTAACAATATAAGTACTAGTGTTTTATTACAAGTGACACAACTTGTCAATAGTTACTTATATAACAATTCGTATTATATTAAAACATAAAATATGCAAACACATTGAAGAGCACACAAGTAATTATTTATTAAGAAAAAATAACATACACCAACATTTTGTATTTCAGATTATGATAAATTTGCACAGTTTTACAAATGCTTTCAAAATGACACCAAAACCAATTCAAATCAACAGTTTCCTTTTGATGTAGGCCTGAAATAATGGCATACATCAATGTAAATGCATTAAAAATAAACGAATTATAAATTATTTTTTCATATATATATATATATATATATAAGTTTGTGTGTGTGCAAGCTTGGACGAAATTGAATTATGTTCAGCGTCTCCCCAACGGACCCATAAGTTATGTTTTATTGTTCCTGCATATAATCGCATTAATGTCCATAACTTAAATTTTATTTCAAAATTAAATGCATATTTTAGATAGGATCTCAAGGAGTTCCAACTTTACTTTATTTAACTTTCCATATACATGCTGAAATACGTGAGTAATATCCGTTTTAATACATCATTTTTTCAAATAATTGGAAAAAACACAACACAGTAAATAAATTAGCTAATATATATGTTATTTCATTCAGTAAATTTGAAATTATTAATCGATAAAAATATAGCTTATACTTTATTTTTATTTATTCCCATATTTCAAATAGAGCAATATATATAGACTTTACGAAAATAATAATTCAATAGTTTTAATGAACTAATATGTGTTTTTTATTAGATATCGCTATCTCCATTTATACAGTGTATTAATACATAATATTAATAATTAACAGGGTTGGACGAAGCGAAAATAGGCATATATTTCTATAGTTATAAGAACCTTCATAATGCTTAAACTATTGAAAATATGTCATAGAACACACATGAAAGAAAAAAAATGTTATATCTTAAAAGCCTTAAGAATATAAGAGAGAAATATTTTCTCCTCATTTTTTCTTTCGATAGTTTTGGATCTTATCCATGAGAAGAATATAAAACGGCCAAAATATTAGTTTTAATATGACATATGGCACTCGATAATATATCTACAATCTTCAAAAACTATATATCTATATTATCAATATTTCATTTCTTTATAGTAATATCTCCATCGTTTTAGCTTATACATATAAGATATTATATTGAAATAGTGTAAAAGTGTCAAGGCTCACATATTTTATTCCGATACGATCGGTAGTCTTTTCGCTTGTGTTTACAAAAAATAAAAGCAACACAATAGAGTTGAAATATCCTTGCTGTTATAAGTAAGAAATATTATCATTGTTAAAAACGAAGTATTAGGCTTTGTAGGAGATTTGAAATAATACTTTTTGGAGATTGATAATATTAAACATTGAAAAAAAAAAGTAAACGCCAAAGAATCAACATTGACCCTTTATGTTTTTTAAATTCTTATACAATATATTAAAGAAACCCTGCATTTGGACGTCATTTTTGGGCAACAAAACTACTTTCCAAAGTTATCTTATATCAGAAAATAATCTAATTACGGTGTTTGTTCAGTTCACAAGACTGAATCGAACAAAATAGGAAAACATGATGAATATATAAAACATTTACCACTTGTTAAAGAAAAATGTTTGAGCTAATGGTTCTACTAAGTCCTTTGTGATACACACAATATCATATAGGAATACGATTTATTGTTAAATATAAATTGGATTAACAATAATACAATTCTAAAGAGGGAATCTACTTCCCTCTGTAGTTATATTGATTCTAACATAAATATTATAATTAACAATTATACTATATTAGCAAACTCAATCTATTAATTATGACAAGCAAATTTATGTTATTGTTGTTTTATAAAGATTTGCTACATTTTAAATTGATATATATATATATATACCGGGTGACAACCATGGTTGGGACACTTAATTACAACTAATCAATAGCTTGCTTAGATACAAAACTTATTTATCAAAAAATATGGGCATATTCAAAAACATATTTGTATAATATATTTATTTAACATATCCACCTTGGCGACCACCACCGCGTTGAGCCTCTTCTTAAATGACTGACGGCTTACGGAAAACATTCGGATCAATTTATGCCCATGCCACCTCCAATGAGGCCTTCAGCGTCAAGTACTGCCATGGATCAAGGCTGAGTATGGGGAAACCTTCTTCACTTTTCAGCAAGACTCTGCCCAGCCCATGGGTCCAAATTGTCCAAGAATGGTGCAAGCAGAATTTTCCTGCCTTTTGGGACAAATTTACCTGGCCACCTTCAAGCCCTGATCTCAACGTCATGGACTTCTACATGTGATCCATACTTGAGAGCAAGGCTTGTGCTTCGCCCCACCGAAATTTGATCACCTTAAAAGAGGCTCTCGTAAAGAATGGGGAAAAATCAGAGAAGAAACGGTGCGTGCAGCTTGCCAACAGGCCCGTGGATGTCTTGAAGCTGTACTGCGTGAGAATGGCGGACATTTTGAAAAATTGTAAATAGTGTGTTGGTACGACCTTTAAGAAAGTTTCTACCAAGTTCTGCAAATTTTCAGTGAGAAATATACTATTTAAGACTACATTTCTCTCTTCCCGGACTTATTACGCACCCTGTAATGAGAATTATTTGGAAAAAACTAACAAGGTTAAGAAAGCAATGTATTTATATTGTTACATGTATTATTTATGGAGAAATTGGTCTATCTTACTCTGGATTAGTTATAATGATTGGTTATATATCTACTAATAGGACCATTTGTTCAATAAATGTTGCGAAGTCGAATATTCTTTCATGGAATTAGTTCGATTTCATTCTTTCTTATCCGACGAAGTCATGAAATTTTGTCAACATCTAATAAAAAGTCATCAAACATTCACTATTGAACCAACTATTTTGAGACTGAGTAATGTATGGTCTTGGCGATAAAAATACACCCACAATCGTTGGGGTGTTTTTAAACTAGATGTGTTTAATGGGGTCACGTACACTTCGTCCTTTCATTTTGTCCCTGTCCAAATCGTCCGCCCAAATTGTCCCTGTCCAAATCGTCCGTGCCCAATTCGTCCTTGTTCAATTCGTCCTAGACCCAACTCGTCCCTGCCCAACTCGTCCTCACTATTTCCCAGAAACGAAGACATACCCCTAACATTCATTCATGAGGAGTTCCTTAGCTTCAGGGAACCCTCGTCCAATAGACTCTGGGTTCTGTCAAGCACAGTGATAGGGTATTGGGGTTTCTAACCCTCGGCCAAAGGACTTTCGGTCCCGCCAAGCACAGTGATGGGGCTTGGTTTTCTAACCCTCGGCCAATGGACTCTCAGGTCCCGCCAAGCACAGTGATGGGGTATTGGGGTTTCTAACCCTCGGCCAAAGGACTTTCGGGTCCCGCCAAGAACATTGATGAGATTTGGGGTTTCTACCCTCGCAAATGGACTTCGGGTCCCGCCAATGCACAGTTGATGTGGTATTGGGTTTCTAACCTCGGCTAATGCTCTCGGGTCCCCGCCAAGCACAGTGATGGGGTATTGGGGTTTCTACCCTCGGCCAAGGACTTCGGGTCCTGCCAAACACAGTGATGGGTATTGGGTTTAACCCTCGGCCAAAGGACTTTCGGGTCCCGCCAATCACAGTGATGGGTATTGGGTTTCTAACCTTCGGCCAAGGACTTTCGGGTCCCGCCAAGAACCATGATGGGTTATTGGTTTTTCTAACCTTCGCCAAGGACTTTCGGGTCCCGCCAAGACAGTGATAAAATTGGGGTTTCTACCTCGGCCAATGGACCTTTCGCCCCGCCAAGCACAGTGATAGGGTATTGAGTTCAAATCGAAATAACCTAACACGATAACTATTACCTATCTCTTGACGATTTGGCAAACTGAAATAACATTATTTGCTCTGAGTGCTGTTTGTGTTATAAATTATTATCAAAGGATTAATACTACTGGGGCAGTTCGTAATTATACAATACAATAACCCTCAATGTGCTTGGCGGGACCTGAAAGTCCTTTGGCGAGGGTTAGAACCCTAATATCCCATCACTGTTCTTGCAGGACTCGACAGTACTTTGGCCGAGGTTAGAAACCCCAATACCCCCATCATTGTTCTTGGCGGGACTCGAACGTCCGTTGGCGGAAGGTTTGAAACCTCAATACCCTATCTGTGTTTGGCGGGACCCGAAAGTCCTTTGGCCGAA
>CP045896.1:22211339-22224875 GCA_013387185.1 Caligus rogercresseyi | reverse complement strand
TAAGATTTTCTAATGATGATCTGTTTCGCAATATTATTTTTATAACTTTGGGACAGCGCCATTATCACAAAAGTTGATTAACTAATTTGTGCGAAAAATATTGTCGTCGTACTTTGACGCTGAGGCGATTTTAATAATAATAAATTTACATCTCAAAGTTTTACAGAATTATTAGATCTTTATGCTTGGGTCTTCTATGTGCCTTTCAAAATGTTTAACTCATCAATTTGTCAGCTGTGTTAGGTTTTTTTTTGCCTGAAATCACCAAGTTTTTCAATAAAACCATTTATACGGTTATGCCCCTTGACATGAATATTTTTTAAGGTTATCCAAATGAAGAAAAAATAATTATTTAAATTATTAAATTCTAAGTCCTGAGTATTTTTCGCACCACAACATCCAAAGTTAATGGTGCAGTATTTCACAATGTCCTGCTGCTTTTTATTTATTCTCGCTCAAATATCTTAAAACTACTATTTGGCGTTCAAATCGTAAACTAAATAAACGATTTCTTTTTGAGAAAATTTCAAACCAGAACATTGACATTTATTTGGAGAACCAAGCATATGGTCTATGTTTGGGCTCGATTGTTGAAGAAGTTCGTACAATGAGTAGCTTTATTAATATTTTATATTCATTTAAGAAAAAAAAATCCTGCCAATTTTCATTGGGTTATGGCCAACGTAGGTCTGTGAGGGCGTTAGAAATGAGCATTGCCGTGTAAAGTCTGTTTCAACATCAAATACATTAAGAAGCATTCGCATTCTAAGTATTTTGCGTCATACCTGATGATGAAACGCATTTATAGGGAGTGGGCCTTTCCGATGAACAAAGGTTAGCTTTCTAGACAAACTGAAACTATGACTTACTAAATTACTAAATCAGATTATAATTTGTCGAGCCAATTAATTTTTTGTCCGACACGCATCTATATTTATTGAAAAAAAATAATAACTGGTCAGAGTTGTATTATACATATATCACCAGTCATTATAGAGCAAATATATCATTCGTGAGTATCGTCTTGTCTGGCATATAAATTACACAACCTATCTTCTGTTAGTTGAGCCTGATTTGACGAATAGCTATAGCTCCCACAAAGGTAAAAAAACAAAATAAAGGATTTAATAATTATAACAAAGCTTTTATTGGAACTCCCAGGAATATATTTTCTATAATATAAACGTATTTTCTTTGTTACTAGAATAATTTGTTTAAAAAAATACGTATGATCACCGCAATGCGTAAACTATTTTACGTTATTGTATCTCAATTTAGCAAGAGAAAAAAATTATTTCAAAGAACATAGAAAAAGCTTTATGGGTATTTACTTGAATAAACACTCTGAAGTATGATACAACAACTATTTGATAATAATAATAAGAAACATGTATTATGAGAAGAATTTCGATTGGGAGTAAATAAAAAAATAGCAAAGCTTTTATTTAAGCCTTATGGTGAAAATAAAGGCCACAAACTCATCTTTAAGTCCCAAGAGCAATAATCATTGGAGCCGTCTCCCACTACTTGCCCAACAAATCAGGATTCCGTAAGCAACGTCATATTCATGGAAATGGATTGGAGTATTTGTAAAAATCGTACCTTTTCTAAAATCAGACAAGATGATTTTAAGAATTTACTGACGTTTATGAAGAACTAAAAAATTATCCTCTCATCTTATGCATAAAAGTCTTTGCTCTTGAAACAGTACGGTTGAACCGTAGTTTGAGTCAATTGTTTATAAGATAGCTTTTGTTATTTCATCGTTCATTTGTAGTTCGTCATTCTGAAAAAATTGACGACGTTTGTTTGAAAGGAAATTTTTCCAGTGAAAAAGTAAAATCTTTGTCTTTTTTTGCACCAAAAACGAACGACACACAATAGGAATTTTTGGGATCGTTCGTCAATTTTTTTGTCGTCATCGTTCGCGAACGACGAACGATTACAAATGAACGACAAATCAACAAGTTAGTAGTACAACATTAGTCTTGTTCCAAATCCTACTGCCCTGATAATCATGCCCACTAATGGTGCTTTGCCATTCTATACATACATAAAGATGAACAACTGAAGCCTGGAACGTTATTAGCAGAATGAAAAAGGAGCGTTTCAAAGGTAATTAGTAATATAAAAAAGGCATCACTTCAACACTTGCTGTTGAGTTCCGAACATTATCAACTAAGAGATACTGATATCATCCTTACGAACGCTAAATGCCATTCCTAAGAGGCCTGTGTCATTTACAAATCCTTTAAATTGACCATGCTTCTTATTTCGGTTTTTTTTTCCTTCATGGTCTTTTTTTATGTAACTAAAATAAATATATAAAAAGTAGAGCAAATGCACAATACAAATATAATCAAACATTTTAGTTTAATTTTTTTGCTCTGGTGTAGAACGCATACAATATAATAACACATTATATCAGGTAAAAGCTATCAAATTAACACAATAATCTTTGCGAAGCAACTATTAAGAATTTTAAAAACTGAACATAACCAATGTAACTAAAGAAAAATTATGCAAAGTGCTAAAAATTACTAAATCTTTTGAAATTATTTATATATTTTTTGGTGTTGGATGGAAAGGCTGGATAATACTTCATTGTCCTTCCGGCGGACGTCCACGTCCTCTTTCGTTGGTGAGGGGATTTTCAACGATAATGCTGCATATCTTGCCGCCGAATCGTATTGGTTTTCCATATTATACGTTGTTTAAAAAGTCTGAAAGCAACTCCTTAAACTTATAAAATGAACGAAAGTTTTATCATATCTGAGTAAAATTGACATATTTTTCGAAAAAATAGGTTGATGGTCTCTTTAGAAGAATATTCACATCCTTATAATACATATGTACTCCTTGGCTGCTTTCCTACTGTATGTGTTTAAAATGCATTCATTCCTGTCCCAAATCCATGTCCATTTACTTGACGTAGATTTAGTTAATGTATTTGATTAAGAAATGATAAATGAAGAGGATTAAACGTATATAGAGTGAGTGTTTCATCCCAAAAATATAGCTCAGTACTATGAAATAAGACAATATTACTATGACGGTTAAATAATATTTATATTTGTTGTTGTAAAAACGTGGAATTTTTGTGTCCACGTGCACCTTATGTTGTGCATAAATTGTGAGTATTCCTATAATGTCATGTATGAGGCAGGTTTTTTAATTATTTTTTTTCTAAGGAATATTTTATGGAAAAATTTGAAATTGAGACGAAAAAGTTCATTAGTTACCGCATAATATATTTGGAAACACTATACCATTGAGGCATACAGAAAAGGGGGGTAGTCCAATAATGTTTTTTGACTATATGTTTCGAAAGAATTGTATCCAACAGGATATAAATAAGCATTAAAATTAGTCATCGAGTCTAGGATCTTATCAATGAAGTAGACCAAAAATGACCAATCGCTCTCGGGATTCGATCCTGTGCCCCCAACATTGAGGGTTGAACACGCCTTAACATGCACAGCTATCGAGCTCCCTAGTCCAATAGTGTTTGGAGACATAAAGTATATAAATTAAGTAAAAGAATCACAAGCTTTTGAACATACTGTAAGCTTAAAAAACAGCTTTTTTCTTCGTCCATAAAGTTTTATAACAACAAAAATCTCAATATAAAATGACAAAAAGCTATCTTATGAACAATTGAATCAAACTACGGTACAAATGTACTGTTTCAAGAGCAAAGACTTTTATGCATAAGATGAGTGGATAATTTTCTGATTCTTCATAAAACGACGGTATATTCTTAAAATCATCTCGTCTGATTTTACAAATGGTACGATTTTTAAAGGCTATATATATATGATATATATATATATATATATATATATATATATATATATATATATATATACAGGATGGTAAAATCAATCCGGCGTTTTTCTTCCCTCGACTTGAAAAAACATAAAATTGTTAATTTCTGTTCAATTTTATCTATTTACACATTAAAATGCTCGTACAGATGTGTAGATTCTGCTTATTTAATCCATCCGCCTTCTGCGTTGATGACGCGCTGGATCCTGGTCCGGAAGGAGGAGCAGGCCTTGGGCTTTGTTATGTCTAATTAAGTAAAATTGAACAGAAATTAACGATTTTATGTGTATTTTAAGTTGAGAAAAGAAAAACGACGGATTTGATCTTACCACCCTGTATACGTATATATATATATAAATATATATCAACTTCTACAATCCATTTCTATGCATATGACGTTACGTACGGAATCCTGATTTGTAGGGCAAGTAGCGGGCCACGGCTCCAATGATTATTGCCTTTGGGACTTCGAACTTAAAGAATGAGTTTGTGGCAATTATTTTTACTATTAAGGCTTAAATAACAACTTTGCTTTGTTTTTTTTAAACTCCAAATCGGAATTCTCTTCATAAATACATGCTTCTTATTATTTTATCAAATAGTTGTTGTATCATAGTACAGAGGTGCTTATTCAAGTAAAGCTTTTTCTAAGTTCTTTGGAACAATATTTATATCTCTTGCTAAATTGAAGATACAATAAAAAAAATAGTTTACGCATTGCGGCGATCAATAGGTATTTTTTTAAATAAATTATTCTAGATACAAAACAAAATACTGACTTAAAACGGATTCAACTATACTATGTTGTATAACGAATGAACATTTTACTTATTTATTTGAATCAGTTTAGTTGTAAGAACTTTGAGAAAATAAAATAAAAATCACTCTAAAGATTTTTTTTTTGACTAAATGCAACCTAATTTTATAACTTATGAATAAAAATAATATGATCATATTCCAATATTTTAAAATTTGATGAGAAAAAGAGTATATACAAGTTTCTTATATTTACTTTGGTGTTTTTTTTATATTAATAATATTTTGTTGGATTTGATGGATTACACGTACAATATTTTTTTAGAGAAATGCTATATACGTAAATCATGCATAGAACACTCAATGCATTTATATGAGCAAACAAGTATGATTTTATTTTTTGAATCCTAGTTTTAAAAGCATTATACAAAAGACTCACTTTAATAATATTAATATCGGCCTACAAAAAGATGACATTATTTCAAAAAAACTTTATGTATCTTATATAAATTCAAATCGACTTCCTCATTAACTTAATTGAAATTTTTTGAGAACTATTATATTCGATCATATGTTATTAATCTTATTTTGTCATATTATTTAACATGTTGAAAATCTGTTGCAAAAAACTCTTAAGAAACATATTTAAAATACCATACACCTATTATCTCACCATTTTTAGAAAGCAAAAGACTAATTAATTGTAATGACTTACGACCTTTGATTGTATGGAAATCAAATATTCACTCTATGGTGGGCTCAAAAAAATTGCAATTAAAGATATTTTTTAATATTCAAAAGTCACTCTGTGCTTAATACAATGACTATTTGGTAAAAAATGAATCCCTTTTTGTTCTAAATTGCTCTAAATTTATACTCATAAGTAAGAAGATCAACGGTTTTAAATGGTTTCTCAGATATAATATATAATAAGAGAGTATTTTGCCTCACTTCTCTCCCTTCTTTTTTTCTTTCTATCCAGGTAACACTAACAGCAGTTACCAAGTGGTAATTGTATATTATCATATCAAAAGATCATTTTTTTTGGGAGAGTACGTGCAAAAATGTATTTGCTTATTTCTCTTCAAGTATAGCGATTTTTAGAACACCAAACATATCAAATGAAAGCTTGGTACACCAGCTTTAATATTTTGGTATACTAAATCATGTCAATTTAATAAGTAGAGAGTTATATTACATTAAAAAAGCATATCTCGCGTACAAAATGACGCATATAATGGATTATAAATGCGTCAGAGACAAAGTAAAATTTTGAGAGGATACCTTGACGCAAATCTAAGAAAACAATATTATTTATTTTTTTCATAATCGATTTCTTATAGGTCAATACAGGCTCTGAATCATATGATGTAAACTCAGATTGTACTGAATTCTGAATTGATAGAATGCAACCAAGGTCATTTTTGGATTTATCATCTAAAGGTTTACTAAACTTAAAAGTACTATTTTACTCTGAAGCGAACAAGTCATCTTCTACAGGCGAGTGAAGTTAATTGATACAAAAAAGCTATGAAATAAGCTAACATACACACTCCATTGTTTCTTTGTTTTTACTGAAAACTTTGTTTTATTAAAAAACATCAAACATACGTCTGGTAGTAAATTAGATTTCCTTTAAATTAATAATTATTATTGAAGTCTGTAACGTCCACCATTTTCAAGAAATTTGCGAAAAACTATATTTTTACTAAATTTTTAAAACTTTGACCTCGTTGCGCGACCTCGTAATGTTGACCGATTTTGTTCAAACTTTGTATGTCGTCTTCTTTTATCACCAAGAAACAGAAAATCCACAATGTTGCTAACATTTCAAACATTTGAAAAATAAGAACAGCCCTAATATATATATATATATATATATATTTATATACATATATATAATACTGAAAAATAAGATGTTTGTCATCAACTGATCCATCATCAAGACCAAACATATTTCATAAGCCAATCAAATCTCCTCTTACCAAGACAAAATTGGCGTGTATATGATAAGAATATATACCTACGAGTTTCAATATAGCTTTGTTAAATTATTAAATCCTTCATTTTGTTTTTACCTTTGTGGGAGCTATAGCTATTGTCAAATCAGACTCAACCAACAGAAGATAGGTTGTGTAATTTATCTGCAGACAAGACGATACTCACGAATGATATATTTACTTGAAATGACTGGTGACATATGTATAATACAACTCTGACTTGTTATTATTTTTTTCAGAATAAATATAGATGCATGTCGGATAAAAATTAATTGGCTCGACAAATTATAATCTGATTTAGTAATTTAGTAAGTCATAGTTCAGTTTGCCTAGAAGAGCTAACCTTTGTTCATCGGAAAGGCCCACTCCCTATAAATGCGTTTCATCATCAGGTATGACGCAAAATAACTTAGAATGGGAATGCTTCTTAATGTATTTGATGTTGAAACAGACTTTACACGGCAATGCTCATTTCTAACGCCCTCGCAGACCTACGTTGGCCATAACCCAATGAAAATTGGCAGGATTTTTTTTCTTAAATGAATATAAAATATTAATAAAGCTACTCATTGTACGAACTTCTTCAAACAATCGAGCCCAAACATAGACATATGCTTGGTTCTCCAAATAAATGTCAATTCTGGTTTGAAATTTTCTCAAAAAGAAATCGTTTATTTAGTTTACGATTTGAACGCCAAATAGTAGTTTTAAGATATTTGAGCGAGAATAAATAAAAAGCAGCAGACATTGTGAAATACTGCACCATTAACTTTTGGATGTTGTGGTGTGAAAATATACTCAGGACTTGGAATTTAATAATTTAAATATATATTTTTTCTTCATTGGGATAACCTTAAAAAATAATCCTGGTCAACCCGTATAATGGTTTATTGGAAAAACTTGGTGATTCAGGCAAAAAAAAACTAACACAGCTGACAAATTGATGAGTTAAACATTTTGAAAGGCACATAGAAGACCCATACAGATCTAAAAATTCTGTAAAACTTTGAGATGTAAATTTATTATTATTAAAATCGCCTCAGCGTCAAAGTCCGACGACAATATTTTCGCACAAATTAGTTAATAAACTTTGGGGATAATGGCGCTGTCCAAAGTTATAAAAAAATATATGCAAACAGATCATTATTAGAAATATATATATATATATATATATATATATATATATATCTATATATATATATAAATATATAATATATTCAAAAAGAAAAAGAAAATTCAAATACAAAAAAGCAATTTTAAAGAAGAAAAGCCAATTTGTATTCAAAAGTTAATGGTTTTTTAATAAACATGCCCCCCCCCCCGCCCCCTTTTTTCCTAATGTTTCCTTATTATTATATTATTATTTCCATTTATGTTTGGAAGCATTATAGAAGTTTTAGAGAAAATACAACAAAATAAACAATGTAAAATCAAGATACCCCTTTCTTCGCTTTTCTCTTAATGAAAGAGGATTTAGAGGATTTAAAAGTATATTAACCCATATAATAAGGGGATGAACCTTGAAGCCAGTATTGAAGTTTTAGTTTTCTCTTTAAGGTGGATAAGGACTACATTCCTTATTAAATGGAGAAAAAATAATTTCACTGAACCAGGAGCTTGATAATAAAGACTTAATCATCATATAAAACATACATATATGTGAATATACATATATATAATATCTAAATATATATATTTATATATATAATATATATACTCGTATATATATAATATATACTCGTATATATATATATCGTATATATAATATATATATATATATATATATATATATATATATATATATATATATATATATATATATATGTATATATATATATTATCTATATATACAGGGTGATTCACTTAAATGAGACCTCCATATTACAAACTACAATCTTTATATTAAATTTTACACAAATGTTTTTAAACAAAAATGATAGCATAATATGTTATTTACAAAATGTATTCATTAAATTTTCACATATCCTTCTTTGGCCTTCACTACAGCTTTGAACCTCCTCACGGTGGAGGCAACACAGGCAGGAATCTCTTCCTCAGACAAAGAGGCCCAGGCCTGGATCAGTTTCTTCTTTAGAATCTCCACCGATGGCAGGACTTGCTACACACCTTGTCTCCAGTATGGACTATATTCCAAAGTCCATTGGGTTCATATCTGGGGAGGAGGGAGGCCACAAGTTTTGAATATGAAAATATGTGGAAATTTAATGAAATACATTTTGTAAATTACACATGGTGCTATCATTTTGTTTTAAAAATATTTGTGTAAAATTTTATACAAAGATTGTATCTTGTAATATGTGAGTCTCAATTTAAGTGAATCACCATGTATATACCTATATATATAAAAGCGTAGGGGAGATGTTTGGTTTGGGGGGGAGCAGCATTCAATTTGCCCGAATTTCAACAAGAACTGTTAAATCGATAAAAAAAATAATATAATGAAGAAAACTATGTAGATTATTGTTTTCTTTATAGTAATTAAATACTTTTCATTACAATATACTTATTTGGGTATAATTCAAAATCCGTTTGCTTTCATAATTTCATATATTTTTCTTTAACTTAAATGCCCGAATACCTCAATCAATTTACCCAAATTTGAGGACTCACCCTATTTTTTTTTTTTTTTTTGGGGGGGGGTAATTGCCCCCCCCCCCTGCCCCTCGTCTCCTACGCCTATGTATGTATATATATATATATATATATATATATATATATATATATATATATGTGAGCAGCTATCGCAATGCATTGTAAGTGAACAAACGGCACCATGACTGTCGTATTAAAAAAGGAGCGACACTCAACCTAATATCCTGAGATACTTTACTTGAGGAATGGTAGATACAGTTAAATGAGAAATGTACAAGGCTCCCAGATGAAACATAGATGCCAAAACCACGTCTTACAAAAGCAATCGTGCCACAAGTCCGAGGAGCTATTGAGGATCCATTGGAGATGAATGGAAGTGGCTGGTCCGCTTGTCGGAAACCTCAAAGTGAGATTGCCCCTTTCAAATAAAAAAAAGTGCATCTCCAGTTAGAGAGAATCAATGTTGTACTTGCATTGAGAAACACATCTCACCCTGGGGTGGTTTTTCTCAGAATACATTGAAACGGGCCTTTAAGCCTAAAAAAGTATTCCTCTTTTAAAAGAGGTATTCAATGTGTGGAATCTTGTCCTGGAGGAAGGAATGAGGAAAACTCATCCACCGTTGACCTTACCCACAAGATGAAGACTCTTCTGTGTCGAATTTACAAAAAATAAACATCAATATATAATGACGTCAATATTTGTCCCCTACTAACCTCGAAACAAGCTTATCTAAATACAGAATCTCTTTTGGACTCGTTCATATGGGCGAGAGAGAAATATGCGAGATGTGTAGTGAAAAAAAGAAGAACACCTTATACCATATCTCAAGGAGAATATATAGAAGGTGAGTGAACAAGGAAACTTTACGTTTGTTTTTTCTTCTTTTTTATGGACTTATGACGTCAATGTTGAAAACCTAAGTTTATTCATTATTATATTTACGAAATCAATTTCTCAAAGGAATTGCTTTGTTGTGAAGTGATGTGTGAGTGCCAGGAACAGCCTCAAGTCAATTGTACTGTTCAAGAAAAGTCCATGAACCCGACTGTGACTCGTAAGCCTGGATAACGGTGAATGAAGCCCCTGGAGTGCACATCCTCCGTCGAGGTGGAGTTCATGGAATATATAGCCACTCTTCCCATGTCAAAGAGGGGATCTACGTCTGTAACATGCAGACAGAGTCCATATTCTCCGTTACTTGGAGGATATATATTCTCATAAAGGACGAGGAGTTGAGAGAAAAGAACCATGATTCAGGCTTTCCCTAACTAGAATTGGAATTAAAGGACGAATTATTGGTGGTTATCAACATGAAAAATATAAATACTAAGAGGAATGCTAGGAAAACAACATTTATGGGCCTTAAGAGTTCATAGACAATGAACGTGAACAACAACCATTCAATGTCTTCTATTGAAGGATGATAACCCACTATCATAAATTATAGATGACAAAATGTGGTGGAAATTTTAAGAAAATCTGTGATTGAGGTAGTTATACTCTTTAAATCTTTATCTATGAACTAAATAAAATAGCTTTTTACTTTTGTAGGGACTTAAATGATAATTACGCATTTCCATCGATATGGACTTCATCAGTGGCGTTCCTGATAACCCTGGGCCCCACCTGAAAGGAGAAAACTAGGGACTTTTTCACCACAGTGATGGAGCTCCCTCTATGCTCGTCCTCCCCCCGTATTGCATCGCTCCAGAAGGCCCCTGAACTTCACTTCACCTCTACATTGATACACGCCTGTGTGAACAGACACATCTAACAGCTTCATTTATTCTAAAAATGTCTTGCTGCTTTCTGCATATTTATTTCTTAAGATATGTCGTTTTTTCGTTATGAAGGGTTTACTAACTTCCTGCTTCCATATTTTTAATATCAAAAAATGTTATCACTTTTGTTTAATGTGCCCTCACTTAGAAAATAGCCTTCCTTCACGATCCAGCTCCATCCCCTGGAAACAAATTTGTTAGTTCTTCGTGCCCCACCTATTTTGCCCCCCCCCCCCCCTGATATTGTAGTCTGGCTATGGGTCTGCACATAAATATTTATTGGCATATTACCACGAACTAGACCAGAACTGAAACAGAGCTGTTATGTATCCAAATATCTAAACTACAGGATAATATTAAATTACTTACATAAGCAGATGAGTTATGTCTTTGCAATCCGCAATATTTTATTATGGAAACTGCACAAACACGCACTGTACCTTTAGGCATTTTTCAATAATTGATAGCAATGAATGGTTCCTTTTAAATGAATGAATAATAATATGCATATTCCATCAATGACGTCATACAACAGCTGAGTCAACTAACGCCAACCTGCCTGCATTAGAGAGTTCGTTGTTGACACACCTTGTATATTCTCCTTGCCATATCTTCAAAGACTGCTCTCGGCTTACAAGATTTGGGATTTGATGGACGAGGTTTTTGAGGAGGTCCTGGGAAAAGAAATTCATATGGGATGTTTCCCGAATTAATGTTCATAGAATTGCCTCCAGTTGCATCCCAAAACTTCATACTACTATCGCCATAACAAGATTCAAGAAGACCAACCTCCATCAATCAATGGCAATCACCACACTTTAATGAATTCAATTTGGTTTAGATATTATTAAGGTTGTATGTTATTTGATGATTTATTTCTATTCATTTATGTTACACAACTTGGATGTACATATATGTGTGTTTGTGTGTGATTTTATGATTATTTTTATCAAATTGTAAATATATTATTAATTTATACCACCTTAATATTATTATATATATATATATATATTTATTTTTTTGCCTATATGGTTCGAAAGAATTGCATCGATAGGATATAAATAAGCATTATAGCGTTATAATTGGTCTATCGAAACCTAGGATCTTATCAATGAGGTAGACCAAAAATGACCATCCCCCTCGGGATTCGAACCTGCGCCCCCAACATTGAAGAGTTGAACACGCCTTAACACGCACGGCTATCGAGCCCCTTACCTGCTTATAGGATGGGAATAAAGTATGTAGAATATATTTAAAGCTACGTTAACGGGACTGAATCTTAAAAGTTAGTTGGTTGGTCCACAGTTTTTATTAAATATACGCGTACATGCATTTAATAAACATCAGAAGAAAATGACAATTTAAAATTCCTAAACACAAAATAATGTAATAATTTGTCATACTGTCTTCAAAAAATAATCCTCAGTTTGTATGTTAAAGTCCTTCAGACTCTAGCTATCACTTTATTCTAAGAAATATCACTCTGCTATCAGTCTGTTGGAGAATAAGGTCAATCACCCTCGCGGCTAAATATGGAATTGGGAACTGAAGATCCCTTCTAAAGGAAAGTGGAATTGGACGACCGACAAAATTTGATAATCTTCATCGTGCTCCCTCTCTATATAAAAACTTATTAAAACAAGTGAATGGAAACTCAAGATTTAGACTACATAGTTATGTGTTAACTTTTTATTCTAGTTTTGCAAATTATTTGATAATTTCTGTATCCTGGTAAATATTCTGTTTGATGTTATAATTTAAAACTTATATTTCTTTATGTATTATTTTCCATATTATTATATTTAAATTTTAATAATACATAAAAAAGATAAAACCCGCGTAAAATAAGATAAAAATTAGATTTGACTATGTGTCATTGACACAAGGAATTTATATAGCATCCCGGTTAGGGATAGTTGTTGGATCCGTTCCTTTGAGGTAATGATATTGAGTCAGATCATTTTTTCATAATAATAAATTTGAAAATATATTATTGTAAAATAAATTTACAATCAAAAATTGTAAAAAAATGATATATCTTTGTTTAGCTCCTAGAATAGACCCACCTCAACCGGATCCTAATCCGATATCAGCCGGTAGTGACCTATCTAGTAGCTATCGTCTTTATTAATAAAAATTTAATTATTAAAAGTGCATTAACATTTAAATGCTCTTAAATATAATCCTCCAGAGACAATCTTCGTTCCCCGATATTTCCCTCAAGTGTCTCATCTTCTGTCGTGTGAGAGGACATTGTAGATGAGGTGTATTGAGTTTCCCGTCGTCGTCGTTACAGAGCCGCACGTTGGGCTCTCAACCTTCCCATCTTAAAGAGATGCCGTTTAGATAAATGTGACCGCTCACCATTCCAACACTTACTGAGATTTGGTTTCCCTTGAACTGAATATCTTTTTTTCGATATAGGGCTCAGTGATGAACAGTTTTGTTGTCGACAAACTTCATCCTTGCCATGCAATTCGCCACTCCTTTAAAGATTCTTGTCGAAGAGCATTCTTGATTGGCACATATAACTGGTACTGAGATTGGTGTACATC
>CP045896.1:22187498-22211239 GCA_013387185.1 Caligus rogercresseyi | reverse complement strand
TTATCTGTGAGGTAAAAATTTCAACCTTTTAAGTTTAGTGTGTGTTTTTTACGCATCTAATTTTCCTTCTGTAGGTTTATTAGTTTATTCCTACTGTAGGTTTTGAAAATAAATTAGTTTTTATCCAAATAATAGCCTTGAGTTTGAAATATTTTTCATTATTGCTCTGATGTAAGCTTTTTATTATAACTAATTGAATTGACAGTTATGCAGAGCTTTTTCCTTTTTTAGACTAACAATCCTTTGTGATTAACTTGTGTACCACATTCGAAAATTTGATTTGTTATTAATAGAAATAGCCGTAAAACTTTCATAAACTTAATTGTTTTGGGTTCAATGGGAATATCTCAATTTTATTTATTTATATAATAACGAACTAATTCTAATAACTTTTAAAATAAAATAAAAGGGGATCTTATAAGCAATTATATTCACTCAGCAGTTCTTAAAACTATCCTGCCCTCTTCTTTCAACTTTATATTACGATATATAACCTTTTTACCCTCAATGAATATCAATATAAAACTATTAAAGTAGAACTTCATAGAAACACGATGGATAATCCACAAAGGGTTAGATTACTTCTCTTAAATATTATAATTCTCTCCAATACTTTGAAACAATTTCTTGATTAAGTATATTATGTGTAAATTAATTCAGCCTTAATTAGTATTACTGTAATTATTCATAAAGAGAAAGAAAATACTATTAAAAACTAGTGGAGTAAAGTTTTACTCTTTTTGCAAAGAAAGTTCAAGTTTAAAAAAATATCAGAGGTTGAGTGATTACTCCATATAACTTGCGTGATTTATATTAGTTGTTCCTATAAAAATGGTCTTATTCTGATTTATATATTTATTTTCATGCATTAAAAACTCATTTAACATTAAATGTCCTGTTTTGGTGGCTACAATTAATAAAATAATATAAATTACATTGATACAATTACATGAAATTCATAAAATCAAAATATAGTAAATTATAAGTCATTGCACATGAGACAGTCCATTATATGTGCTTGATTTTTTCTTTCTAGGGCCCACTAAGAGTGTCATTTGCCATAATGTATCTAATTTGTTCTTCCAAATCCATTTCAATTCTCGTTTAAGCTCCTCAAGATCGGCATGGGTATCGTTGGAAAAGCAATGTCTTCAGATTCCTCTTCTAGTGGAGATTCTCCTTGATATTCCTTCGTATGAATTGCTTTCCCAGAGACCATAGCCATGAAGGTCAGTAAACTTAAAAATAATTTTGTGTTCCAAAGCATCACTTAATTTTTTTGAATGTGTTACAGTTTGACAAAATAATATTTTTATTTCTTAAATATCATTTAAATACAACAAAACAACTACAATCACTCTGAGCTTAAGAAAATTTGCATATTATTCGCTGAAGTAAGAAGTTTCCCTCTTAGTCAGTTCGGAGACAATGGCGTTTGAGAAAATTATATCTTATCCATCGATTATTGAAAATATCTCAAAGTATTAATAATACAAGTTTTTATGATAATGTTTTACCATTTAAAAAGGATTAGTTTTCCTACGCATTTTAAATTTGCATATTTGTGTTTGAAATACAAATAAAACATAATGTTTTGTATTGTAGTTTTATGTATACTTAAAACAGTAAAATTGCTATTGACCATGTCTTTAATAATTGATGAAATATATTTACAAAGACAAAATTGTTTTAATGATATATGTATATCTATAACTAAATTAAGGCATTATCGCATTATTCTACTTATAAAACAGACACTTTTCACAAATAGGAAACAAATCTTTCTTTCCAATAATATTTTGCTATCTGACACCAAAATAAGACATTTTACAAATCAGCCTTGTTTTTATAAAATGTTGAAGATAAATAAATTGTAATTGCATTTTTAAAAAACAAATATAAAACTACTTAATATACATTATATTCTTACAACACGTCTTAAAAATGTAATTATCATGCCTCACAATAGTTGACTCAGTGGTTTATATCTGAGCATTAACATCAATGAAGACAAACCTATGTTTTAATGAAATATTTCTACATTTCTTTATCTTTATTGATATTAATTCTTAGATACAAAATAACTGAATAATCATTGGGAAGCGTCATAGTAACCTTTTTATAAGTATTGTTATAATGACAAAAACACGTGGAAAAAAAATTGGACTAAAACTATTTTTAATTTATTTCTGAGTATCCCCTAAAAGTTACATATACAATCACTTTGATTTTTTTCTCCTTATTGTTTAGATAGTAGATATAAAATTATATAAAAATATATTATTTAAGTAAATAAACATTATAGTTTATAATAAAAAATCTAAACAAGAGGTACATCAATAAAACATATCATAAGGGTTACTACTCAAAATATTTCACTATTTTTTCATAATTTTAAAATATTCTTCTGGTTTTGAAGGATAAAATATTGATTATATTTGGTTACTATGAAGCAATCAATACTATTCGCTTTTTGCACATATAATATTTTGTCAGAACGCATCATTGTTTGTCTTCAATACTTTTATGCAGCAAGATCAAGGATAGGATATATCATCCAAGTTCTAAACAAAACGAATGAGCAAAAATTTATATGATCATATTCACCTACATATTTACCAATCCTCAAAAATATGTCATGGATAACTGTCAAAGTTGTGGATTGAACGTGAAAGCCGTTGGCGAACGCATGTTAAAAATCAAACGCCTGAACGAAATATAAATGAAGGGACGAACGGATTTTTTTTGTTGGCGTTCCTCCGTTCCATTTAAATTGTTTTCAAAAGTGTGGAGCAAATAATAATTATTTTTTAAACGAACGGACAAAGAGAAGAGACAAATGCTAAAAAAATTAACGGACGAACGCCTGAACGGCACTTTTTCAAATCGAAAAAGGGCGAATGGACGAAAGCTAAGGTTGCGAACGCCCATAAGCCTGATAACTGCTTACATGGAAGCAATGACACTAACAAGGACAATTTTTTAATTAGTTATCATATTAAAATGATACAATTTTGATATATGAATACAAATAAACATTAATATCTTTTAGAGCGTGTATTGAGTCATGGCTCTCCATCTATGTACATACATACACAGGGATAGTTATTTTCACAAAACCATATTCTAATAAATAATTTATGGTCCTTTCAATTTAATATTCCGTTTATTTCATTTTAAGTGCTGCAAAATAATGCGTTGTTATATTAGTAACAGTTTCCCATTGATGATATCCATTCCAGCCTCCGCGATAATTTTTCGAAGACCCATCTCATCAATGTTCATAACCGGGAATGCAGCACTTCCCACGGTATACATGGTCTCTCCTAAGCTTCCATGCAATAGAAGTATCCCTCCGTCCCTTAAACACTTACTCACATTCCTTAGTGCACCTAAGAAAGTCTTATGACTCAGGGCAACCACGTCTAGCACCAGAGAGGCGATCACAACGTCTGCTCTTAGGTGTTCCTTTAAGTCGTCCTCCACGAGAAAGATGGACTCCTCATTGAGGACATCACAGAAATAAACACCCTTGATGGCATCCCGGGTTCGATCCTCAATTTGAGAAGGGTTCTCATTTAATTCAAGGACGGCATTGAATCTAAAGTGTGGCTCCCAGTTAAATTCCGACCGGCCTCGCCAAAAGCTCTCGACGGCTTTTCGATTGCTCGTTAAGAAGTCAGCGAGGATGATATGGGAACTCCATGCGCTTGCTGCTATAATGTTTGATATGGATGGCCCACATCCTAGGTCCAGAACCACAGGAGACGTTTCTCCCAAGTCACTAAATAAGTCCATCGTGAGCATTGTGAAAAAACGGTTTAAGAACTCTGACCATTCCTTTCGAACACTGGTACACCAGGTTTCAAAGTAGGAGGCCGCGTAAAAGTTATCAATTTTGGAATGAAGGCTCCTTAAATTCGATTTGGCCTCCATTTTGAGTTCTCTGGGACTGGCACATGCAAACACACATTGAATACGTAGCATACAGTCAGATTTACAAATATTAAATATATACAAACAGAAGAGAAAGTTACAAAGGAACACTGTAGTTAGTTCATACTGTTTGCAAATGAACGATTGCCAGACCCTGAATGTTTATATTATAAATAACGGACATTTGAAGGGAGACTGAAAAGTTTTTGTTGTCGTTCATCAGTTTCTGTTGTACAAATCAAACGTTTATTCAACTTATCACATTCATATCTATAAATGATTACACGGTATTCACATTTTTTTGGGCAATAATAAATTTTGAGATCCTAGAAACCATATTTTCATATGATTTTTCGAATATCTAGCTGATGTAGATATATTGCTTTGGTATATAAGGAATCCATTGAGTTATAGAAACATAGAAAGTAGAAATGCCTTCCAAAATTAAATTGTGTTTATATGATTTTGACATTAAAAACTAAATCCTTTTAATAACCGTAAATTGGAGAGGTTTAATTAAATTATAAATATATAAAAATATTCCGATAAAGAATGTAAAAACGGCTTGTTTGACAGAGTTATAATTGTGTATTTTCTTGATCTTGACTAAAAACTATGTTTTATATATATATATCTCAATTATGGAATCCTTTGGGCAATGTTTATTTACAAAATATATTATATAAATAGATATACTTATATTTTTCGGGCATAGAAGAATGATAAATTCACACGAAACGTTTGAGAGGGTTGGGCTGTATGGAAAATAGAATGTGACCCTGCAAATAATCCCCTCAGGGTCGATATGATGCAATCAACAAACTATTTCTTGTCATTTTCCTTCATTCGTTGAAATAACTAGATCATTGCAATGAAATTCTGTCACTCTTCCGGCTCCATAACCGCGGGCTTATCTCCTTTTTTATCTTCCTCAATGTCAGCACAAGAGAGTCGAACGGAGTCCTTTACCATGTTTGATTTCTTTGGCTCCACTTCCCACCCTTCCTTTAGGCTCTCAGGGATAGGATAGGTTCCCTTGAGCCAGGCCATCTCATACCAGTCCGGGCAGCCATCCAAGTCATATCCATAGTGAACAAATATTTCCTCTCCAGCCTCGACATCATGGTTGAGGACCAAACAGGGAATCACTCCAAACCGAGGATGATCAAAGGACAAGAACTCTGCGTTGGGCAGGAAGGAGTGATTCGTTTTATGAGCAAGGGTCGCACAGTAATTTTTGAGTTTCCTGAACTCTATGGGTATGTCCATGGTTCCGTTTTTTCGAGAGGGGTCAAAGATTTTGTATGCATTTTTATCCCAGTCATCGTAGTCATGGAACTCCGAGCTAGGAACGGGTTTACCATAATAGAAGGCAACTACAGTGGATGCCTCAATCTTCACTTTTGCAAAAAGCCATCATTTGCACCAGGGACCCTTGATTCGCGCACTTCTACGAGTCGTGACTCGTAGGGGTCAGACAGTAAGGGGCTGTTGGTGAGAATCTTTTCATCGGGTCGCTCGTACTCATATAGAGGTCCCTCAGGTTCAGAGAATATGGGCACCTTGATTCCCTTGTCTTCCACGACGGTTTTCAAGTATGCAACCCTTGCGTTCTCCAGGATACCCTTTGTGAATGTTCCAACAAGTGCAGTTTGATGATCAGGGTAAACGTAGGCTATTCTAATTCCGCTCAACTCCCCTGCTTCGTCCACTCTGCCCACAACACATCCACCGCCCTTAACAATTTTCCAACAAGGTCCATGCGGCTTTCCATTCCGATGATTCCCCACAAACGTCAATCGACCTTGGCATCAAAGTATCGAACAAACCCATGAAGTACACCATCCACAAAGTATCCCTCTAGCCACGTGCCATCCTGAAATACGAGTTTTGCCTTCCCGTTAAGTCTATCATTTTCATAGACTCCCACGAGGGCGCGAAGATTGAGTCGATTCGTCTCGATTTTACACTCTCCATGACGATAACCACTCTGAAATGTCCCTGCTATTGTGTCTCCGTTAGGGAACTCTATGACCCCTTTCCCTCGCCAACGACCGTTTTCGTCCTTCCCGCCTTTGAACTTGAAGTCACTCTCTTTGTAGATATGTGGATATGGCTCAAGACTGGGGCTTCGATAGGCAACTGAGTTCGTGTCGATCCCGACCTTTACCTCACGGAACTGCTCAAGCTTCATCCCTCCATTCCCCGAGCACTTCATTTTTCGAATCCATTGTTCCAATTCCCGAGAGTAACGTACCTGATCACTTTCACCTCGTCGGTATATGAGGTTGCCAAGCTTATCGATGACCTCAGCTGGAGGCTCCCGTCGAACAAAGCTTCTGAAAAAGAGAGGGTAAAAATATGAAAGTTAATGACCATCAAATCAGATGCAAAATAGAGTGATAGTTAAGGATGACATTATGATAGTTCTCACAAGCTTAAAATACACATAACTGTTTTAGTTGGTAACTCAATTTCATTCTTTTATAAGGTCATATCCTCAGATATGATGAAACAAAATAAACATTATTGTAAGGAGCGTAAGGACCTACTTTATATCATAAATAAAAATAAAAGGTGCTTCGCCAGGAATCCGTACGAAGGAATGGAAAATGACACAATCGAGGCTTTTGAGAAAAGACACATTAAGTGGTATTTGTAGCTCTGAGTTGATGCTTATGTAGTTATGAGTGGTGGTGGTGTGAGGCTAAATTTTATAATGTCAACTGCTCCTCTCACTTTTCACGTGAATTTTCTTTCCACTAATAACCTTCAAGAAAAAGATCTCCAGGGGTTATACTTAGTTGGAAGGACAGGATATTTAGTATTAATTATAGAGGAAACATTGAGCACATAATTTTGTGAGTTGAAAACAATACATTGTTAAGCTTTTAAAATACAGTTAAAGATAAAATATGGTTATATTCTTTCTTATAAATCTATTTTCTATGAACTAAATGCTTTGGATTGCTCTTCAAATCCATTACTCAAGACAGGATATATTTTTAAAAATATTTAAGCAATGGTCCGTTTCAGTAGTACAAGTGCAATAATATCTGGTGGCAGTTGAGTGAACTACATCATCTTAATGTATCAATCGGCTCTGAATATATTCCTTATAAAGAACACTTCAAAAAGGACACCATTTTCATTATTTTTATACGTCCGATAGACAGAGGAATGATCCATTTATCGGCAGATATGATGAAATATACAAACATTCAATATTCCTCTGAGTATGAGCAGTTGGTTTACATAATTTCACTATAATATGTGATATTGAAGTAGTCCAGTCAAAGGATTCGCGGTTGACATGGGTTGAGACCCGTGAGAAGCTACAGTGAGTAATTTTAGTACTCTTCTCACTGATTTGACACTCACTCTTCAACATCCAGGAGTGTAGAGATGGTTCATTTCAAAATGCCAACTGTTTTTCTATCAATCACGTTAGAAAAAATGTCTCCATTGGTTTTCTTTCACTTTATTGTTAGTACGCAAGTAGTTAAACTTTCTCTAAGGGTTAACAGGCGGTATATGACGTTTGCAGAGCAGAGAATGAAAGAGTCTTACCTTCGTGGGATTTCCTTTTTATCCTCTTTATCTTCGTCGGGATCATTTCGTAGCCGGGAAAGTCGACGACGCCTTCTTGCCTCTGAATCTCAAGATTTAAGAGGCAAGACTCCATGGCTGAAGTAGCGGCCCGAGACATGATTAAATTACTCTCTAATCCTCTTCGAGGATGGCCGTGCCCAATACTGCTGTACGAGGAATGATACAAAGCAGGCATTTTTGAATCTAGAAAAAAACAAACAAGAAAAAGTTCTGTTTAATTGGTCAACATAATGAATAATGTAATTTTTTGCGATCAAGAGCTATCTGTCTATAATAATAATAATAATATTTGACCTTGTCATAGTTTTCTCCTCAAGGAATTCCATTTGATCAGACGATTTAGCCATTTTTCTTCTTTCATTGACCACTCAACGGTCAATTTGGGTCTGTTTCATATTCAATTGTCAGTCAGTCCATTTCATGTATGCTATGTAGTCACCTGAGCTGAAATGACGGAAGCATCTACCTATGACCTTGGAGAACGTTTTTGAATATTCTTATATATATATATATTCTGTTTAAAAAAGAAAGACAAGGATGTCTCTCATCTCCCTTTGACGTCAGGCTTTCCGTAAAAAGGAAGCTTCTGTTTCTGTGTAAATCAAGTTATTAGACTCTCCCTTTCCCCTTCTTATTTATATCCAGGCATGTGTGTGTGTATTTCGACTTGTAAATATGAAATCATCATACCTATAAATGATGACACATGACTTATTTCTAAAAGAGAGAGAGAGAGAAACATAGATCCAATAGAAACTAAACTGATAAATGACTTGAAGCCAATGAAAAGCTTCTTCTTTGAGGTTAAGATCTTGTTCCCTCAACAAAGAGTGTGTATCTAGAGCAAGGATGTTTTATATGATTTACTTAGTCAATAAATGAGATTGTTGCAGTTCTAAGGTCGAATGCAAGGGGTGATTGCACAAGCAAATCAATGCAACATTTGTAGTTCAAAGTGCATTCAATGTCCTTCCTCTGAATAGGTCGTTCGGAGTATATACTTAAGTAAGTATTTTATGAGGAGAGGATTCACCTTGAGAATGATTCAATGGATTTACATGAGGCTTTGTTGCTGAGTTTCATGCGACTGTAGTTTCTGAGAGATATCGTGCGGGTTTAATTTTTTTCTTAAAAATATAGGTCATTACAATCTTTCACAAAATAAAATATATCTACTAGAGGTCGACTGATATTGAACTTTAAGGGTCGATATATATATATACAGGGTATAGAAGCAAAACGTGGACTCGAGAGACAATTTTAGAAAAGTAATAATATAATTTATTTTAATTAAATAATAATATTATTTTAACAAAACTTATAGGCAGGGCCTTTGTGAGCACTCTCACTCGATGTGGCCTCCTTCAGCTTTAATGACAGCTTCCACACGGCGCCGGAAAGACTTGCAGGAGTTGATGAGGAATTCCTCCGACATGTTGTCCCACTCCGTCCTGATGGTGGCCTTTAGAGCATCCACATTTGGATGAGGAGTCCTGTTGGTCTTCTTCTCCAATTCGCCCCACACGGCGAAGTCCAACGGGTTCAGATCCGGCGAGGAGGAGGGCCACATGTCCTTCGGCCAAAAATGAGCCATGTTGGTAGTGCAGAACTTCTGGCACAGGTCCGACGTGTGTGATGGAGCACCATCCTGCGTCCACACATAGTTTCCCTCGGGGTAATTGGCCTTCAGCCATGGCAAAACTGTGTACCTGAGGACCTTGTAGTAAGTCTCCTTGCCAATCTTCTCCCCGGCCTTGAAAAAGAAGGGAGGCATCTTCTTCCCGTCTGACGCCACGACTCCCAGGAACATTGTCTGCGCCGGATGTTTTGTACGGTACACCCCCTGTACCTCTTCTTTTGTTTCCCCAAGCCACCGGTCATTCCTCCTGTTGTAGACTTGGTCCACGGTGAAAATCTTCTTGTCGGAGAAGATTTTCACAATGGAGCCATTACCCTTCAACCAAGTGAGGATTTTCTTGCCTCTTGTGAGCCTTTTCCTCTTCATATCCTCCGTCAACAAGTGCCTCAGAGTCCTCGTGTATGAGGTTAATCCCAGATCCTCCCTCACTGCCCGGTTGATGGTCATGGGGTCCACAGAGAAGTCATTGGAGAGGCGGTTCATGGATTTTGTGGGGTCCTCCTTGATCTTCTTCTCCAGTCTCTCCAGGAACTCGGGAGTCCTCTTTAAATTGTGGCCACCACTTCCTGCTTTCCTCTCGAGGCCTTCCCCGTCCTTTTTCATTTTGGCAACCTTGAAAACAAGGCTCCTGGAGCACTTGACAATGTCCATGATCTTTGCCACCTCAATTTCCGCGTCAAGCAGATCTGAGATCCTTTTCTTTTTCGCGTCCTGCTCGCTCATTTTTGAGAATTGACGATTGTTTATTATTGATTATTTATGCTTAGAAAGGCTAATAAATCGGAATCTCAAAAAATATAAACACACCAACTTGTAAATTTTTTGAGAAAATTAGCATTATTTAAGAGTCCACGTTTTGCTTCTATACCCTGATATATATATATATATATATATATATATATATATATATATATATATATATATATATATATATATATATATATATATATATATATATATTAGGGTTGTTCTTATTTTTCAAATGTTCGAAATGTTAGCAACATTGTGTATTTTCTGTTTCTTGGTGATAAAAGAAGACGACATACAAAGTTTGAACAAAATCGGTCAACATTACGAGGTCGCGCAACGAGGTCAAAGTTTTAAAAATTTAGTAAAAATATAGTTTCCGCAAATTTCTTCAAAATGGTGGACGTTACAGACTTCAATAATATTATTAATTTAAAGGAAATCTAATTTACTACCAGACGTATGTTTGATGTTTTTTAATAAAACAAAGTTTTCAGTAAAAACAAAGCAAGAAAAGGAGTGAGTATTGTTAGCTTATTTCATAGCTTTTTGTATCAATTAACTTCACTCGCCTGTAGAAGATGACTTGTTCGCTTCAGAGTAAAATAGTACTTTTAAGTTTAGTAAAACTTTAGATGATAAATCCAAAAATGACCTTGGTTGCATTCTATCAATTCAGAATTCAGTACAATCTGAGTTTACATCATATGATTCAGAGCCTGTATTGACCTATAAGAAATCGATTATGAAAAAATAAATAATAATTTGTTTCTTAGATTTGCGTCAAGGTATCCTCTCAAAATTTTACTTTGTCTCTGACGCATACATAATCCATTATATGCGTCATTTTGTACGCGAGATAGGCTTTTTTTAATGTGCATATAACTCTCTACTTATTAAATTGACATGATTTAGTATACCAAAATATTAAAGCTGGTTAACCAGCTTAATATTTTTGGTATACAAATCATGTCGCGCAACGAGGTCAAAGTTTTAATTTTTTTTGTAAAAATATAGTTTTCCGCAAATTTCTTCAAAATGTGTGGACGTTACAGACTAATTACCTAGTTAAAAACTAGGTAATCTTTTCTAAGAAAAACGTCATCACCCTCAGAATTTCGAAAATATATTAAAGTCATAGCCCGGCTTTAAAAATCAAGTCTCGGCCCGACCGAGTCCGGCGAAAAAAGTGTCCCGGTCGTTCCTGATATATAATATATATATATAGGTATATATATATATATATATATATATATATATATATATATATATATATATATATATATATATATATATATATACATATATCAGATAGTTGATTTATATAAAAGCCAATAACTGATTGATTATGAAATTGTTTATAAAACAAATTGAAATGCAGAAATTAAAAAATTAATAATATAAATAGCTTCATACGATATAAAAACAAAATGTTGTTCATTCTTGTGATAGAAAATGATTCCAAAGTTCTACGCAAGAATCATTGTATATGTACAGTATTTCCTATTACCGTTATTATCCCAGGAATATGAAATAAGCTTGTTTCCATAAAAAGGAATTAAATATATTTTTTATATAAATTAATTCACATTTGCAAAGCCTTTAAATGTATTAAATACTATTATTTTCATAAATTATCGTAGAAAAATCAAGATATTTATATATGCATAACTAAGGGTACCAATATTCACCAATACCTTCTCCACGGTCAGGTCTTTATTCAGCTTGAATGTATATATAAAAACATAAACATGATAGTGATAGTTTATTAAATGTACTATCGGTAGTCATTAATTGGCCAACCGATAAATCGGTTGAATTCTAATACCTTGATGTATTAAAAAAATGTTAATTAAAAAATAGTTTGTTATAACAGAAAACATATTTAATTTTTTGTTATGCCTGTAAATAACTATATTTGCCAACAGAAAACGACCGGGTCTCGGCCGTTCTTGAGCGTCCTGGCTCAGTGTCCCGTTTTTTTAAAACACCGGGCCAGGACTTAAATATTTTCTTTCGTTTGTCATTTATAAAGTGACGACGTTTTTTAGAAAGGAATTTGTTTTCCTTGGAAACTCTTAAAAAAAAACATCGTCATTTTTTTGGAAGGTCTATTCTAAAAAAACGTTGTCACTTCAGAATGTCGAAGGAACGAAACGGGCCGGTTTTGGCCTGGCTTAAATTTTTAAGTCCCAGCCGGGTCCCGACGAAAAAGGTGTCCCGGTCGTTTCCTGTTTGTCAATTATATTTTTAAACAATTAATGGAAGTTGGGGTTGGAAAGATTTATCTATATTTATGAATTATAAAAAATTGATCATATTTTATACATAATAGATAATGTGACCATGAATACATCCGAGAATTTAATGAGATATTATACTTTAATGCATTATAAATAATAGTTTCTTTTTTTTCTGGCCAGTTTGAATACTGTGATGCTTTTTGAGAATGAATCTTATAGAAGGGATTCATTCAAGTGTAATTTTGTTCTTGCATTAAATATTTTTATATCTGCAATATTTAATAATGCACAAGCGACAGTTACTTGAATGGAGTCATTACCTCCGCCGAAGGAGGTATAGTTTTCACTGGCGTTGGTTTGTTTGTCAGCAGGATAACTCAAAAAGTAAGGGACGGATTCGGATGAAACTTTGTGGAGTTGTTAGAAATGCCAAAAGAAACAAGTGATTAAATTTTGGCATCTCTGAGTACTTCTTTAAGATGCAAAATGAGCTATATACTAATAGATATTTCAAGTTAGCCTACTCTGCCAATAGATGTCGCTGTGCTGTGAAATCGGGTGCCGGGAGCGTCTCCTCTCGGAATTTCCGTCGAGGAGAACCCTCCCCCGGCCCTCTACGCACACCAGTCGTGAAAAATCCGCCTCGGAAGTCTCATAAGGACCCCGTGAGGGACTCTCTGAGTGTATATATGCCTCTAGTTTAACATATTAAATTCGCTCAACTTTTGATTAAAAAATACTTTATTAACGAATCTTTTTATACAACCTCCATTCTAAATGATGTTTCAAGTCTACAAATGAAAAATAAGTCTGAAGAATTTGCATGTAAAATGATAAGATATTAACTGAATTGCAAGTATAAGTTTGAAAATGGGAGTTTGAAGGCTTTCATATCTAATTAATGGAATAGAGACGACTCAATTGAATACTTACTTGCTTGCCAAAAAACTTCCCTTTATGTGTTGCAAACTATAAAATATCATTTTTAAGATAACTTTTATCACTTATGAATATTAAATGATGGAAGTATATTATCATAGAAAACTTAAAGCAATATTTTGGAATTTGTATATATTTTTATAGATGTTATACTATTCATTTAGACACTATTTAAGAGACAACTGAACGACTTGTTATGTGGCACTTGAATTGAAGTTACCTGGAGCAAACTTAGACTATGCCATCGACTAGACTCGTCATTTCCGTCCCCCCTCATAAAGATAGTCAATGATTGACACTGTTTCAAATCTCGATTGAATTCGTCTCTGTTTATTCAACTTTATCGTTGTGTAGATGAGTTTGGTCTTATTAGCTAGAGTCATTTTCAGGTAAATATTTATTTATGTATTTGTTATACTATTTTACCCTTTTTAATTATATATAAATTATGTTAATAAATTACAATCAAAAAATATTCTTAAATAAAATGACAAGCTTTTAACTTTTATAGAGTATATGAAAGGCAATTAGAAGCTCTTTTAGAAAGGTGGCTCACATTTAAATGGCAGTTTACTTTGAGAAGGGCTTTTTTAATTTTATAACTCTCCATCTTATTATAAATTATACCTAATATGCAAAAATATATTAGCTAATAATCTTAAATTGCTGGGGATGAATAGTCCTTCATATCTTATCAATCCTTCTTTAATTTCCCCCCAAACAATTCTAATTACCTCCGCCGAAGGAGTATTGTTTCACTGGCGTTTGTTGGTTTTTGTCAGAAGGATAACTCAAAAGTACGGAACGGATTCGAATGAAACTTTGTGGAGTTGTTGGAAATGCCAAAAGGAACAAGTGATTAAATTTTGGCATCTCTAAGGGCTTTTCATTATGCAAAATGAGCAAAATACTAAATGAAATGGGGTCTCTATTCAGGGAGTAGGCAAGAACAAACGCTAAAAAATATTCATTGACGTATTATTGTTCATATATCAGCTCAGGACTATGTTAACCCAGTGACGAAGCTTAAACTTCTTCCTCTTCCCGTCTCTGAGTGCTTTTTAATCTGCAAAAAGAGCTAACAGAGAGGAAATAATGATTAGAGATAGAAAATCGGGCGTGTGAAAGGGAGAATGTTTGAATGATAATGTTGTGGGGATCGGCGGAGGTACACACTCTCTGAGTGTATATATGCCTCTAGTTCATTGTTACTTTGAGATGCAAAAATGACGTATTAACTTTTAACAACAATATTGATATCAAAGTGTATTATTATTATTGCCAAGAGAACTTACTTTTAGTTTGCTGGCCACCGGCAAACGGGAAAAGTAATATCAAAATATAGTTTTGATGACGTGAACTACAATAATAATAGGCCTTATAACGCTTCGCTGTCAATTAAAACATGAAATTAACATATTCTATATACTTGATTGATTATATTTTCGTGATCTTTTATAGCAAAATAATTATCATGCTGGGAGAAAGCCTTTATATATTCATTGCTATTAACATTCAACACTCTAAAATGACCTCCGTATTTGAGGGATCATGGACGTTGAATATAAGGGTAAAATATATATTTAATACTAATAGGTGAAGACAGGTTAAATTTAGAAAAGTCATTGCAAAACTATCATTATTTATATCATTTTAACTTATAAGTCAGTAATATAATAAAATGTAATGAATAACTAGAGGCGTATATACACTCAGAGAGTGCAAACCTCCGCCGTCACGGGGTCCTTATGAGCCTTCCGAGGCAAATTTTTCACGACTGGGGCGGCGTAGAGGGACGGGGGAGGGTTCCCCTCGACGAAAATTCCGAGAGGAAGACGCTCCCGGCACCCGATTTTACAGCAGAGCGACATCTATTGGCAGAGTAGGCTAACTTGAAATATTTATTAGTATTTAGCTCATTTTGCATCTTAAATAAGCACTCAGAGATGCCAAAATTTAATCACTTGTTTCTTTTGGCATTTCCAACAACTCCTACAAAGTTTCATCCGAATCCGTCCCGTACTTTTGAGTTATCCTGTGACAAACAAACCAACGCCAGTGAAAACAATACCTCCTTCGCGGAGGGTAAAAATATGCTTGCTGATAGCTCTCAGTTTTTAATGTGACGGATTTTTTTCCCAAACTATCCGGTTAGAATTCAAAATGTATTCCTTTTTATGGTGCTGATCTCAATCTGTCTGTCTTATTCTAAGAAGAAAAAACTTGTTGCTTTAAAGAATGAAAGACCATTGCAAGCTTGAATATTTTCGTTTAGAGTCCGATGAAGACGTCCTACAGACGTTCTGTGTACTACATATATGATGAAAAAAGGCCCAAGGCGACTAAATCCCTATTACAATGATGTGTAACTAATGTTGTCTTTATGCTATGCCTGAGTGGTGTTGTCCTAATGCTACGTCATTGATGTATTAAGAACACGCCAGTGTTGATGGTAAGACTACCACTTTATTTATGCTCCTTGATTCTGTATTTTTACCCATACTTTCTGGGGAAGGTCCCCTGTACAAAAAACGCAAACAGGTATATGGAAATTATAAATAGATGCGTGTGGGGGAAACTAGAGCAGGTGTTAATGATTTGTTTATAAGGATGAGGCTCATATGTGAGTGATTAATGTATCGTATCCAATAGCTACCTGACATTGATTTTATCTATTCAATGACACCATATAAATTCCAATATGGACTCCATATGGACTATATTTTGAATGCATTTGAGTTTAAAACAGATGAAATCACAACTAAGCCTGTGGAGGTCGAAAAAAAAAGAGTTTGGTGAGATGACTAATATTTATTTCCTAACTATATGATACATGTGCAAACTTCCTCAAGTTTAGAATTATACTGTTTATGTATGATTCTAACGTAACCACCTTTATATTTATTTATATATTGGTTTGTACAATTTCAATGCATTTTTCTAAAATAAGGTATTTTTAATTATGATGAATAAATGTTTTAACATTTTAAAATATGTCTCATTGTCTTTTATCGCAACCTCTATTTATACGATTATATATTTCTATAATATTACTTATAGCCTATTGAATTAATTAATATTATTTACTGACACAATTTTTGAAACTAAATTTATGAGGAATGTATGGTGAAAATGCAGAAAAATACATTAAGGCTTCAATAATATTTAGAGTTGGAGGTCGTGACAATTCCTCAAGATTGAAAGCAATTAACAATTCCCTTCTTTTTGTCAAGGCTTTAATAGCCAAGCGATTAACAACATATCATCCTCTGCAAGCTTCAGAGCTGAGGCCAACATTTCTTTCTGCTGCGGCGAGATATGCCGCTTTGGACCTCAAGATTCCTTCCGTCTTTGGTGATTCGTGGACACTAGCCGTCGATGAAATCCGATACTTTTCTTCCCGGTCCTTGTTTTATAATGACACCATGAAGAAGCTTTTAAAGAAATCTACAAATAGACTTTTTATAATTTTCAGTGTTTTTTCGTTTACTTTTGTCATTTCAGTTTTTAATTTAATATATCTAAATTTTTATGCTTGTTCAGCTACGATGCTAAAAATTTAAACGATAATGTTTAATAATGTATTTTTTACGCATAGCATCTAATTATGTACCTTAAACTTTGGTTATTGTATATATTCCATGGACTGTAAACAAATATTTCATACAATAGTTCTTTATTGTATTTTTTTATTGTACTCAGAAATAAAGAACATTAAAATAAAATTTTAAAATACAAATAAATTAAATGATGGTACTTAAAAATTAAAAAATTAAATTAAATTTTAAATAAAAGCATGATTCAACCATATATTTTAAGATGACTGGCAAAAAGCCATGAATAAAATATATCACGACTTACACAAAGACAGATGTAATTTTAATTCATGGTGATGTGTCTACGTCAAGGACGACTGGAGCGATATGTTATGTATATACTCTACTCCATATATCGAATACCAGCCTTTTGTTGACAATGTATCACTATCGGGTCCAAAGATATACTATCCATTGGCTCTTAAGTAAATAATTTCGTTAAGCAAACAGTTTTCCTCATATACTACATAACATTGATACACTTAAAAAATGATTTATTTGAGGATCTCTAATATGTATGAGTAAGTCTTCATTTATTCTAAAAGTTTATTATTATAAATTGATTCATTCTGACTATATGCATACTTAAAGTATGCTGCAAAACCCTTCAAGTCACTACTGATAATTATTACGTTTAAGCTTCGGTAAATGATGAGGGCGTGAATTACGTAAAGACTGCCTAAATATTATGCTATGAAGCTCTTGGGTCTTGTGATTACTACTGATCTTCCCATCATGCATTTAAAAACCCTATGCATACTACAACGCCCATTACATATATTTGAACAATTGAATCTTATATATGTTTTGAATCTTATATATATATATATATATGTACACAACTCTACTAATTCTTTATTAATATTATTTAAAATTTGTGAACTACATATATTTTTTAGAAAAAACCTTTTGTTTAGATATAAGTTAGATATTCAAGCGAAAGTTTTGCGATGTTAATATTTTGTATAGGATATTGAACGTAGACTATTTGACAGTGTTTATTTTGAAAATCATAAAGAAGCTCTGTTTACAAAAAACTACTCGTAGCAGATAATTCAGGGAGTGTATAATGTATAGTCAAATATCTAGTGACGTCATCGTTTGTATTTACATAGATTTGTTTATGTATATTGTCAACCTATGAACGCTGCTAACTGTTTATAACAATCAATTGCCGGTTGTGGAAATTCTACCAAAGTATTTTAAACCTTCAACATAGCGGCCACCTGTCCATATTTGTCATTTTTTGGTTGCCTTGAGTGTCCACGATAGACAGATTTGACTGAATAAAATAAATGAAATATTTTATTATAATTATATTGATATCAAGAAACATCGTACAGGCGAAATCGTAGGTTGAATTCAGTGGCAAGACGAATAAATATTTTCCATACTTTTCGTTCTTCTTGCTTATTAAAAGTTTTTCTAAAGCCTTTTCGGGTTTCCTATTTGTTAAATATCTTTAATTCCTGTCTGGTCTCTGGCATTCATGCAATATCTTTTAATGAGGAAATAAAACTTAGCTGAAGTGAAAAAATATACTTTTAACGGGTTTCCTTGTTTAATTAATAATAAAATTGTATTCTTTCTTTTCCTATCCTGGGGCATTTTCTTGCTTTAAATTAATGCAACTTTCTGCTGATGCTTGAACTATTAATAATTTAGTAAGCAATCATAAAGTTTTTCGTTTGGAAAAATAAATAAATAAATGATTGAATCACTTTTAACCTGTGAATTTTTTTTGTATATATAAGTCAAAACTCATACAGCTTTTATCTTTTTATCTTTTTATTCAATAAATGGAAATACCTTTGTTTTTTAGTGGAGGTTTGATTTATGCCTATATATATATATATATCGATTATTGTAAAGAATATGCTCTTCTTATTTAAATATCTCAATGGTATACATATATTGTATACCATTGCTGTTTCAAAAGCAAATCATAAAACATAATAAAATTCACAAAACCCCTCAACATCTGCCTCTTATTCAAAACAACCTGGATCGCACCCAAGCTTCTGCGTATTTAGAAAATCAAGGCATCTACTTTAACAGATAATATTACAATAAATTTTATAGGTACATTAAATATTATATTAAAAAGTTATTAAAAAAAAATATATACCGTGCTTACACTATTGTTATGAAAACAAATCCTTCCCCATGAAGCAAGTTTAATTCTCTTAGATTTTTGTGAATGGTGCAATTGAGTTCAGGCTCTTGTTATCCCTATTCTCTTTCCTCAGAACAGAAGCAAAAACAGAGATTCAAATATAAAATAAATACCTTCCGCTCCGGCCGACTTGGCCTACTTCATAAATGAAATAAATATTCCTCAAAAGAGGAAAGAGAATAGTGATACAAATTGGCCAAAATTTTGGTCATTTTCCTTATGTTAGATGTCGCTAGTCCATGAAATTACGTCACAATCCTATTTAAAACCGGTTTTAAGGGATTAAATTTGATGATTTGAAATATATCATTTACTACAAGAAAAAAAACGTCTCCAAAGATAAATAATTCAAGAACTGGTATTATTTTCAAAGAACTCTAGCATAAAAGCGCCCCTACGGACTAAAGACGAACTAAAATTTTGGCCAATTCCTTTTGGGAAAAAGGAAGAATTTTATGTTATGCATGCGCCACTTTACTTTAACGCTTCAGTGATAACAAGAGCCTGAACTCAACTGCACCATTCACACATTCTCCCTTTCACACGCCCAAAAATCCCTCGCTTTTGTAATGTCTGATAACACAGGGCAACAAATAAAAAAATTAAAAGTTTCTTGGGATATATCAACTGATTTGAATACCAAATGGGTCCCTGATAACTAAATTAAAAAACCGTTTTGCTCAATCAGGTCATAATTTTTTGAAATAATGAGTTTTTTGTTTCCGATTTTCAACTTTTAGACAAATCACAACTTTTTTGTCTATTGAGCTACAAAATGGTATGGGTGTTTTTGAATATGGCATGGTCATATTAGTGGGGGTGGAGATTAGTTTAAGTTGAAAAAATAATCAGAAAGGCCCAAAAAATTACATTTATTTTGGTAAAATTACCAAATTTCGCATATTTTTCGGTATAAATATTATTTATATTACAATTTCTTAATTAAAAAAAAATTATTTTTAAGCTTTTTTATTTCTTATATACAAAAAACATATTCAAATTGAAAATGTATGGAATGTTAATTACTATAAGACTTCTCTCTAAAGATCTCCTCTTGAGCTGCAAATTGCTATGCTCCAGCAATAGTCAGTCATCATGTGACTATCCCATATTTCTTGGTACCTCTTCTACATGTCCCTCATGTCTTGGTGAAACCTCTCACCCTGCTCATCACTAACACTCCCAAGATTTTCAGGAAATTTCTCCAGGTGACAGAAAAGGAAATTAAGTTTGATTCTCATATATACATTTAACTGCTTTTAGCTCACAAAACACACTGTTTACAAGCTTCACATAATTGCTTTACTTGTTGTTTCCAAGAAAATTATCCACAACCAAGACAAAGGAACTCCGAGCATTATACACAATCTGGCTCATAATAAAAATAAACAGATGATCATACATTAGCTTTTGGATCTGAGGATCATCGCAAATTCCTGCCTTCTATTTTACTCAGTCCAGGGAAAGCATCACAAATGTATTTAAAACAGTCTCCATCTTTGTCTAGGGCTTTGACAAATTGTTTCATCAATTCTTAATGGACGAATACAAAAAAAATGATCTTTGATCTTTCCACCAGAGGCTCAGCAATAACATTTTTTTCTCCAACAGTCATTGAGTCTTCTCTGGCCATAGTGTGGCAGCTAACCAAACTATTGTGCATTTTTTGACTAAAGCATGAAACTTTCTACATATCATTACATACCTCAATGATTCATTTTAGAAGTGGAACCACTTCAGGAGGGACCTCTGAAACTTGTCAGAGGAACACATTTGTATTATCACAAATCCGTTTTTTTTCAGCCTACTGGATATTCAGACATAAATCTAAAATAAATCATATACATTTTATAAAGGTCCTACCACCTAGGTGTAAGAGACTTTTTTGACCAGTTTTTTATGGAAAATTAATTAAAAATATTTTCGGGGTGGTGGCCATCCTGGATTTCAAGATGGCCGCCATGTAAGATCAGTGTCCTGCTAATATTTTGGCTTCCAAGCAACTTAAAAGGTCAATCTTAATGACATGAAATGTTTGGTCAGTATGAGCTTCCAGGGCATTAACCACTGGAAAAAGAACACAGGGAACGTACACATCCCCCCTGTTCCTACAAAAAACTGATATGACAATATGTGTGTTCATGAATGGGAGTCATGCTGGCCTTGGAAGCATAGACTATTTACGATGTATATGGATCAGTGTGATTCATGCTGTGGAGTGTGTGTGTGTGTGTGTGTATGTGCAGTGCAAGAAGCCTTCAGGAAGCAGGTTAGGTCCCTCACAGCAGTGCTTGAAGAGATGGGGAACCCGTTTCTTGAAGAGAGTCAGGATCTTCTGGTGCTCGACTCCAAAGATATTGTGAACTCCGCAGTTGCAGACACAGTGAGGAATGTAGAGTCTGTGGGTGCAAAACAATACAAGACCTTTGTAGAAGAACGGCTTGAGCAGAGACAAAGCCAGTGACAGATACAATCTACAAGAACAAGATGCCTCTCTTTAGTCACCCACCTGTAAAAACACAGTCAAAACAGAAAATACAGCTTGACGCATTGAAGCGTGACTGCAATCTCTTCTCACGTCTATATGTATCTTGCCAAGTACGTGATGGAAATCTTGAGCAATTCTTTAGCCACGAAAACCAGGAAGCACCACCCTCATTGTCTCAGGGAGGGAAGATGCGGCTTGGTACAAAAGCAGACCTTTTGAAGTGCATGACGACTGAGGACAAAAAACTGCAAAACTGCTCCTATGGTTGACGGTATATTCCTTGATGGTGCGGCAGTGGTCCAGATGCTGAATCCTGGTACAGCAAAGACCTTCCAGGACTATGCAGACATCATATTTGTACCATATATCAAATCTCAGCTGGAGAAAACATGCCGCCTTGACATCATCTGGGATGTCTACCACCCAGACAGTCTGAAAGGAGCCACACGACAGAAGAGAGAAAGGGAATAAGGAGACGGGTGATGCCAACCACTGTACTGCCAAAGCAATGGAAAGACTTCCTGCGTGTAGATGACAACAAAACAGAATTGTTTGAATTCCTCTCCCAGCAAGTCATGGGCCTCCCAGTAGAAGACGGAAAAGAAGTTTACACAACCCATGGCAAAATGGTGCTCTGCTCCCCTGCCCACTGTGACGTGACCAATCTCACTCCATGCTCTCATGAGGAAGCCGACACGCGCCTGCTTCTGCACATATCAGATGCTGTTCAAAAGGGTTTAAAGAAAGTGACCATTCGTACCGTAGACACCGATGTTGTTGTCCTGGCTGTAGCCTTGTTTAGAAGGATCAAACCAGAGGAAATGTGGATCGCTTTTGGTGGAGGAACCAGCTTCAGACATATTAGTGTTCATGAAATAGCCAACAAACTGGATCCAAGCACCTGTGCTGCTTTTCCATTGTTTCATGCACTCACGGGGTGTGACACAGTATCGGCATTTGCAGGAAGAGGAAAGAAGACGGCATGGGAGACCTGGAAGGCTTTCCCCGAAGTGACCGAGGCTTTCAATGACATCCTGAAGATGGAAGCAGATGTGAGTGAGCAGACCAATTCACTGCTGGAGCGTTTCGTTGTACTGATGTATGACAGAACAAGTGAAACCACAAAGGTAATAATTATTTTTTATAATATAAATTATTATGAATCAATGTATTTACAGTGCTTATGATATACAATGTGCTTTGCAATGGTATTCTCGTTCATTCACAGGTAAATGAAGCAAGACAACAGCTCTTCACGCACAAATCCAGGACTCTGGAGAACATGCCACCAACAAAGGCCGCACTAGTCCAGCAAATTAAGCGGGCAGCATATCAAGCCAATGTCTGGTGCAAGGCCTTAGAAATGGACCCTCAGCTGCCAAGCCCTTCGGATTGGGGCTGGGTGAAAGATGAAGTGGGATGGCAGCCACTGTGGACTACCCTGCCAGAAGCTTCACAGAGCTGCTATGAACTTATTCATTGTGGCTGCAAGAAAGGGTGCACTACACGCTGCAGCTGTAAAAAGGCTGCCCTCAAGTGTACTGCCCTTTGCTTATGCTCAGGGGACTGTTAATATGATGGGTTAAGAGATGCCAAAATGACAATGCTAGAACTCATTTACACTTTATTTCGTTATTGTGTTTGTGTATGGGTGTTTTCCCAATGTCTTCAGACATTAAAATAAATATAATTCATAGTTCCTACTCTGGTGTGGAAATGGCAGTCTACTTGCACCTATTTATGCAATTTAACATAAGTGTGATCCACAACTCTCCTTTTTGATCTATACTGCACAGAAATAAAAAAATGGAAGCTTATGTCCAAAATGCTCATCAGCACAAAAAACTCCACACCCTGGCTCTAGTTGCTGGTAAGCAGGACTCCCTTGGGTCTGTTCACATCATATTTTAGATATCTGATTGTTCTTATTCAATGCCTAGAAAAATGGCACAGATAATGTCAATTTTGACACCAAAATTGACCTTCTAAGTTGCTTGGAAGCCGAAATATCAGCAGAAAATTGATTTTACATGGCGGCCATCTTGAAATCCAAGATGGCCGCCACCCCGAAAATATTTTTAATTAATTTTCCATAAAAAACTGGTCAAAAAAGTCTCTTACACCTAGGTGGTAGGACCTTTATAAAAATGTATATGATTTATTTTAGATTTATGTCTGAATATCCAGTAGGCTGAAAAAAAACGGATTTGTGATCATGTAAATGTGTTCCCCTGACAAGTTTCAGAGGTCCCTCCTGAAGTGGTTCCACTTCTAAAATGAATCATTTGGGTATGTAGAAAGTTTCATGCTTTAGTCATAAAATGCACAATTCCTTCCATATATCAGCTTAGCTGCTGCACTATAA
>CP045896.1:22166924-22187398 GCA_013387185.1 Caligus rogercresseyi | reverse complement strand
ATATTTCAAAATGAAAAATCTCTGACGTAGGAATCCCTGAAGAACAAATAAAGACTAACAAAAAGACTCTTTTCACAAGGAGGTGAATATGTCTTCAGAAGAAATCTTAGTCACCTAGGAGCTTGACCGGTCGTTTTTTGGGAGGACAACAACATCGCCTTTAAACGTCATCCTTAAGGTGAGAGAAGATCTTTAAATATGTCAAGTCGCCCGCCTGATAGACCTCCTGATGGTGCAACTTCACGCTCTCTCTACTCGAGTGCTCTCAAGAAGGGAAGGAAGGAGGGGACACTAAGTGAGAGGAGGAATTTGGATTGGGATAATAAATATAAATGGGATGTATTTATTATTATTATGATGACGACCAGGATGAATCCTTTCGTATGGAGGGGTTAAAACATGTAGATATTTATGACATTGCTGTGCTCTATGGATTTAAAGAACACGAAATTGCAGGGGCAAACCCTAAATTTGGTTTAAATCAGGCTGCTATTTATTTGAAGTACCCTATTGACATTCGTGATAGAATTGAGGATCTAAAGAGGGTTCATCCCTATAAGATAAAAAATGTTGAGGGAAAATTAATTGATGCAAGACTTAAGCTGAAGGGCATTGATAAAATTAGTTCGGATAACAAGAGAAGAGTCACAATCACTATGGTAAATACGTTTAAACGGATCAATGAAGTTGCGGCTCTTGATTGGTTTAACAATTTGGCGAAATTGTGGAACATTATCCAAAGAAAAACCCTGTCAACAAAGAAGCCGAACAAAAATACAAACAATATAAGGATTTATGGAGGGACGGGGATTACATAGTGGAATTAATGGCAAATCCTTCATTGATTCCACAAATAGCTCCTATTCAAGGTTGCTTAGTAAGACTCAAGTTCAAGGGCGCCAGATTACAATGTCAAAACTGTTTTGGTCTTGGCCATACAAAACATGTTTGTGATCAAACAAGAAAAGCATCCGAGAGTATGTAGTTATGCTTAAGGATAGTAGGGAAAAAATATATTAATTAATAGCCAATCAACAATTGAAGCACAAAGTGTAGAGGAAGAAGTTATCGTGGCTGTTGGTACGAATGTGCCTCATGAAGTTGTCAACGTCGAGGAATCTTCTCAATTCCCTATTTCAGGACAAAGTGAAGCAGTAGAGGAAAATCATACTTCAGGAGATATCTCATTATAAAACATAAAAACGTTACAGTTGGTGCAACAAATGAAGAACTAACTGAATTTGAGGTCTGTTCTACAAAAGACAAAACAAATAACGCAGCAACTGAGAATGGAGTAGTCAATAATACTTCAGTTCATCCCATTTCCATTTCCGAAAGTGCCGGTTCAAGCGACGTCCCTTCACCCATCGAGGGTGAGGGTAGTAGTGTTTCTTTGATTTGTCTTACCGAAAGTGAAAGACAATTAGATTCTAACAGAACTGATGAGGATTCTAGGAATATTATATCTAAGCCAAGAAAGTCAATGCTGAACCCTGATTTGATCCTACCAACTAGAACAAGGTCGGGATCACTTTCCAAAAGAACTTCAACCTTATCAGGCCTGTCCCCTCAAAAAGACGCTCCTAATAAACTTCAAAAAACTAGTTTTTTCCGGTTAATATTAGAACAGTGTCTATTGAATGTCCTTTATTCAAACAAAGATCGACAACTTTTTTAAACCAGCTGCATCAAGGGATCACAATATAAATATGGGAATAAGCAAAATACTCTCTTTGAATACTAGAGGGGGTAGAAATCGACTGTCAAGACATTCACTTATGAAAAGCCTCATGTACCAAAAACCAGATATTATTTGTTTACAAGATATTAAATCACCGACATCTTCTACTTGTTCTCTTGATTGTTCTTTATGTATTCCCAGAAATTACTACCATTTCTTTACGGGAAATGGGTTAAATCGAGGGGTGGTCTCTTTTATTTCAAAGTCAATACTTACTTGCCCTAAGTTAGTGAGTGAACTTTCGAGCAAAGGGGATTGGCATAAATTTTTTATATCGACGAAAAATGGCGGTTTTTATATCATCAATGCCTATGGCCCAAATGTCAAATGTACATCCTTTTACCAAGCTATAATCAATCAATGTAAATATGATTTATATCCGTTGTTGGTTGTAGGGGATCTCAATGTTGATCTGTACCAGTTAACAGTGAAACATCCTAACTTTCAAATATTGTCCAAGCTTCTTCATTCTCTTGAACTACACGATGTAATTAAATTTTTCAGTCCAAACGAAAATGTGTCTTGGAGATGTGGAAGTAAGTCTTCACGGATTGACTTAGCATTATCTTCTTCTTCAATACGATCTAAGATCGTGAATGCTCGCTATCGTTCTCAACATAGCTCAGATCATAAGTTGATTGAGATCGACTTCCTTCAAGTCCGACAAAAAAGGCGTTTTAGGGTGCCTAAATGCATTTTAACGATAATTTATATACAAGCTCACGATAATTAAACAAAAAGCGTTTTATAGATAATTGCTCATAAAAAAGTTTTTATTAAACTTTTTAAAGACCATCTTTTAAACCTCAAAAAGTTCACGCCTTAACACGCACGGGCTTATCTTTTATCACATATTGTTAAGTCTACCTCGTTACAATGCTTTCGCAAAAAAAGGCAGAAAGAAGTATCCTTCCAAAAAAACATCGAGGAAATGCTTGATAATAGCTCCATCTTTTTACGTTCCATTTCGTCGGATTTTACTCATTTATTTCGTGTCTCAGAAATTGCCGAAGATAATTTTAATCAAAAAAAATTAAAGAAAACTCCCCATCAAGGAGGTTGAAAAACCTCTTCCAAAAGGACCACGCAACGACTATTATTAAGAAAATAATTCACGAGGGGAAAACAGTCTCCAATCCCAAAGATATATTGAAACTCTTTCATGGAAGATTTCAAAAGCTTCTTGGTGGAGAAAGAGTCAATTTTCCCCGGTCAAGAATGGGTAAAAACTTGATTTTTACCAAAAGTGCAATTGAAGAATATATAAAAAAGAAGCTCAAAGAGGGAAAAGCAACAGGGCCAGATGGCATTTGTGGCAAAATCTTTATTGAATGCATCGATGAGATCGTTCCCTTTTTGGTTGAATTTGGAAAATCGATGGAGATTCACGGAAAACTCCCGAAACCCCTTACTAAAGGACGGATTTCCTTAATCCCTAAAAAAGGTTCTGCGACTGATTTGAACAACTGGCGCCCTATTACTGTTCTCAACGAGAGCTATAGGATTCTTTCTGGTGTTCTAGCTCTAGAATAGAGCCAATTTTAAATAAAAAATAGGGAAAGAGCAAAAGGGATTCCTGAAGGGAAGAAAAATTTCGGATGTCTCAAGGAACATAGGAACCGCTATCGAACTTTTATCTAAAAGAAACACGTTTGGGGCCATCATCGCCGTCGATTTTAGTAAAGCTTTTGACACAATAGAGCATCGGCATATTTTTAGAGCAATTAAAAAAATCTTCCTAAAATATATTTTAACCCCATAAGAGCCCTCCTGTACAATGGTACTTCCACAATATCTATGGGAGAATTAGAAAGCGACCCTATAATCCTACGGAAAAGTTGTCGGCAAGGCTGCCCTTTAGCCCCACTCTTATTTATTTCCGGGCTTGTTGAGCTAAGCGAATCAATTATTAAAAAGTACGGAGGATTCGGTGTGAACTTTGGGTCTTCTAAGCACATTATTGATTTATATGCTGACGATGTGACCCTAATGATTGAAGCGAACTCTGAAGAACAATTACTCAAGAGAATTGAAGTGATTTTGAACCACTTCAAAAAATTTGAAAAGCGGTCTGGGCTGAAGGTAAACAAACAAAAAACTTCTATTCTTCCCTTAGGCAAGTGGAACCCTCTAAATGACTCGATCATCTCGGGTTGCTCTGTTAAAAAAAGTGTCCAAATTTTAGGAATTACTTGGGAAGGAACGGGTGCTTCGGAATCGAATTGGCTGAATGTGAAAAATCTCATCAGTCGATCGATCCCACTCTGGAGAAATAATAACCTCCAAAAGAGGATCGACCTTTATAATTACATCATTGTCCCCGCCATTATTTTCAAAGCGACTTCTATACCTTGGTTAGCGGAGCGAGCCATAATGGAAGAAGAAATTTGGTTGAACAAGTTATTCCATCAGAGCTATTTGAAGGCTCTGAAAAGACCAAAATCACACCTAGGAGGAGGTCTGAGTTTGTTGTCTAAAATTTTACCCAAGATTTTTCAAAAGGTTTTAACTGATATCTCAACGCATCCGCATGATGAATGGCGTTCAGTTTTTACAACAAGCCCTGCTTTTATTTGGTTGATGTTAGGAACAGATTTTACGAATGACAAGCTAGAAAATTTATCCGCCTTTTTGGCAACTATTCAACGATTAATTTGGAAGGGTACCCCTCGTTTTAATTCAAATTCCACGATTGATATTATTCGGCAAAACTGTAAGAAGAAATTTTTCTTTCGAAACCTTCTTGCACCAAAAGAGCTGGAGTGGATTGCTCTATCTCGAGGTATTTATTCAATCCACGATCTTCATCGAGAGCCAGAATTTAATTCCGGAAAGTTTCTCTTTCCGCTTAGGCGAGCGGCAATCTCACATCAAGTTCCAGACCCTTGGCATTTGAAGATGTCATTTTTGTCGAATTCTAAAGAGGAAGCTGACCAAATATGCAAAAATATATTAAAGAATTGGACCTTCCGCTATCATGGGGACCTCGAATATTGAGCTCGATTTCGGGAATTTATGAAGACAGGAGGTTTACAGCTCAGTTCCAAATATCGTCGGGTTGTGTCTTCTTTAATACTCCATGCAAAGATTGTGGAGTACTGTACAACAAAATATCGCATGCATTTGCAAATTGCCCGGCTCTTAACATATTGAGAGAGTTTGTTTCTCTAAATGTCAAGGGAGTTTGTGAAAAAAGTGTACCTCCTATTCTTCTATTTGGGCTTAATTCAAGCCATAAAAGTCCTCCAAAAACGCGTGCCTTGGACATGTCGCTTCTATCTTGCCGAAGTTATATTTCTCAACAGCTAGCTAGCGCCGACTTTATATCCAAGTATGACATCAAAGCTATTTTGATCTCCACTGCAGCTAGGTACTCAGCCTTATCTATTAAGATCCCTGATGTAAATTGTTCCTCTTGGGTGTATGCAGGCAATTTAGTCAGATTTTATCCGTCGTGCTCCAAGCAATATCTTAATGTCTTAAAAAACTTAATTAAGGTTAACAAAAAGTTCAAAAGATTAAATAAATAAGATTATAATTTACCCCTTCTGCAGAAGTGATTTATCCTGGGAATTAACGAATCTTATTGTACCATATTTATTTTACTATGTTTTGCTACTTTTATTTTAATTGAACTAACATTTTATAATTATTGATATTGTCTGATGTATTGTGTTGTGTTTTAATATTGATGAATTACTTTTATATTTAGAGAACTAATTTTAAACTACAATGTTTATTTATACATTATATTATGTGTAATTTCTCTGAATAAATAAAGTAAAAAAAAAAAATCTGAGCTCCCATTAAGTTCAACCATAAAAAACGTAAGTATTGTCACATTTTTAATATTTTTTCTTTAATTACTAAAGATATAGTTCCAAACTTTTTTCTCAATGAAAAAAAAATGTCTTAATTGTAGTTTTTGTGTTCAAAATTATATTGTAGATTTTGAACGTACTTTAAAGTACGCGATGGAAGATGACCTGAAAATTTGTGTTTGTTTATTATACATATTATATCGTTATAATTTATTTTTTTGGGACATTCAGAACTTTTGGACTTAGCACAATTGAAATTTTGGATCTACTTGAAGACTGCCCTCCAAACAATCCAACGGATATTGTGATTTTCCTTCCTCTTGAGACAAACGATTTAAGTGATGAGGACGATGAAGCGGAAGAAATTGGTGGAGTCGTCGATGTAAATTCGGTTGCTAAGAAAATTCTTTGTCAGCCAGCAGAACTGCAAGGTTAATGAAGATGATGAAGACGAAGAATCTGATGATGAGGACGATCCATTTAATTCTACTGGAACTATAAAAATAAGAAAAAAGACATAAAAAATCCACAAAATCTTTGAAGGACCAATTACTTCGTGTTAAAAACTCAGATAGGATACAATCTACAAAAAAAAATCAGATTGGTTCGAAGATTAAATTCGATTCAAACCTTCATTCAAATCTTGAAATATTCCCGTAGACTTAGATGAGCTAAAGAATTCTTTTGATTATCGATTTTGCTCTCTCTATAGACATCAATATGATCAGGGCAAGTCATGATTGTGCCTTTTTGAGTGGCTATATGAAAGCATCTTCCAAAATAATGTATTGGGAAACAAGGGAAGATACATGCAACAACTTTGGAAAAAATGTATCTCCAGATCGAACCATGAAAAACTAATACAATACACTTCGAAAGTATTCCAAATCCTAAAAACCCATTTTGGAAAATACAACCTTTGATGGACGGCATAAATCAAACTGCAAAAATGTATGTTCAAAGAACTGAGCATATTTCGATCGATGAGTCAGTGGTGAAATTTTTGGACCTCATCCCCTCAAACAATTTTTGCGTGGAAAAACAGTACGCTTCGGTTTCAAGATCTGGTGTGCATGTACTTCATTTGAGAGCTCCTCTATTGTCTTCCCTATAGGGGAAATACAAAGATTACACCAAGAGGACTTGGACAGGGTCCAGATGTGGTCGTTGAAATGGTAGAGCAACTTGATCTAAAACAAGGCCATAAGATTGCTTGTGATAAATATTTTACTTCTCTGACTTATGGATTATTTGGGATCTAAGGCCTTGCAATAGTTGGAACAATGAGGCAAAAAATCTGAATCTACCAACACAAAATCAATGAACAAGGCGAACAAAGGTTTTATGAAATATGTTTATATTGACAAAATATTTGTGCGTTACAGCGTGGAAAGATTCAGGGTCAGTTTTCATAGGGTCAAACTTTTTGGATTCAGAGCAAATTGGATATGTGAACAAATACAATCGAGAACAACCAGACCCGGCAGCAGGCCAAGGCTTTTGGGGGGCCCTACAGTTGTTATGGGGGGGGGGGCACAGTTGGCACATTCATAAAAGATTGGGCCCACGTCACTCGGACGTGAGAACAACGGAAGAAGATACCAACAGCATGCCCTAATTCATCTATCGTTTAGAGTCAAAATATGGCTTGCTGGATAACTCAGTCTCAAATTATAGAATTACTTTGTGGACTAAAAAAATAGCATTGGGCATTATACAACTGGTTTCTGAATGTCCAAATGGTGCAGGCCTGGCGCCTCTATAGACAAGTTGGAAAGCTAAAAAATGTAAGGAAAAGGAAAGCAAGCAAAAGAGATCCTTTTTTCGCTGCTAAAGATGTGATGTGGGTCTTCACCCACTACTTGACGGACTAACACACAAAAAAGTAAATGAAAGGAAAGGAGTGCAAAATATAATTTGGAAAGCTGTCCGTACACAAAAATCCAAAACCCAAGGATCGGTGATAAAATATCTGCCTCAGGAATTCAAAAGATCAATGATAATGGAACAGTGCTAACAAAGCCTCAGGACATTTTAAATTATTTCCACAAACGCTTCCAAGAGACGGTTAATCTTAATCTATATCAGTTTCCAAAAAAACTGAAAATTTTGCCTAAAGATAATAATTATTTATTCACCGGAGATAGAATATCCAACTATATCTCTAAGCATTACAGAGATGATAAAGCTTGCGGCCCGGTTGGGATTACTGGGAAAATATTTACTCATTTCACTAAGGAAGCAGTGCCTTACCTACAGAAAATCGGAAGATTCATGGAAAAGCAAGGTAGACTTCCAAAATCAATCACTAAAGGAAGAATAGCTCTAATTCCCAAAAAAGGGGATGGTTCTGACTTTAGTCACTGGCGCCGATAACGGTGCTCAATGAGTTTTATAGAATTCTATCAGGTGTCCTAGCCAAGCAAATGGCACCAATCCTCAATGAAAGAATCGGAGTTGAACAGAAAGGGTTTTTAAAAAGTCGTAAGATTTCTGATATATCCAGAAACATACAGTCTTCTATTGATTCAGTTCAGATGAGAGGAAAATATGGAGCTGTGATTGCAGTGGACTTCTCAAAGGCCATTGATACCATTATACATAGTCAAGTTATGAGGGCAGTGAAAAAAACTCCTCCCAAAGCAGTTTTTTTAACCCGGTGAGAGCCTTGCTAAAAAACGGAGCATCCACGATTTCAATTAATGGCATTGAAAGTAAGCCTATAATCCTCAAAAGGAGCTGCCGACAGGGGTGCCCTTCAGCCCCCCTTTATTTATAGCTGCAGTCGAGGATCTCGTTAGAGGAATTAATAGAAAGTATGGAGGATTCGGCATCGACTTCGCTGGGTCTCGACATTTAATTGATCTCTATGCAGATGACGTTACCCTAACCCTTGAAGGTAATTCAGAGGCACAACTTATTGCAAGAATTAAAGTCCTTCTCAATTTTTTCGAGAAGTTTAAAAAAAAGTCTGGGCTGGCTGTTAATAGAAAAAAGACAACTATTCTTCCTCTTGGTGCATGGAACCCTCAGGAAGGATTTAGTATGAATTCCATCCCAATTTCAAACTCAGTCGAGATTCTAGGGATTAAATGGGGTCGAAATGGATTTCATGAGAAAAACTGGTCTGAAGTTTCAACATTTATTGGCCATCGGATCTCTAAATGGAAGACCTTAAACTTGCAAAAAAGAGTACAAATGTACAACATGCAAGTTGTTCCATTAGTTATTTACAAAGCTTCTGCAAACCCTTTATTTGCGGAAAAGGTGGCAAAAGAAGAAGAACGATGGCTGAAAGGTTTGTTCTTTAATAATTACGTGGAGATCATGAAACGCCCGAAACGCTTTCTTGGAGGAGGGATTTCTCTACTCTCCAACATTTTGCCCAAAATTTATATGAAATTTTTTACGAACTTTTCAAGAAATCCACAGTGGAATGGAGAAGGACTATTAAGGATGATCTCTACAATATGCTTATGATGTGCACTAACTTATCGAATAAATTAATTGATGATATTTCTCCAGTTTGGGGAGCAGCACATCGAATCATTTGGATGAGAGAACCCTCATATTTTAATGATTCAGTTATCGACATTTTAAGAAAAAACAGGAATAAAAAGTTATTTTTCAATAATCTTAGCGATCCCTCAGTTTTAGAAGAAATAGCCATAACTGGCAATATTTTATCTATTCATGATATAAGCTCCCAGTCCGTTTTTAATGATGGGAGATTCCGATTTCCCTTAGCGCGTTCATCAAAGAATTATCTTATGCCCATCCCGTGGAATATCAAGATGAATGAACCAAGTTATGAGGAAGAGATTGATCGACTTTGGAACATACACCGTGTTCGATTAGATCTCCCTTTCAAGTGGAAGAAAAGGATTGTTTCATCGTTACGAGGAATCTTCGACAATAGGAAGTTTACAGTTCAGTTACAAATTTCAACCGATTGCATAAAATTTTACAGGCCTTGCAAAGACTGTGGAAAACTGTACAACCACACGCTTCATGCGTTTGTGGACTGCCATGCAGTGTCAATTCTAAAATACTTCCTAAATATAAATCTGCCAGGCCTTGAAAGTGGAAATGAAGGCTATGTTAAAGGACTCATTTTATTTGGAGTTTCAAGCAACAAAATAAGTGCCTCACCCAAAACGAGGGCAATGGACTTTGCGCTATGAACTGTAAAGCTCTTATAGCTCAAAAGTTAACTCTGTACCAACCAATAAAGGAAGAGGATCTGAGAACCATAATACTAGCTGTGTCAGCTAGATATTTAGCTCCATTTGTCAAAGTTCCTATGGCCGACTTCAAATCATGGTGCTACGCTGGAGAATTGGTGCGTTTTCTTCCGTCGACATCTTTGAATCAAAAAAAATATTTAGATAAGATTTTAAAGAATTTTAGTAATTTCTTATAAATACCTTTATGATATGTGAATTGCTTGTTTTAGTATAAATGTTATTTTATTGATGATATATATTCCTTCCCGGAGTATTAATTTTAAACTATATTGTTTATTTATGTAATTTCTCTTACGTAACTACTCCGGTTTTTATATTATGTATGCTTTTCTGTTTGGATGTACATAATATATTTTAATAAAGGAATGAAAATAAAATATTGTTCATAGGTATTTGCGTAGTTATAAGGCAAATATTTGTAAGAATTGTATATAAATGAAAATATTTGTTTTGATATGCTTAGTTTCTCAATAAAATAAAAAAAGAGAAAGAAAACATTTTTCTTAGTTCTTCCATCACGTACTTTAAAGTACGCGGCCATTGCTAAGGTCTGAGGGGGCGGTAGAGAAAAAAAATATCAATATTATCCATATTTATGCTAAAAGGAATAACATATCAAATTTCAGCGAAAAAAAATAAAAATAAAGGGGTCATGGAGCTCGATAGCCGTGCGTGTTAAGGCGTGTTCAACTCTCAATGTTGGGGGCGCAGGTTCGAATCCCGAGAGGGGATGGTCATTTTTGGTCTACCTCATTGATAAGATCCTAGGTTCGATAGACTAATTTTAAACGCTAAATGTTATTATATATCCTATCGGATGCAATTATATCGAACCATATAGGCAAAAAAAAAAATGGAAGTAATGGGTTAAATCTGAAGTGCTCAGTAAAAGAAATTTTGATATTTTTGGAAGATGGGAACCTGAATTCGCATCATATTGGTTTAAATACCGAATTATTACCAATACACTTCCATTTGGTAGCATTTTTGGAAGGACTGAGGCTGAAAGAATTTGTTTTTTTGGTAATGAAGCGACGGAAACATCAACACATTTTTAATAGACTGTCAAACCATTTGGATTGTATGGGAACAATTAGTCGAAGAGTTTTATTCAGATTACGAATTTACTTGACAAAAATTGATTTTTGCTATATTTATACAGGTTCATTCAAAGAAGAAATAAATGCAATTGTCACTAACATACAGAAAGCTTTATACAAATTTAGAAGTACAAAAACAACCCTCCCAAATAATTTTAACATATTTGTAATGAATATGATAAATGATTTTTTATCATGATTTCTTAAAGTGATGTAGTATTGTATTTTATGTTTAAACTATTTTTTGTTTTTGCGTTTTAATACTTTGAAATGATGTAAAAACAGTTGTACTTGTTTACTTTAAAAAAATACCTAGGGTATTACAGATGCACTCAAGTGTTTTCTGAACGATGCCTTTTAATGATAAAAGTCGGTTTTTGTTACAATAGTAATATTATGTTTCGGTAAAAAACTAATTACCTCCGCCGAAGGAGGTATTGTTTTCAGTGGCGTTTGTTGGTTTATTTGTTTGTCAGCAGGATAACTCAAAAAGTACTGAACGGATTCGAATGAAACTTTGTGGAGTGTTGGAAATGCCAAAAGGAACAAGTGATTAAATTTTGGCATCTCTAAGTGTTTTTTAAAAGGCAAAATGAGCAAAATACTACTACTAATAATAATGAAATGGGGTCTCTATTCAGGGAGTAGGAAAGAACAAACGCTAAAAAAATATTCATTGACGTATTATTGTTCATATATCAGCTCAGGACTATGTTAACCCAGTGACGTAGCTTAAACTTCTTCCGTCTTCCCATCTCTGAGTGCTTTTTTAATATGCAAAATGAGCTAACAGAGAGGAAACAATGATTAGAGATAGAAAATCGGGCGTGTGAAAGGGAGAATGTTTGAATAGGAATGTTGTGGGGATTGGCGGAGGTACACACTCTCTGAGTGTATATATTATTTTCTTTGCTCTCTCCTCACTCATTATTCACCAAACACACCTACTTATGTAGACATATATGATTGGATTGTAATTCTGTTAAGTGATTCATTAGGTGGGGATCGGCGGAGGTTTGCACTCTCTGAGTGTATATATTTTTCATGGCGTTGGTTTGTTGGTTGGTTTGTTTGTCAGCAGGATAACTCAAAAAAGTACGGAACAGATTCGGATGAAACTTTGTAGAGTTGTTGGAAATGCCAAAAGGAACAAGTGATTAAATTTTGGCAGTTCTGAGTGCAGAATTAAGATGCAAAATGAGCTATATACTAATAAATATTTCAAGTTAGCCTACTCTGCCAATAGATGTCGCTGTGCTGTGAAATCGGGTGCCGGGAGTGTCTTCCTCTCGGAATTTCCGTCGAGGGGAACCCTCCCCCGTCCCTCTACGCCGCCCCAGTCGTGAAAATCCGCCTCGGAAGGCTCATAAGGACCCCGTGACGGCGGAGGTTTGCACTCTCTGAGTGTATATATGCCTCTAGTTTTCACTGGCGTGGTTTGGTGGTTGGTTTGTCAGCAGGATAACTCAAAAAGTACGGAACGGATTCGGATGAAACTTTGTGGAGTTGTTGGAAATGCCAAAAGGAACAAATGATTAAATTTGGCATCTCTGAGGGCTTCTTTAAGATACAAAATGAGCTTAATACTAATAAATATTTCAAGTTAGCCTACTCTGCCAATAGATGTCGCTTTGCTGTGATATCGGGTGCAGGGAGCGTCTTTCTCTCAGAATTTCCGTCGAGGGGAACCCTCCCCCGTCCCTGTATGCCGCCCCAGTCGTAAAAAATCCGCCTCGGAAGGCTCATAAGGGACCCCGTGACGGAGGAGGTTGCACTCTCTGAGTGTATAAATGCCTCTAGTTTAACTTATTATTTATACTATCTTTTGATAATTGTTTATTATATGTTTAGCTGTAATAAGGTTAAATAAACTATATCCCGGGGAAAAAATATTAGTATTATTATCATTTTTAAAAAAGCGATTCTTTAAAACAAACGTGATGAAAGACAATATTTTTTTTTCGATGTAATATTTTAAATCAGCTAAAAAAACTTGATAAGAGTTTACTAATATGGTTCAAGAAGTAAACGACTTTTGAAAATTTGTTGCTATGTGTTGTCTATGGCAAATATAAATATAAGTTGTGCCAACAATATTCCCATTTACTATATGATCATGTATATACCTCCAAAGAAGTTTAATTCCTCACGTTTATCTTTTGACCATTTATTTTATACGAATAGCTAACATGCAATTGGTTTAGGGTCATATTGCCTGTGACATATAGCTATGGTTGTACAACTCCTTGCCTATAAATACTCAACAAAATAAATATTAGATGATGAAGGGATATGATTCCTGAGCCGTCACACCCTTATAATACTTGAACTATTTATTAAAAAATTAAGGTTTATCGACTTAAATGCGACGGATTTTAATGCCAAGAATATTTAAAACTACTAATATATTGATCAAAAAAGATCAATTGACTTTGTTTATAATCTTGTATTTGGTTTCTATTGGTAATTGTATGACCCTGATTTATTAATAAATGTGATTTAAAAATATTTTTTGTCGGTAAGTGATTGTAAAATGATATTAAAAGACGATTATTTTATATGTAATAATATTTTATTGTTAGTGTTCCTCCCAGAGCAAAAAGTTTAAACTATAATGTTTATTATGTTTTTTATAACACATTTGCTTTGGGTTTTTTCAATGTCTCATTTTTTTTTTTTTTACATACTAAACGAACTGGTTTGGAAAAAAATGTGAAGCCTGGATTATTATAAAAGGTCACATTTATATTTTGAGTGGATATGGTTTTTTAGATTCTGATACAATAAAAAAAGAGGGAGCCGTGAGCGTTAAGGCGTGTTCAACTCTCAATGTTGAGGGCACAGGTTCGAATCCTCTCGAGAGGGAAGGTCATTTTTGGTCTGCTACCTCATTGATAAGATCCTAGGTTCGAGTGACTAATTTTAATGTTAAAATGCTTATTTATATCCTGTCAGATACTGCAATTCTCTCCAACCAATAGGCACAAAACAATTAAAAATTATACAATTCATTAAAGGATAATACAAAGTTAAATTTATGTCACAGGTTCCGCAGGGCTTAGAGAAGATTAAATTATTTGACTATGATAGTTAAATATAATATCGAGACCCTCTGTATGTACATATATATGCATATATCTATTTTTATAAGATGATGAATCATGTGAAATATTTTGAAATATAACGTTAATCAAATATTATGTTTGAATAATTCCTCTCTATTGTAGATATATGGTTCTCATATTAAATATATTACATTTGAATATCATATCATGCCGATGGCACTACTTTCCTACTCTACCAAACTTTTCTTCACTATTACCACTTTTTGAGATATTATTAATCATAGGTAGGGCTTAAGCAGAAGCTGACCAAATAGATAAAAGTTTGTTGTATTAGATTGGATTGTGTTTTAAGGAAACGAAAAAAACAACAACTTAATGATAAAGTATATTTTGGAATGCAAGAAAATAGGGACTAAGATTTTAATTCCAATTTTCTATTAGTTTCTTTTAAGTATATATTTAAATTATAGGCGCCGTAATTCAATCAGTCGCACCAGTACAAATAAAGGCTAAGACACATGAATGAATATATAACATAACTTATTCATCCAATATCAGAATTTAAAAAAAAATATGTGCCATGTGTAATGTACATATATGAATCAAGTTTGTTGTGTTGGATATATTTTATTAAGGGATATCAACATGCTAGCTTCCTTGGCAACTAAAAATAAATACATTTATAACAGTACTATTAAAATAACAAAATAATATAATATATATAATTCGCCCTACGAGCATCAGATAATATGTGGGCCTTTCTCAGAAGAGTTTGACAGCTGTGACGCGGTTAGTGAGGCAGGCTTCTTGAGGCACTTCGGAAACGCTTATCGTAGTCCTCAAGTGTTCTTGCCAGAGGACAGCCGTCCACTTCACTTTAACTTACTTCCAAGCGTCAATGGTTGCCTGTTTTACTACAATCTCGTTGACGGATGGGAGGTGTCCCCTGTCAAGTAGGCTAAAACACGATGTGCCATTTTGCGCGAGATCGTTCATGTCAAACTGATCATTTGTTCTTGCCCTTGTTGTCGTTTGGTCGCAAATCTGCATAGCTGATAAGTTGGAGTTTTACTAGGAGTTAGCAGTGTTGCTCACAATATTGTGTGCAAAGCCGGCGGATGACACAATTCCTTTTTTTGACGTCTGAAACGTAATTTTTTTTTGGCGGTTGTCCTTATATTGCGTTGAGTCGGATAAATAATATTTGATAAATATTAGGGATACTTTCATGAAAGATCTCGCAAATTCATCGAGAAATTGAATTGGGTTTAAGGGAACAAAATAAAAAAATGAATGACAGCTTTTTCAAAGATACGTAAAAGAAAAGTTATAGTTGAGATGGATTTTCCTTTATTTGATCATTGCCTCTCAAGTATAGATAGCTACTCTTACATCCGTTATTATGAAATCTGATTCGGAAGGTGGGGAGTTGTTCTTGATGTCAAAGCCATGTTGAGGATTTGAAGATTTCTACTATGAAAGAATATAAAAATGTATATATTAGAGTCAATATTTTCCTATGAAGGCCACCATAATTGAGTCCAAAAATAAAATAATTTTTTATCGACGTAACAATTTTTTTTCATCAGGCCACATACAAGATCTGAGATATTTTGGGCATGATTTTTATACAACATTGCTACTGATGAACCTTTGAGATAAAATGTCTTAATGCCATACAAAGCAAAGAAAATCAGTTTGATAAATTTATTAAAATTTAATTACTTATTGAAATGCATTATGAACTTTAGCTAAAGTTGACCTACAATTCCCTCTAGCCATCTAGCTTAGGGTTTAAAACTTTATTACAAAAAAATCAACCAATGGACACTGTTGGTTAAATAATATTCCTCAACACCTTCCGGCCTTCCAATGTTTTTATCCTCGATATATTAAATATTTATTTAAAAAGCTAAATTATTTTATTAAAAAAGTTTAATTAATGTTAATATAAATTTGTATTAGATATTAAATTGTTATAATAATTGATCAGCAAGTATACAATATTTTTTAATAAGAAACAATTATGATAAAGTAATATCAAAGGGAGTATTCTTTTAACAGACAAAACATTCATATATTTTAATGCCATAAACACCTTTTGAAGAAACTATTTCAAGCATGATTAAAAGTCAAGTATAAGTTGTGTGCATTTTTGAAATAAAATTATGATGGATTCTAAAATATTGCTTGAAATAAACAAACAAAATACACATTTTATGGTCTTATTGAGATTATTAAACCTCTCTTATGGAAAAAAATATCTTGGCAACTTTGATGTACCCTACGCTTAATATTCCAACTCTAAAAGATAATTATATAGACCATATATCAGTATATGGCCTATAATATCCTGAACTTCCATTTTTCATTGCTTCTTCTGCGAGGAGGTCTTAAAATAATTAAGAAAAAAGTTCAAAGATTTAAAGTAGCTAATACAATTAGTTCCTTAATTGTAAAATTGATCCGTTGGATTGGTTATTCTCTTAATATTTGTTGGTTCATGTAAAATGCTGAAATGATACAAGTAAATGTTGAAATATGTTTGGCATAATATCATAATTTATTTACCCCTCTTGTTAGTATTTAGATATGATAAATAAACTTTGTTAATAAAAATATATTTTTTTGGCAGCTATAAATATTTTGCAAGCTGTATCGTTGTTTGATAAAAAAATCCTCTTTTTATTACTCATCTTTATATTGAAAAAGTTATATAGTTGAAATATTTTTGCATATTATGTTTAAGATAATATAATTGATTGTCTCGAGAACACAATTTCCATAATATTAAAACTTTAAGCATTAAAGCTTTAGGTAATAAGGGATGCATTAATAGTTAAAAGTAATCGAACACCTTAAATAATTCTATCTACACACATACAACCATTTTCAAAACTTTTAATTTGGTTTCTTTAATAAATAAAAATCCATAAACATTAATTTGAGTAGTGCTTATTCCAAAAATGCATTTTTAACAATGAAAACTTGCACAAATTTCAAAACTTATATATATATATATATAACATAGTGTCTTTTCGCATGAAAGAGAGCCTTAACACTATAAGGTTTGTTTTAAAAATGCTCTCAATTTAATTTATAATTCAGGATCGATGAGATATTAAGTACCTATAAAGTTTCGTCTTAAGATATGAATACTACCAAGACAGCCTCATGTACCCATTGAGATAATCATGTTGCGCGGGATCTACTGAGTTGTTATAGGTAGAGCTGGAGTCGGATTGCAAGGTGTTGCACTTGCACTAACACAAGATAAAAGTAATACTTCCTTACGTGAAGAGAGTCCGTTGAAGAATATTTATTGTTTAAAGAAGAAGAAAAACACATGGGTTACATACGGTTGGGTGGAGGAGGGTAAACGACTCATATAAGCTGTATGTTACTATGTTAAAGCCTGAAATATAAGTTGTATTAAGTCATCCTCCTTGACTGCCCCTTCACATACTAATAACATCTTAAATTCAATATAAGTATTATATAATAAAAAATCTGGAAATATTAATATAAAAAACTAATAAATAATATACAAATATACAGAAACATTCCAAATAGATTAAATAACAATGCACATTGAGCTATGACGATACTATAATACATATATATATATATAGGGTCCACGCGCTAAATTTGACACTTTGGTTTATTGCACAAAGCGGCCGCTATGGGGCTACGATCGGGCCAGCTGGGCTTTCTACCTTACCCTCAGTAGTTGAGCACAGCTGGTAACGATAACAATAGCGTCTGACAATTTTAACCCGCCCGAATCCTGGAAATGCGTAACTGCAGTGATGATGATCCGCGCCGGTTGCAAGGATATGGAGATTATGAAGACGGCTTGCGTGGCTAGGAACACTGTCAAGTCCATCAGATCGGAGCTGGAGGAGTCCAATAACGACTACGAGAAGGTGGTGGAGAGAAAAAGGGGAAAAAGACGTTCTGACTTCCTTAGGACCCCGGAATTCGTGGATAAGCTCCAGAAGAAGGTGCAGGAGGACCCAGCAAGTCCTGCACCAAGCTGGCGGAGGAGTTGGGGGTCGGAAACACCACAGTTAGGGTGTGTATCAACGAGGACCTCCGTTACCACTTCTACAAGCGCCGCAAAGGCCAGATTTTGACCGAGAAGGCCCAGGAGAACCGGTTTAACAAGGCCCTGAAGCTCCTGAACAAGTTGAAGCACCCTGTCCACAACGAGACTCTCTGGTTCTTTTCCGACGAGAAGAACTTCACCCAGGACCAGAAACACAACAGCCAGAATAACAGGTGTTGTGTTAGGAACCCCCACGAGGTGCCCATTGTCGCCCAGACCAAGTTCCCGGCCGCCGTGATGGTGTTCGGCATCATCAGCTCCGACAGTGACGTCATGCCGCCTCACTTCTTCCCCAAGGGCCTGAGACTGGACTCGGAGGGGTATGTGGCACTAATGAGGGATGTGGTGGCCCCTGGATAAAGAAGGTTGCCGCTGGGAGGCCCTACGTGTTCCAGCAAGACTCGGCGCCCTGCCACACCTCATGCAAAACCCAGAAGGGGCTGTTCGAGAACCTGGAGGACTACACGAGCACCGAACATCTGGCTGCCCAACTCCCCCGACTGCAACCCGTGCGACTTCTAACCATGGGGCGCGGTTGAGAGGGATACCAACCGAACTGCTTGCAACACCATGGACGAGTTGAAGGCCCACATCACGCTCTGCTTCAAGAAGTTGCCGAGGGACCAGGTCAGGTGCGCATGCTCCAGGTTCCTGTCCCGGCTGAAGACGGTCGTCGAGGTAAGGGGCGCGTACTTCGAGTAGAATCCAAGCCAACACCAATACAGACAACCTACTTTTGGAATTTTTTGATTTAATAAAGAATTAAAGATTCTATTTTTCGAAAAGTGTCAAATTTAGCGCGTGGACCCTGTATATATATATATATATATATATATATATATATATATAATATATATATATATATATATATATATACAGGGTTGTGAATGGGAACGTAAAATTGAACAGCGTTCTGCGGAACGGAAGAAATGACGGAACGGAACGATGAACGGAACGCAAAAATTTGTCTTTTTGCGTTCCATTCAAATAATATAGGTGGGATTTTTACATGTTCGACTTTTCATAATGTAACATTTTTGAGTCGGGGTAAAAAATATGTTAATTTTTCGGCCGAGTCTCTGGTTCAATTATTTATATCTTAAATATATTATCGAAGTTTGTAGAAATTTGGAACTTTAATTGCGGTAAATAACTTTCAAGCCAAAACTATTAGGGCCTGGTTTAAAATTTTATGACCGATACATACGAGAATGCAGTGAAAAGTATAGAGCCTCTTATGATAATTTTTTTGAAATCCAATTTTTGAACGGAACGCAAAATTGAACGGTGTTCCGCGGAACGGAAATAATTGAACGGAACAATTAACGGAACGGCAAGAATTGAACGGAACGGAAAAAAGTGGAACACGTGCTAGCTGTATATATATAGGTGGTCTTTTGGAGGCCCAAATCTATAAAAATATCGGACATTGACTTGGTCGGGTTAATATTGAGGAGGGTTTTTGCTGATGGTCGGTTCAAAGCATCTCCAGGTTTCCGTTCTCAATCCCATTATTTATAAGGTTTTACGGGCTCCTGGCATATAGTGGATGTAATTGTTGCATCTAACTATATGTGACTTCCTTCAGCTATATTCTTGTCAATAAACAAAAAAAAGTGTTAAAAAACTGAAGCGATGTTTTGTATACATGTTGAATAAAGAATGTGTAAAAATATTATGGCGGCTAATATGAAGGGTTGGGAATTTTTGAAGACAGTTTCTGCCTTGAGAAGTGTACACAGAGTTCCCAGAAGAACAATGGTATTAACGTCATTGTTATTATCTCGGGACTGAGAAATGAATGATGTTGATATGTTATTTGCCAATAAAATGGGTTAAATTGATTAGTGAATGACAAGATATTGGATGCTCTAGAGATCTATACATAATAACGAACACACGGGATAGTGGCTTACAGGGATCTTTGTTGAGCAACAAAGTTAAACGTTCTTCTGTCTTCATTCTTTTCTCGAAGGGATTTCATTGATGAAAATAATAATTCATGGACGCATGTTGTAAGGAGAGAGGAAGAAAAAAAGATGAATATTCTTCTTGCAGGATAGATTATTACTACTCGCATATTTGGCCGCCTACGGCGCCAATATGTTCACCCTTCGGGTATGGGTAGGTTTTTGAGCTAGTTGTGAGTGAAACAGACCTTAAAGAATATAGAGAGGAGAGAGAAAATCATTTCAGTTTGTACAAACATTCCTCATAAAAGTTTGACTTTTTACAAGATTATGTTTTAAGTCACATGAGATGCTTTTTTCTTTATTTATCTAACTCCTCCCCTTCTTTTTTTTCTTTTTCCCTTCTTTACCTTGAAAACGTAGGTGCTTCAAATCAGACCAGGTCTGAATTTTTTTGTTCATTCTGGTCCCATCACTTTGCA
>CP045896.1:22129417-22166824 GCA_013387185.1 Caligus rogercresseyi | reverse complement strand
ATTTTGTACAAACCAAGTGTAGAGTGGAGAAATTGTATATGTCAGTCCAGTATTTTAAACTCTTAATGTTGGCAGTACTCTATCAAATGACTCAGTAGACCGAGTATCAAAGGATGGGGGACAGCTCAAAGAATGTACGGTCTTTAACACCTTGTTTGATTCGAGCGGGATAATCGATACTATTCGTCAAAACTTCCAAAAGGCGCCCTTTTTTACAAACCTACCATGGTCGGATAGGCTTGAAAAGACTGCCTTTCGTGAAAGGGTTTTTACACTGCATGACCTGAAGAGAGACTCCATCTTCCATACTGGAAATTGTTTATTTTATCCTTTGAATAGATTGCTGTCCATCATCTTCCTTTTACCTCCTTGGTGATTCAAATTAATAACCAAAACAGATGAATTAATGCCTTGATGCTCGGGCGATTCCTAAATAACTTTAAAAGAGGTCCTTCTTCTTCCTTCCTACAGGGATAAAGTGATTATGCGATCTCTGGTGGGTTTAATTGACAGTAGAACATTCACTTCTCAGTTTCAGATCTCTGGGTGGCTGCTTCATTTTTTCGCCCCTGCAAAGACTGCGGGAAAATTTATAAATGACATGTTCATGCTTTCCGTGACTGTCCAGTTTAGCTTTAATAAAATCTTTTATTATATTGAACCAGGATTTATCTAAAAATTTAGACCCAGCTTCCTTAATACTTTTTACTTTTTGGTGTGCAACCATACCTTAGCCCATCTCAGTCGAAGGCAAAGCTATAAATGCTTCAATTTCCAACTGTAAGGCATATATTGCCAAACATTTTGACAAGCTACACACCATAAATATTGACCATCTGAGGGCAATTTTTTATTTCGCTGCTGCGAGGGTATTGTGCTCTTCGCTTACGAATCCCCAAAACCCAGGACAGTTCATGGAATTATGCTTTTGAAGTTACTAAGTTCTACCCTTCTCAATCTGCACGACATCTCCCATACTTTGAAAAAGGTGCTTCGATTTTACAAAATAAAATCTACTCCAAGGACAATGGAAAACCGCAAGGAAAAAAATTGAAAAAATAATTGGCCTTTTATATATAAAAAAATTGTGCGTAATTTGTATTCTGTGTTTTTTATATGTTTATTTATTGTTTAAATTTGTATGTTTTGTTACGATATTTTGGCCTTTTAGTAGAGAATTTTATTTTAAACTAAAATGTTTAATGTTGTTGTAAAACTTAAAATTTTCTATCACTCTAATTCGATTCTTTCTATATGTTTTTATGTGACTACTAAAGGCCTTGCTGCGGATTTTTAAAAAAATGAGCTACAACATAGGCGTTTCGGGATTTATAACAAAACATTAATGCCAGTTAAACTATCTTTTTCATGGAAGTATTTGATGATGAAATTTTATCATTGTTACGTTATTTTTTGAAATACTCTTTTTTTCTCTCTAATTCACTTAAACGATTACTTTTTTTACATATTTTTTTAGTATATAATTATGGATAATATTTTATATACATTTTTAAATCGTTCTATGCTATGTTTAAGCTACTTGCATGTTTTATAAAGGGGAAAAAGTGGTAACGTACTCCAAATTATTTTGAAACTAAGATGTTTAATTATGCAAACTATCCTCCAACACAACAAAAAGTATATGAAAAAAGTCCAAATTCAAGAAAAATGTTTTTTAAGTAGGTGTGTGTAATTAGCATATACACAATTTCCAAAATAATCTTCATATACCGTCGTTTTTACACAAGAGAGTTAAACTTCAGAGTTTTCTTTAATGAAAAAAATATATGACTTACTTATGTTACAAAGAGAGCCCCCCACTAAAAAAACTTGAGCTTTCCTTTTCTAGAATGCCTAAATTATTAACTCAAATAGGGGGAAATATCAAAACTTTTTCTTGAAATAAAATAGTTATATAAGAAAAGTTTAATACAATGAAAGAATTTTTTTGTTCTTGACATTATTTTTAAATTTACGAGAAAGGATTCATTTTTCACTTGAAGTGGACATATCAATGCAGTATTATTTTCATACGATATGGGACTGGTGAATGAAATCAACGGTATTTGTAGTGGCAGGATGAATCTTTCGATTATTTGGGCCAAAATTTAATGTCTAAATATTTATTATTTGAACATTTATTTGTGAAAATTTTATTTGTGAAATCATTTATTGTGAAAACCTCTCCCGCAAAAAATATATTTGTATAACTAAAAATTAACTCAAATAAGAAAAAAAGGAAATATCAAAACTTTTTCTTGAAATAAAATAGTTTATAGGCAACAGTAAATACAATAAAATAAAAGTTTTGGTTCTGGACATTATTTCCAAATTTATTAGAAAAGATTGTTTTATCCAAAAGATATTTGTCCTTGTTCGATTAGCTTGAGTGTGATCAAATCTTAATGTTGAGTCCCGGAGGGGAAGGTCTAATTGAACAAAATAATATAATAATATATTTCAGGTACATTGCACTAAAAAAATAGTATTTAAATATGAAAACAAAAATATTCACAGACGCTTTTGGGCCAGAATATTAGAAGAAAGTTATGAGTAAAGCGTTAAAGTAAAGTAGTGCATGCAAGGAAAAAGTAAACAAACAAAAAAAAATGGCCAAAATTTGTGGTTATTTTCTATAACGTTAGATGTCGCTATTTCCGTGAAATTATGTGCAATCCTATTTAAAACCGGTTTAAAGGGATTAAGTTTGATGATTTGAAATATAAAAGATAAAAAACGTCTCCAAATATAAATAATAAAAGGACTTTGTTATTATTTTCAAAGAGCTCTAGCACCAAAGCGCCCCTTACGACTAAAGAAGAACTAAGATTTTGGCCAATTCCTTTGGGAAAAAAGGAAAATTATTATGTTATGCATGCGCATAATAAGATAAGATAAGACTGAGCGTGATCAAATATTAATGTTGAGTCCGAAGGGGAAGGTCTAATTTAACCAAAACTAATAGAAAAGTTCAAGTACATTGCACTAAAAAAATAGGATAAATAATAAAACAAAAAATAATCACAGACGGTTTGGGCCAGAATATTAAAAGCAAGTTATGAGTTGCCCCACCTTTTCCTTAGAACGATACGATAAAAGGGTTATTTAAGTAATGATATTCGAGAAGGATTATGATTTTCAAAAAGGCTGTTGATGATGTATTTTGCAATTAATCTGAATGAATTGCATATAACGGTTAACATGATATTGCATCTCTAGATATTGGAAAAACTATCATCAAGCATCAAGAGATCCTTCTGTATTTGACATTTTACGAAAGTGCATACAGAAGAGATAATTCACTGTATTCAAAATGAAGACAAAAATACTCGTAAATCTTTAGGGACGGATGCATTTGGATAATGCACGAAATTGGGCTCCAATGGAAAAAATAAAAGCTCCTCTTTTTTTAAAGATAATACCTATATCTGATAATTATGTTCTGTTTATTAACTGCTTAGAATTAATTTTTGATTGCTATAAATTCAAATGATCTTATTTTACAAACAGAATTTACCATCAACAAATAACTTTCGGTACGTTCTATTCAAGAGATTATTCCTTTACTTGTGGAAACACCAACGAAAAAAGATACTCAAGGTAAAACTTATTATTTTTTGATAAGATACAAGATAAAAAGGTTATTTTTTTCTTAATGAACCAGTATTAATACTAAAAAGTAATTTTGATATTTTTATTTATTTTTAGAAACATTTGAATTTCTAAATTATTTTGTATGTTTGTACCTGTACGGGTAAATATAATCTCAATGAAGACTGAAATTCACTTTGCTTCTTTCAATCAGCTTTCGTTTAATGGAAATTTCTTTCATTCATCAATATAGTTAATTTATAAGAACTATCAAAAACTCACAACTATTTTCACCATAATGGGAGGTTTTGCATAATATAAATATTTTTGAGACAATTAACCTCTACTTAGAGGAAAAAACAATGAAATATATAACTGACAATAAAAAAGTTATTTTATAGTCGAACAAATGATAGGGAGTATGTAGGAGATCTGAGTACATGTATTAAAAAGGCTGTATCCTTGTGATTCTAAATAGTTACAATAGTTTACTCAATGTAATTTTTAATCTTTTTTTGATAGCGTCCATTTTTATAAATTTCATTATAAAATAAATTGTTTGACGTATTTCCAATAAATATTATGAAAAAAAGAAGCTCCTAAAGCATTTTTTTTAGCTATCACCAAATGAAATGCATCTATTTCATTATCAATAAAACTACATTTGCAATTCATCATTCTATATATAATAATATAGAAAGCTGTAAAAGCTCTACAGTAATATAATATTTTCAAGTAACCATGAAGTCAAATAGCTTTATACTGTCTTTTTAAGTAATGTAACATGTTACTGTCTATAATTTGAGTATTTTATCAAAATATTCAAATTTGTTTGTTATTTTAATTTTCAATATTACTTTATATTCCGAAAATATAAAATATAAATTGACTAAATTCGAAAAGGAAGAACTCTTTTATACTATACAAAACATCAAGAATAGTTAAATGAGGAGGTAATCTCTTCAGAGGTTAAAGTACGAACTTAAATGAAAAGAAGTTTATAAACTTTAATTCCAGAGCTACATTAAAGATCATTTTTTTAATGGTTAAAATAATTTTATTCTGTTACTGCAAAGCAGAATACAGTCTAAAAACATACAGATAACATCAGAAATCAAATCTTGACAGTTACGTAATAAAAACATCATGAACATTATAGTTCAAATTACCGTCTAGATAAAAAACAATATATGATATATTACAACAATTGATAAAACTAATTTGTATTCAAACCAACGGCGATGCATTCTAAAAATCCTTTTTGATGTCATTCTAATAGTTTTGAACTGTTTTGGATAAAATTTAATGAGGTGTCCAGCCCATTTCTAAGTTGACACTCCCAAATCAGGATTTTGACCTCAAAAGCAGAGAGGCGGGCAGCAGCACCAATGAGGGTAGGTCTTAGTCTTTTTCTAAAATGTACTTGCTAGTAGTAAATTTTTGTGTAATTAAAGATTTTACATTTTGCATTGCAGATTCAATTGCTTTGTGACTGGGAGGAGATTTCTTCTTAGGATTAAAGACACCAAAAGACATAGGCTTTTAAAATATTTGAAGAATCGTCTTCATTTCACAAACGTTAAGCTTACGAATACCTTAAACACATTTAGGATTGGACAGTCCACGAAAAATACCAAATATCAATGCTAAATATATGAAATATATACACAAAAGTATTCCCTAATCGCTTATCAAACAAAGTTTCTTATATATTAGTAACTAAAAGATACGTTTTATAGCTCCTTAGTCTTTAAAAAAAATAGTTTAAGATCTTCACGTCCGCCAGAATGGTGCTTTAACAATTTATTGTTTTTGGTCTAGTTTTCTAGTTATGCAACTCGTTACTATAATTTATTTTATTTCATCAGCAAGGTCTTTATTTATTTTAAATATATACAACGCATAATTATATATTAATAACAGATAATAAAGGAAAATTTGCAATATATTTTGTTATGGTACGGCGACTAATTCAAATGGGTGAAAAATATACTTGAACTTTAATTCCGTGAATTTAAAAAAAACTTTGTTTATTTTATGTATGTTTATATACATTTACATAATCTTCTGTTGAAAATGAATAGTATGATGTAAGTGGCTATTTACTTGCGTTTGTTCCTTCCCCATTCCCAGGATAGAGACCTAATTTATATAATATATATATATATATATATAATCACTGCTTTTTGGATTATATGTTGAAATTTCATTAAAAATCAATTAAGTCTGCACGATAATACAATCGTTGCCATTGAGGTTTATATCAAGATTGTAATTCCCAGCAGAAAATAATTAATCTACACTTTTTATTAGTGATTTTTATGGAGTCGCAAGATCCTCAACAAATTGATTCCAGTGGAGGAAGAATATGTAATGGATCCATAGGAATATGTGAAACTAAGTGAATCTATTGTTTAGCACTGTGGAGGAACACTAAAACTCATTTGTAAGACACTTCATATATCTAGAATGGATTCTGTTTTCGGAAATTCTCTCAATTCCTGAAGTCCATTTTCATATTCCTTCGTCTGATAATAACACCAGCTTTTCCCACAGATAGCTGGAAGTGGATCGAATGGATAGAAAAGAAATGCTGAATGAAAATTATTTATTGAACTCAAATATCTATAAGGACTGAAAATGCTTACATATTTGGATACTATTTAGATAAAGATCCTATCCAGGATATATATGAAAATCAGATGTGACGTTGAACTTATATCGACGTTCTTCCAAAAATGAAGTTGCGTTGCAAAGGTTTTCATTGAGAGGAATTTGCTAATATGTGTTACCAGGCACAAATAAAATAAAAATCTTCTTTTTATTTTGTTGAAATCTCTACCTATAATAATTCACCAATCTCTGTCCGTCTGTATGTCCGCATGCTATCTCCTCCCCACATTTATGGTCAGATTTGAATTTTGAAGGTACCTATGGAATCCTTGGGTGAAGACGACCTAATAAAACTATTTGCAAAGTGATGGGACCAGAATGAACAAAAAAATTCAGACCTGGTCTGATTTGAAGCACCTACTTTTCAAGGTAAAGAGAGGGAAAAAGAAAAAAAAGGAAGGGGAGGAGTTAGATAAATAGAAAAAGAAAAAAGCATCTCATGTGACTTAAAACATAATCTTTGTAAAAAGTCAAACTTTTTATGAGGAATGTTTGTACAAACTGAAAATGATTTTCTCTCTCCTCTCTTATATTCTTTAAGGTCTGTTTCACTCACAAACTAGCTCAAAAACCTACCCATACCCGAAGGGTGAACATATGGCGCCGTAGGCGGCCAAATATGCGAGTAGTAATAATCTATCCTGCAAGAAGAATATTACATCTTTTTTTTTCCTCTCTCTTACAACATGCGTCCATGAATTATTATTTTCATCAATGAAATCCCTTCGAGAAAAGAATGGAAGACAGAAGAACGTTTAACTTCGTTGCTCAACAAAGATCCCTGTAAGCACTATCCGTGTGTTCGTTATTATGTATAGATCTCTAGAGCATCCAATATATGTTCATTCACTAATCAATTTAACCCATTTTATTGGCAAATTAACATATCAACATCATTCATTTCTCAGTCCAGAGATAATAACAATGACGTTAATACCATTGTTCTTTGGGAACTCTGTGTACACTTCTCTAGAGGCAGAAACTGTCTTCAAAAATTCCCAACCCTTCATATTAGCCTCCATAATATTTTTACCCATTCTTTATTCAAACATGTATACAAAACATCGCTTCAGTTTTTACGTTTTTCAATTTTTTTGGTTTATTGACATTTATTCTAGACTCTTATAATAGCTGCAAGGAAGTCAAACTTGATGTAGTTTAGAAAAGACAATAATTACATGCCATCTCAAATATGCCAGGAGCCTCGTAAAAACCTTATAAATAATGGGATTGAGAACGGAAACCTGGAAGATGCTTTGAACCGACCATCAGCAAAAACCTCCTCAATATTAACCCGACCAAGTCAATGTCCGATATTTTTATAGATTTGGGCCTCCAAAAGACCACCTATATATATACAGGCTAGCACGCGTTCCACTTTTTTCCGTTCCGTTCAATTCTTTCCGTTCCGTTATTGTTCCGTTCAATTATTTCCGTTCCGCGGAACACCGTTCAATTTTGCGTTCCGTTCAAAAATTGGATTTCAAAAAAATCTCATAAGAAGGCTCTATACTTTTCACTGCATTCTCGTATGTATCGGTCATAAAATTTTAAACCAGGCCCTAATAGTTTTGGCTTGAAGTTAGTTACCGCAATTAAAGTTCCAAAATTTCTACAAACTTCGATAATATATTTAAGATATAAAATAATTGAACCAGAGACTCGGCCGAAAAATTAACATATTTTTTACCCCGACTCAAAAATGTTACATTATGAAAGTCGAACATGTAAAAATCCCACCTATATTATTTGAATGGAACGCAAAAAGACAAATTTTTGCGTTCCGTTCATCGTTCCGTTTCCGTTCAATTTCTTCCGTTCCGCAGAACGCTGTTCAATTTTACGTTCCATTCACAACCCTGTATATATATATATATATATATACCGGGTCCACGCGCTAAATTTGACACTTTCGAAAAATAAAAACAAACATGGATAGAATCTTTAATTCTTTATTAAATCAAAAAATTCCAAAAGTAGGTTGTCTGTATTGGTGTTGGCTTGGATTCTACTCGAAGTACGCGCCCCTTACCTCGACGACCGTCTTCAGCCGGGACAGGAACCTGGAGCATGCGCACCTGACCTGGTCCCTCGGCAACTTCTTGAAGCAGAGCGTGATGTGGGCCTTCAACTCGGCCATGGTGTTGCAAGCAGTTCGGTTGGTATCCCTCTCAACCGCGCCCCATGGTTAGAAGTCGCACGGGTTGCAGTCGGGGGAGTTGGGCAGCCAGATGTTCGGGCTCGTGTAGTCCTCCAGGTTCTCGAACAGCCACTTTTGGGTTTTGCATGAGGTGTGGCAGGGCGCCGAGTCTTGCTGGAACACGTAGGGCCTCCCAGCGGCAACCTTCTTTATCCAGGGGGCCACCACATCCCTCATGAGTGCCACATATCCCTCCGAGTCCAGTCTCAGGCCCTTGGGGAAGAATGAGGCGGCATGACGTCACTGTCGGAGCTGATGATGCCGAACACCATCACGGCGGCCGGGAACTTGGTCTGGGCGACAATGGGCACCTCGTGGGGGTTCCTAACACAACACCTGTTAGTCTGGCTGTTGTGTTTCTGGTCCTGGGTGAAGTTCTTCTCGTCGGAAAAGAACCAGAGAGTCTCGTTGTGGACAGGGTGCTTCAACTTGTTCAGGAGCTTCTGGGCCTTGTTAAACCGGTTCTCCTGGGCCTTCTCGGTCAAATCTGGCCTTTGCGGCGCTTGTAGAAGTGGTACGGAGGTCCTCGTTGATACACACCCTAACTGTGGTTTTCCGACCCCCAACTCCTCCGCCGCTTGGTGCAGGACTTGCTGGGGTCCTCCTGCACCTTCTTCTGGAGCTTATCCACGAATTCCGGGGTCCTAAGGAAGTCAGAACGTCTTTTCCCCTTTTTTCTCTCACCACCTTCTCGTAGTCGTTATTGGACTCCTCCAGCTCCGATCTGATGGACTTGACAGTGTTCCTAGCCACGCAAGCTGTCTTCATAATCTCCATATCCTTGCAACCGGCGCGGATCATCATCACTGCAGTTACGCATTTCCAGGATTCGGGCGGGTTAAAATTGTCAGACGCTATTGTTATCGTTACCAGCTGTGCTCAACTACTGAGGTAAGGTAGAAAGCCCAGCTGGCCCGATCGTAGCCCCATAGCGGCCGCTTGTGCAATAAACCAAGTGTCAAATTTAGCGCGTGGACCCTATATATATGTATATTATAGTATCGTCATAGCTCAATGTGCATTGTTATTTAATCTATTTGGAATGTTTCTGTATATTTGTATATTATTTATTAGTTTGTTATATTAATATTTCCAGATTTTTATTATATAATACTTATATTGAATTTAAGATGTTATTAGTATGTGAAGGGGCAGGTCAAGGAGGATGACTTAATACAACTTATATTTCAGGCTTTAACATAGTAACATACAGCTTATATGAGTCGTTTACCCTCCTCACCCAAACCGTATGTAACCCATGTGTTTTTCTTCTTCTTTAAACAATAAATATTCTTCAACGGACTCTCTTCACGTAAGGAAGTATTACTTTTATCTTGTGTTAGTGCAAGTGCAACACCTTGACATCCGACTCCAGCTCTACCTATAACAACTCAAGTAGATCCCCGCAACAATATGATTATCTCAATGGGTACATGAGGCTGTCTTGGTAGTATTCATATCTTAAGACGAAACTTTATAGGTACTTAATATCTCATCGATCCTGAATTATAAATTAAATTGAGAGCAGTTTTAAAACAAACCTTATAGTGTTAGGCTCTCTTTCATGCGAAAGACACTATGTTATATATATATATATAAGTTTTGAAAATTTGTGCAAGTTTTCATTGTTAAAAATGCATTTTTGGAATAAGCACTACTCAAATTAATGTTTATGGATTTTTATTTATTAAAGAAACCAAATTAAAAGTTTGAAAATGGTTGTATGTGTGTAGATAGAAGTATTTAAGGTGTTCGATTACTTTTAAACTATTAATGCATCCCTTATTACCTAAAGCTTTAATGCTTAAAGTTTTAATATTATGGAAATTGTGTTCTCGAGACAATCAATTATATTTATCTTAAACATAATATGCAAAAATATTTCAACTATATAACTTTTTCAATATAAAGATGAGTAATAAAAAGAGGATTTTTTATCAAACAACGATACAGCTTGCAAAATATTTATAGCTGCCAAAAAATATATTTTTATTACAAAGTTTATTATCATATCTAAATACTAACAAGAGGGTAAAATAAATTATGATATTATGCCAAACATATTTCAACATTTACTTGAGAGGCAATTATCAAATAAAGGAAAATCCATCTCAACTATACCTTTTCTTTTACGTAGCTTTTGAAAAGCATTCATTCATTTTTTTTATTTTGTTCATTTAAACCCAATTCAATTTCTCGATGAATTTTGCGAATCTTTCATGAAAATATCCCTAATATTTATCAAATATTATTAATCCGACTCCACGCAATATAAGGACAATTGCAAAAAAATAACGTTTCAGACGTCAAAAAAAGGATATGTGTCATCCGCCGGCCCTTTGCAACCACAATATTGTGAGCACCACTGCTAAACAATATCACCAGAGCACTAGTATCTGGAAACTCCAGACTTTTTCCTGGGTGATAAGAAAGGCAAACTTATCATCTGATGCAGATTTGCGACCAAACGACAACAAGGGCAAGAACAAATGATCATGTGACATGACCGATCTCGCGCAAAATGGCACATCGTGTTTAGGCCTACTTGACAGTGGACACCTCCCCATCCTCAACGAGATTGTAGTAAAACAGGCAACCATTGACGCTTGGAAGTAAGTTAAAGTGAGTGGACGGCTGTCCTCTGGCAAGAACACTTGAGGACTACGTAAGCGTTTCCGAAGTGCCTCAAGAAGCCTGCCTCAACTAACACGTCACAGCTGTCAACTCTCTGAGAAGGCCCCAATTATCTGATGCTCGTAGGGCGAATTATATATATATATATTATTTTTGTTATTTTAATAGTAACTGTTATAAATGTATTTATTTTTAGTTGCCAAGGAAGCTAGCATGTTGATATCCCTTAATAAAATATATCCAACAACAACAAACTTGATTCATATATGTACATTACACATGGCACATATTTTTTTTTAATCTGATATTGGATGAATAAGTTATGTTATATATTCATTTCATGTGTCCTTAGCCTTTATTGTACTGTGCGACTGATTGAATTACGGCGCCTATAATTTAAATAATACTTAAAGAAACTAATAGAAAATTGGAATTAAAATCTTAGTCCCTATTTCCTTGCACTCCAAAATATACTTTATCATTAATGTTGTTTTTTTTTTCGTTTCCTTAAACACAATCCAATCTAATACAACAAACTTTTATCTATTTGGTCAGCTTCTGCTTAAGCCCTACCTATGATTAATAATATCTCAAAAAGTGGTAATAGTGAAGAAAAGTTTGGTAGAGTAGGGAAGTAGTGCCATCGGCATGATATGATATTCAAATGTAATATATTTATATGAGAACCATATATCTACAATAGAGAGGAATTATTCAAACATAATATTTGATTAACGTTATTATTACATAATATCTCAACATGATTCATCATCATATAAAAATAAGATATATGCATACAAATGTACATACAGAGGGTCTCGATATGTAATATTTACTATCATAGTCAATAATGTAATCTTCTCTAAGCCTGCGGAACCTGTGACATAAATTTAACTTTGTATTACCTTTAATGAATTGTATAATTTTTAATTGTTTTGTGCCTATTGGTTGGAGAGAATTGCAGTATCTGACAGGATATAAATAAGCATTTAACATTAAATTAGTCACTCGAACCTAGGATCTTATCAATGATGAGCAGACCAAAAATGACCTTCCCCTCTCGAGAGGATTCGAACCTGTGCCCCAACATTGAGAGTTGAACACGCCTTAACGCTCACGGCTCCCTCTTTTTTTTTGTATCAGAATCTAAAAAACCATATCCACTCAAATATAAATGTGACCTTTTATAAATAATCCAGGCTTCACATTTTTTTCCCAAACCAGTTCGTTTAATATGTAAAAAAAAAAAAATGAGACATTCACTAAAACCCACAGCAAATGTGTTATAAAAACATAAATAAACATTATAGTTTAAACTTTTTGCTCTGGGGAGGAACATTAACAATAAAATATTATATAAATATAAAATAAATCGTCTTTTAATATCATTTTACAATCAATTACACGACTAAAAATATTTTTAAAATCACATTTATTAATAAATCAGAGTCATACAATTACCAATAGAAACAAATACAAGATATAAACAAAGTCAATTGATCTTTTTTGATCACTATATTATTAGTAGTTTTTAAATATTCTTGGCATTAAAATCCGTCGCATTTTAAGTCGATAAACCTTAATTTTTTAATAAATAGTTCAAGTATTATAAGGGTGTGACGGCTCAGGAATTCATATCCTTCATCATCTAATATTTATTTTGTTGAGTATTTTAGGCAAGGAGTTGTACAACCCTAGCTATATGTCACAGGCAATATGACCCCTAAAACCATTGAATGTTAGCTATTCGTATAAAATAAATGGTCAAAAGATAACGTGAGGAATTAAACTTCTTTGGAGGTATATACATGATCATATAGTAAAATGGGAATATTGTTGGCACAACTATTTTATTTTGCCATGGTGTAAGACAACACATAGCAACAATTTTTCAAAAGTCGTTTTACTTTTTTAACCATATTAGTAAACTCTTATCAAGTTTTTTAGCTGATTTAAAATATTACATCGAAAAAAAATATGACTTTCATCACGTTTGTTTTAAAGAATCGCTTTTTTACAAAATGATAATAATACTAATATTTTCCCCCGGGATATAGTTTATTTTACCTTTATTACAGCTAAACGTATAATAACATTATCAAAAGATAGTGTAATGATAAGTTAAATTAGTTTTTCCCGAAACAATAATATTACTATTGATACAAAAACCGACTTTTATCATCAAAGACATCGTTCAGAAAACACTTGAGTACATCTGTAATACCCTAGGTATTTTTTTTAAGTAAGCAAGTACAACTTTATTTACATTATTTCAAAGTATTAAAACGCAAAAAAACAAAAATATTTAACATAAAATACCATACTACATCACTTTAAGAATTATGATAAACAATCATTTATCATATTCATTACAAATATGTTTAAATTATTTGGGAGGATTGTTTTTTTTACTTCTAAATTTGTATAAAGCTTTCTGTATGTTAGTGACAATTGCATTTATTTCTTCTTTGAATGGACCTGTATAAATATAGCCAAAATTAATTTTTGTCAATAAATTCGTAATCTGAAATAAAACTCTTCGATTAATTGTTCCTATACAATCCAAATGGTTTTGACAGTCTATTAAAAATGTGTTGATGTTTTCCGTCGCTTCATTACAAAAAAACAAATTCTTTCAGCCTCAGTCCTTCCAAAAATGCTACCAATGGAAGTGTATTTTTAATAATTCGGTATTTAAACCAATATGATTGCGAAATCCGGCTCCAAAATTTCTTTTACTGAGCACTTCAGATCTAATCGTTATATGTGATGTATTTTCTTAAAATGACGCATGGGCAATTTTTTACAAAATACGAAAAACAAGCGTTTTGCTATTCTATGAGATATGCTCTACATTTTTTATGATTTCAACTTTTCGATTAATTCTCTGGAAAATGCGGTTTCGGACTTTGATCATCCTTAAAAATATATCTAGCTACAAAAGTTGGTATCCTCAGCTTAAGCATTTCAATACACAAAAAAATATGAAGAGTAAAGGAGGAGCAAAGAATATTGTTTTCTTGGATAACAGTAAGAACGATGTTTGATAAGAACTTTTGTATGCAAAGTGACAACATCAGTTAGTGCACATCATATACGGCTAAATAAAATATAGCAAAAACTGTGGGGTAAATGCGTATTCTTCTAAAGCTCTTTTGTCATTATCAAAGGGTTAATATGAAATATAAAATTTTTTATGTTCGGTGTTTGATTCATTTGTCAGTTGTTATAAGAGGTCAAATTTGCGTAAGAAATATATATGGTCTTTCTTATTTAAAATAGCTAGAAATAGAAAAAAGCGTTTTTCTCTTCTTCCCATTTTTTCTCAAGCTTCTTTTACTGAGCACTTCGACATATATATCTTCCTACCTATTTGGTTAAAAAAAAAATATAATTTTTCTTTACCAAAAGGTCCCGTAATATACAATTCCTAATGCCCTTCAAGTAATTAAAAAACACAGTCTCTTGGACCAATCAGTCTCGTCTTGAAAGTAATCTCATTTATGATTTTTTCCTCGTTCAAGCTTTTCATTGAAAGTAAAACAACAGTTTTCACCCAAACCTCTCCAATAAAATCTATTTTCCGCTTGATTGAGGTACATGATAAAAATGACAATCTTCTATTTTCTAGGGTGGGCTCTTCCCATTGCATTTTAGCTAAAACTTTATTGGTTAATTCATAATTAATTTCAACATTTTGTTTCCAAAACTCACTTATAGATTTACAAGCATCGAAAAGCTTGTCTGGCCCTTTTCCTCTAACACTGTTTTTTGACATGCCAAACATTTCCACCATTTTATTCTCTAATATGTCAGACCATAACGTCCCGGGAGCTAGAATTCGCTTGAACCAGGAAAACAAATTTGTTTTCCAGTAAACTTCGAAATCTATCATTCCCAAGCCACCATACTTTCGGGGGAGTGAAATTCTTCTCCACGTTATTAACCTGTTCTGACCATCTCTAAAAATAAATTTTAAGGCCAGTTCTCGAATCTTGGACGCCAGTGTCTGAGAAAATATTGTAGATCTTAATAGATGGGTTACCTTTGGAAGAACTAACCCATTCCATGCGTAAATCCTTGATGGTGCGTTCGAATTCAATATTTGGGAATATTTAGAAACAGCCCTATTTATTTTTGATTCTATATTTTTACAATCTTTAAGATCATCAGTTGAATTAAGGAAATGTTGGATCCCAAGATTTTTAAAACTGTTAAATATTTTAGTCCATTAATTTCCAATACTCCAGAGCAGTTTGTAATTGCTTTCGACTTGTCAACGTTGACTTTAAGTCCTGATAGCAAAGAGTAATTTTCAAGAATTTTGAAAGTATTATTTATTGACTTCCTAATATCTTTACTCTCCCCCGAGAAAAGGACAGTAAGATCATCTGCAAAAGCCTCTACCTTGTGATGATTTTTGCCTATCTTCACCCCTCTTATATCTAATGAAGAGTTGATCTCGCATATTAACGGGTCGAGTGCCAATATAAAGAGGAACGGTGATATTGGGTCACCCTGACGGCAGCCTCTATTTACTGCAAAAGCGGTCTCTTCTCCACCAAAATGCGTAAAAAGACCCTTCAAGCACATGCTGACCATTCTAATATAATTTTGCCCAAAACCTTTCCTTTCCAGGCACTTTATTAGCCATTCATGATCTACACTATCGAAGGCTTTCATAAAATCAATGGCTACCAAAGCCAATTTCTCTTCCTTAGCCTCCATTGTAGTTATGCAATCCTTTATACCTCTAACGACGTCTTCCATACGTCTACCTCGCAGAAAACCTTTCTGGGAGGAGTGTATCAAGGAAGGCAATACCAATTGTAAGCGTTTGGATACAATTCCACTATAAATTTTATAGGACGTGTTTAGCATTGTGAGAGGCCTAAGGTTTTCTACTTGTCTTGGGTCCTTCCCATCTTTGGGTATCAAAATTAGATTCCCCTTGGTTATATGGGTATCAAAAACACCATCACATATACCCTCATCGTATACTTTTTCTAATAAGGGTACCAAATAAGTATGAAACTTTTTATAAAACGCAATGGGGAACCCATCAGGGCCTGGTGCTTTATTCTTTTTTTTATGCAAAAAATATTCCTTAATTTCGGATTGCGATATCTTTTTTCAAGAAATTCTCTATCAGGTGTGTTAGTTTTATTTCCTCACTGGAACTCATTTCCTGGGATTCATCAATGCTACTATTTAAATTTATTTTCAAAGAACAAGTGATGTCACATTTTAGACCTTCTTTGACACATCTCCAACATCTATACATCTTATCATAATATTCAGCTACTATTTTGGGAATCAGAGTTACATCTTCTACCAAGTTACCCTCGGTATCAAAGACTGCATCTACTCGTTTTTCCCCCATCCCATTTGCCTCCCATTTCTTTAACCTCTCAAGCACTGCATTTTCTTTTGGTAATGATCTCAGACCTGTTCTAATTAAACTGCCCTGAGTGTTGTATAAGTATATTTTTCTCAGTTCATCTTCAATTACTTTGCCCTGCCCAGTGATGTCTTTTTCTCTCAATAGTTCTTTCAGTTTTTGTTTTCTAACTGCGCTCAATCTCATCCCCAATTTGATATATTCTCGTCTAGAGCAGTCTAAAATCAACTTCAGAGCATGAGAAGGGTCTTTATATGTTTTCTATCCAAACGAGCTAAAATATCTTGAATTGTTTTTTCTATCTGGCTGTTCACTTGTTGATCTGCATCTAAAAGGCTAACATTTAGCTTCCATGATTTCCTCCGATGGTATTTAGGAGTAGAAAATGTAGCCATTATTGGGTGATGGTCTGACCGAAAAGCAGGCAGTAAGCTATATGTCTTCAGTAACGGGTATAGGCCCCCAGAGACAAATATATAATCCAGACGAGCACTAATAGGCTCTTTTCCCTTCTGCTTTCTGATAAAGGTATGTTCTGGGGTTGCTTCAAATTTAAAAGCGGCATCCTTGAAGCCTAGGCTCAAAACTATTTCCTTCATCCGCTGAGTCGCATTTTTGTTATTTCGTGTTTATAATTGTGGGTGTCTCTTTCCTGGCTCATGACCATATTTAGGTCCCCCAAGACGACACATTCGTCCTTCCAGGATTCGACACCCGACAAAAAACTGCTATCAATGTTTTCATAAAAGTAGGGATCGTCATTATTAGGTCCATAAATGGAAACTATTTTAACTCTTTTCTCCATCCATGTTATTGACGCCACAGCATAGTTTCCCATGCCGTCCCCGTCAATAAATTTCGGTTGAAGTATCTTTTTTATTGCAAGCCAAACTCCTCGAGATGTTTTATTTTCTTATAGCAGAGACCTTATAAATCTCATACTCAGGAAGTAAATTAGTTTCTGATGAGTCCCCAACTACCTAGTATCGCACATTGATAAAATATCCGGGTCTAGGGACCTGTAACCGTTTTTTAGACTCCGAAATGGAATTTACATTAACAGAGATAATTTTAAGATTCATTGTTTAAGAGATTAAGAGCACTGTCCCAGCACTTGACTGTATTGAACATAGTTGAAGAGAGTTTATTGAACTTAGAAAACGAAGTAAAAATTAGATATATAATATGCGCACAAATTTGTACACATAAAAAAAAAGCAAAACCGGGCCCGTGAACTTGTTTGTAAATGAGTTTTAAAGTTTAACATAAAATATTCAAGTAAAAAAACAAAACAAAAACATCGCAAAAACATGTAGATTTGATAAAAACATTAGATATACGACCCCTTTTATTTGGGGCCCACATCCATACCCAAGTTGGATTCTGGTGTGGTAAGTAGACCTTGGCTAGGTACTTGGCTGATATTACCATTTCGAAGTTCTTCTTTGTTAAGCTCTCTATTGCGTTTAGTGTCTAAGTGGTCTGGGCTGGTGAATGTTCGTTTGCTGGATGACTTGCTTTCCAATCCTTGAAGACTCTTGAGTTTAGCGTTATTTTGAGGTTTTCGTCTAAGGACCTTTGTCCAGTCCTCCCTCAATCTCAAACCAACCCTCCCGTAGTTGGGTCATCGTTCGATTGACTCTCACTTGTGGACCGCCTAGAATCCTCAGATAAGTTGGAGTTTGAACCTTGTCCACATTCTCTATTGGCTCGTGCTCTAAATCGATATCCTCCTCTTCTTCCCTGCGTGCATTTTCCTCAAATTGGCCCTCTCTTCTGCTCCAGCGATGCGTAGCAGGATACCGATATACTTGCGGAAATCCTCCTCAAATCCTTATATGTTATTTTGCGGAGGAGCTGCAATCTGCTTTTTATATCCCATTTAAGACATCTATAACATTGCAAAAGTGATGTTTTTAGAGCTCAGTTCTACCTTTTTTCCTCCTACAGGAACCCCCATTAGTTCCATTGGTTATGTTCAGTTTGTAAAATTGTAATAGGTGCTTCGCAATATTATTGCGTTAATTTGATAGCTTTTACATGATATAATGTGTTTATTATTGAATGCGTTCTACACCAGAGCAAAAAATATAAATGTTTAATTATATTTTTATTACGCATTTGCTCTAGTTTATATATATATATTTATTTTTTTAAACGACCATGAAGGAAAAAAAAAAATAACAAGCATGGTCACAAGATTCGTAAAAGACACAGGCTCTTAGGAATGGCATTTAGCGTTCGTAAGGATGATATCAGTATCTCTTAGTTGTTCGGAACTCAACAGCTAGTATTGAACTGATGCCCTTTTTATATTACTAATTACCTTTGAAACAACCTCCTTTCATTCTGCTAATAACGTTCAAGGCATCAGTTGTTCATCTTTATGTATGTATAGAATAGCAAAGCACATTAGTGGGCCTGATTATCAGGGCTGTAGGGATTAATGTCGAAAACGATAATGTTATACTACAAACTTGTTGATTTGTCGTTCATTTGTAATCGTTCGCGAACGATGAACGACCAAAAATTTGACGAACGAAAACAAAATTCCCATCGTTTGTCGTTCGTTTTTGGTGCAAAAAAAGACATAGATTTTACTTTTCCAGGAAAAATTTCTTTATTAAAAAAACCGTAATCACTTTTTTCAGAATGACGAGTATAATTTACTGTCTAAAAAACGTCGTCTATTTTTTTCAGAATGACGAACGACAAGCAAACGATGAACGACGAACGATAACTTTTGGTGTACGTCAACAAGTCTGTTGTACTATACTTATACGAGGGAAAAATGAACCAAATAGACATAAGAATAAGCAAAAAAAAAGGTCACTACCCTGCTGATTATATATCAGTAGCCTTTTATATATGTTTTCGTCAAAGCTTAAATAACAAGGGGGTCTAAGGGGGTATAGACATGAGAAAAACCCAAATTAAATCATAAACAAAAATTATCCTGCTGATTTATAAAAATAATATTTACATTAAGATTTTATATATATAATATATATATTATACAGATATTTATTTTATTGAAGGATCCAGCATCACAGAATATAACCTTAATGTTTGTTGCCTTCTAACCCCAGTTTTTATATTTTTACGGCATCTTACTACAACAATGTTAATTAGTACTGGTCCTCTTAAAACAGCTTGTTTTTTCTTCTATAACAATAACGTAGAGTGGGTTTCTGTCACTCATAAAAAGTTCTGTACATTTTTATGAGGCTCCGCAAGGGGCCTAACTTTTTTTGGTGACAGTTTTGATTGATTTTTCTTGGAATGAAAAGAGTGATATCCATTATATGCTATTTAAAGACAGGAAAAGGTGACCGTAAATAGAGAGCCAGGCTCTTTACAACTTTTTTTAATGTAAAGATCAAGTCTGTTTTTTAATTAAAGACAGTGAATCAAAATAATACAAAACATTTTAGTACCAAAGTACAACTTTAATAAATCATGATAAAAATACAATAAAACGGCTGTAATAACAATATAATTATATTTAAGAAGTAAAAAATTGAGGAAGAGGGAATCGTGAAGATCTCATTTTTTAAATAAATATGAGTATTTGTAATAATAAAATTAATGTCTTTCTGGTACGGTCCAGTATATAAGTAAATAATATTTTAATTCGCAATTGCATATTAAAAAATCATTAAATTAAGGATAATCTAAAATTTCTACCCTATATTATCTTCACTCTTATTTTTTTAATGTTTCAAGCGAATCCATTTAAAAAAAGCACAATCTTTTTTCCGCTGTAGTCCCATATATGCTACCAAATGTCATGTGTTGGCAAGTGCCCTGCATTTAAACCAATACAAATGAATATATTAAATCCACTACAGATAATGAATAATATCTCCCGGACGATTCTTTAGATTTTGACGAAATTTTAGTGAATAGTTTTGAGAGCTCAGAAAGTGTTTAAGTGAGGTTTTAAACTCAAGGATAATTCGTCATCACCATATTTGCCAAAAAGTTGTGCGATTTTTTTATAATGCAAAATTAGATTTTAACCAAGTTTTTAGGGATGATTTGAGGTGGTAAGACGTGCTTTCTTTTTATATTTTCCGGAAAATTGTTTGCGAAATGATTACTTAAAAATAAGTTCTTTCTGTTCCTGTCTCCCCCCCCCCCCAATTAAGTTTGCGGAAATAACAACTTTTCTATAACGCGACCTCGCACTAATCAAATTTAATAATGTCTAAAGATGGAAAGTGATGTGACATCACCCGGAACTTTTCTTGATACATATATTTAGTTTTTTTGCTGTTTTACTGCCATCAACGGAGATCAAACAAATACTCTAATATTCAGCACTACCATACATATCTTCGGTACTCTATGTTATCTATGAAATGAAGTAAAATAACTCCTACTTATGATGCTTAAATACCCAACCTTAAGGAATAGAAAATGGAAGAAATTGCAATGAAGACGCAATTACAACTTTTTAATGAACTACTTTTCATAAAAAATAACATACAATGACATCACGGGAATTGTTCGTATGGTTTTTTTTCTATTATAAAGACTATATACACATCGTTGTAAATCATCAACGAAATTATTTTAGTAGAATGTTTTTTTCTTTTATGTAAGATTAACGTTTTATATAGAAGTAATCAAATAATGAATATATCCCAAATCACCGATTTATTGAATGACCCGTAAAATCAGGACCAAATTTTCTGTGAACGACATTGAGTTGTTAAAGTGTGTCATTGTTTTTATTGGGTTCTTTCCCATAATAATAAATAAACTTTATATATTTTATAAAAATAATAAACTTTTAGAACGCAACCTTTCGTTAACCAAATTTAAAAAAATGAAAAATGGAGAATCGTAATCTCTAATGGATGTAACATCGGTTTCATAATAAAAATATGAAGTATCACTCTCTCTTAACTTCTTTCTGATGATATCTTTCTCCTAAAATGGAGATAAAGGTGACATCCCTCTCCATTTTCCATAATATTGATAAAAAGTCTCACTATCTCAAGATTTTTTTCTGAAGCAATTTTCCCATCAATGAACACCAAACAATTACCCCCATATTCAACGCTACCATACGTGAATTCAGCACTCTATATCCTCTATGACAACATATGGAGTCTCACTTTCACTTAAGATCAATCTAACGCTGTCTTTCTCCAATGAATGACGACCAAACAAAGCCCCGATATTCAGCGCTATCATACGGAACTTCGGGACTCTATGAAATGACTTAGAAATACCTTCTTTTTACGATGTCTAAATATCCCACCTTAAGTAATAGAAAAAGGAAGAAATTATAATACAAATCCAATGATGTATTTTAAGGAACTGATTTTAATATGAAAAATCACATGCAATGACATCACTCAAATTATTCGTATGTTTTTTCTATTCCAACGGCTTTCTCAAGTTAGAAAATCCCGAGCTGCGCTGGGTAACATCTGTTCGTTTCTTATAAATGAATAATGTATTAATTTCATTTGAACAATTTTCATGCAAAAATTATTATTACTATTTGATTTGGTGTTAGTAACTTGCGCACATTTTCAACAACTGACGTTTGTGCGAGTGAAATATTTAGATTTTACTTTTACAGCAGATTTTACTGATCAAAAGACACTATTTTCTGCAACCACACATGCCTTTTGTGAGAAGTATAAAGAATTGCTTTGTTACTTGAAAGCTGTTATTGATTGTTCAGCAATCTCTAGTTTATCCATTCTAAGTTATTTGTTTATTTTTAAGATAAGTGCCGTCGAGACGTGTTATACTTTGTAACCTCTTTAAGTATGATACCAGATTTTATTGTTACTTAGTCCACCGGTGTCCATAGAATATTTTTTTGATTGAAAATGGCAAGTATATTGCATAACCACAAAGTTTGATTTTTTGCCTTTATGGTTCGATAGAATTACATCCAACTGAAAATAATGAATCAATATAGCATTAAAGTTAATATATCGAATATCTTATCTTTTCAATGAGGTTGAACCTACGCCCTAAACATTGATTGTTGAACACACCTTAACGCACTGAGTTATCACACTCCCTTCAAGCTTGATTTAACTATTATAATGAATAGGTCATGTATATTTTATGTCATTGTTGGGCATCTCTTTTCGATTATGTATCCTCGTTTCTCTTTTTGAAGTTTTTTTTCCAAGTTTACAAAAAGAGATTGTCGGTTTTTACATTCGATCTTTATGATGTAAGGGTTCCATAAGCTATATATTGCTACATATTGAGTCAGATCTAGATTGATTCGTTATCCATGTTTTCCAAATCAGAAAATCCATTTCTCAATATTATGACGAAGTATCTATGGCCAATGAATATTATATAAAAGATTTGTCCAGATTTTCTAGCAATATTTTAAAAAATGGGCAAATTATTTGGTTGGAAAAAGCTTATCTTCAACTGTAATATCTGCATTGGATTGTAATTTAGTTGAAATTTTCTATAAACATATTTTAATACAAATATGAGCAAACTTGTTAAACAAAAGTCGTTCTTATGCTATGAAACGTATAAGAGTCTTATCTATTGTTGCAATTTATATTACCTGTTTCGGCTCAGAGTTCAATAGAAATAATAAGGACCAAATTTGTTATATCAGCTACCGACTAGCAAGAATCCCTTTACAAAATTACCCAAAAAGTCTGTAAATTGCTTCATTACTGGTTTCCCATAACATACTCTACATTCTTGTTAGAATTTATACCCAAATATAGTGTGTTCAACCATATTTTTTCAATACATAAACCGAAGGTAATCGGACATGTGTTCTGCTCGGCTTAAGATGAGAAGCATAGTACATTTATGATATTATTTTTGGCTTAGAACGATTTAGAAACATTGCTTGTGTTTAGTTTTGTAGACAGAGTTTGACATATTAAAAACTTGACTTGTTCCAAAAAAGTTAGTATTTTATATCTGATATTTAGAACTGCTTAAAATCCGTTAAAGTGCTTACAAAAGTGATATCACCTGTCCGTCTAGTTATTGTGCACAATTACTCAAAATATCATAAATAAAATGATCTAAATAGACAAATCCTCTAGAGTTTAAAAAGTATGATAATATGAAGATCCTAGTTGCACTACTTAACGAGTAAATTAATTACAAAAGATAATATAATATCAAAAGTGATATTACGGTCGTTCTAGTGATTATTTTTTAAATTAAACATCGTGCATCTACAACGGTATCAAAATGTAATCAATACCTTATTTATAATAATAATCAGTACCAAGCAGGGTATGTAAAAAACCCGAAAAAAACGGTTAAAAAACCCGGTTAAAAAACCCGGGTTTTACCAGTGGGTTTTTTCGAAATTCGGGGTTTTCATACACCATTAATTAGCTATTAGCGGTATCAAAATGTAATCAACACCTTATTATAAAAATAATCAGTACCAAGAGAAAGTATGTCTGAGTCGAACATTCTGAAACTTAAAATTGTATTGGGGACTTAATTTATTCAATTTTATCTTGACACTCCAACTACAAATAATGGTATTTTACAATATTTTTAAATGAAGATATTTTTCTCATTAGATCCATTTTAAAAACAACAATTATCTACATACATTTGTTTCACAAACAATAAAAAAGTTCCTTTTTCAGAATTTTATTGTCCATGCATTTTTTACTATTTGTGTACATTAAAATTATTCGTCGCTGTCTCCAAATGTTTAAAAATATAATGGTTTATAACAATGAGGTTAAGTTATTTTTACAGTTTATGATCTTGGATATTTGTGTACAAATAAACAAAGATAGATAACATTTAAATCTGTGTAATTAATCTTGAAGTTGAAATGAATTGAAGACAATAGTGTTGCAGAAAAAAAACTATGTAGCTTTGGTTCCATGAAAAAAAATATTTTATATAAATAAAAGTAAAAGTAAAATAAAAATTGTATATATACATATAGTGTAATTTTGTTCTATTGTGTATATATAATTTGTTTTAATAAAGACCTTGTGATGAGAAAAAAAAAAAAAATCTGTTTGTAATATATATATTAGTTCAAGTATTGGTAATCCTTCCTTCGTTTGGGGACTGATTCTGATCTGTTAGCGCAGGTCAAGTGCTCATTAAATGGTGCAAATAAAAAAAATATTGATGGGATATACGTTACTCTATTTTTAATGTCACTGTATAATGTTCAAATACTAAAATAAACAATGAATGATTTAGCATTTTTTTTATCTTTCGAACACATGAATAGTTGAATAAATTAATTGAACATATTTTTGATGCAACCAGAAAATAGTTTATATTCCTTGATAGTTTTCAACACGTGTCAAGAATGTTTTAACACTTATAACATATCGCATGTTTGTAGAACAAATATAAAAACATCTTATTTGTATACATTACACGCATTATATTTAAAACTGTTTATGTTTTTAAACTCAATAAAATACATGTGAACCTCATTTTTTCCTGAGTTGAAATATAATATTTTTAATGTTGTTATGATCATTCGAAAATACGATTTTAATTCAATGGGTCAACATTTAGACAAAAATGGTTTATTATAGGTACACAAATACAATACCATCAGTGCGAGAGAACATTAATTACTTTCAAATTTATGTTCACCATTTTAAATCAAATACATACATGAGCTCACTAAATATTTAATTGCAAACATTTTCTCCATAGTTTAACAAATTTGTTGGAGCAAAAAAATATGAAAAAAACAACTAGAAACAAACACAATAATTTGCATGATTTTGCCATTATTTTTTAAAACATTGTAGTGCAATTTTTTGGCTATTTCACTCAATTTTCCTTGATTGAGAAATGTAACGAAGAAGAGGAGAGTTTTTTTGTGACGTATGTAACAAGTCTTGTTTTTATACACTCCCACAAAAAATCAATTATGTATTTAAAGGACTCAAACCATTAAAAATATAAAACAAAGTATCCTAACCTCCTCCGTCCAAGTTACGTGCACTCGGATGGCCGGAACAGAGGGGGAGATCCCTCCCCAAGTTTTGCGTCAATAACTGCGAAACCCCATCAAATGGATCGTCTGTTGACGGTGAATAATTCTACTCGGAAAGAAAAGGGATCTTGGACCCTATCTCCCTCACACCGAGTCCTGTGGCATGGTCTCTCTTTAACTCCAGATCAAAGATCTTGATGGCAAGAGGACGTCTTTCTTGACTATGATGTCTTCGAAGTGGCTATCAACAAGCTCGGTATCCCTGCGTATAATTTATCTTTCATCAGTGCGGAAAATGAGCCAGGTCGGGGCATCATAGGAACCAAGAATCTGGTAAATATAATCATAACTTCTCCAGCTCTCACTCCCAATCACCTATGAACAAATTACTACCGGTCTCAAGTTCGAAATAGATGTTCTTGGATTAAAACCTTTGATAGAGAAACTTACTTCCCAAACATTTAAAATTCAAGCCCTCGGTATATCTCCAAAGCCACGAGGAAAACTTCTCTCCACATAAAACCTTTTGTGGAAAGGGTCTCTATAATTTGACATATAAGGTCCGAAAAAACATGATAAGTCTATGGGTCACCCTGCAATGAAAGACATAGCAAAAAGCATAAGATCGGCTCACTCTACTTGAAGCTGTGTGAGACTCTGACTTAGTGCCTCAATTGTTACCCAAAAGGGATCAATAATAAACTTAATTTCAATCGGGCGCGTAAGCAATGTAGCAATTATTTTAGGTCCGACACTCCATTTCAAAATGTGAGAAAGCCAGTCTATATTAAGGAGACAAAGATTATTAAAAGAAAAAATTAAATATATATTGATTGGTCAATGCATGAAACGGATCGATGTGTCAATGTTTGGATATGAGATCATAATCTAATCGGCTGCAGCGAGGTATGCTGCCCTCTCCCTAAGGATTCCCAAGGCCCAGGACAATATATGGAACTGCCCGTATAAATCATAAAGCTATTATCCCTCCTCATCAGCCCGCCACTCCAGAATGCTAAAACGTATAATAAGTTATTATAACGAAAACACTAAGGACACGGAGAACTAATAGCTTATGGACTTGAAATCGGATTATTATATTCGTTTTTATTATGTATCTGTTATCTGTATTTGTTCATTGACTTGCTATAATATTACGTTTTGCTCGTTATTGTGATTTATGTTTTGTTTGGTTTTAGTATGGCTTTTTATACTTCCTAAGTAATTGATGTTTTTAAGGTCTTAAAGATGAAAATAATTTTAAACTCAATGTTTATTTATTTTGTTTCAACCTGCACAATTTTCCTTTTGTAATTTTATTATATATATAGTGTATATTGTGTACGTCAGATAGCTTAAATAATGAAATAAGACCTTGCTGAAGAGAAACAATATATATATATTGTATATAGCCCTTCCCAAATCCACTTATGAACTTCTCCCACATTGGAGTGTGTGCCCCACCAGTGACAATCCACAATAAATGTCTATTACAACGAAGCCTCCACCACAATACCGAGCAATCTTCCTCCCCAAAGGAAATACAAAGACCGAGACTCAACAACTCGACGAAGTTCCCCCTCTAGTCATAAAGCTCTAAACGCAGCAGTAAGCAACATCAAATCATTAATTGCATAAGCAACTAACGGCAAATCTTATGTGAGCTGAGGACCTGAGAGCGATCTCCTTGGTGCAGCGGCTCGTACGAGGCGCTCGATGTTAAAATTCCTGACCCTGGTTTCCTTCTTGGAAATGGGCGGGAGATATTATACGATTTGTCCATCTCGCTCAGGAGTATACCTGAAAGCTTTTAAGAGGATTTTAAGCGTCATCGGGATTGTAAAGAATAAATAACGCTGTTTGTCCATGTATATAAGGTTATAATCTCTTGACCGTAAATATGTTCTACAATGTTCATTCATGTATTTTATTTTTAACGCAACTGTCAAGCGTATTTTTTATTATTATTTATTTATAGTTATCTTATTTTAGTGTAGTTATTTTTTACACTGTTTTATATATTTGATAGCCAAATCAAGAATTTTATAACCGTTAAAAAAAAAAAAAAAAAAAAAAAGATACAACTAAAATACCTGAATCCACCAGCCCAAATGAAGCTCTGGACCACATACCAGCCTTGGTACCGAGAGAGGACTCCCTAGATTGACTAATAAGGTCCAAAATTCTGATGACAGCACAACCTCCCGAAAAAGAAGAGGCAATAGGGCTGAAGCTCTTATGGCTAATCAATCAAAAAAGATTTGACCTTGGTTCAGACCGAGGATGATGAACACTACAATAGGTCGTCTCCATCTCTCCATAATCAATGTAGTCCCTTGTGAGCACCCTCTGTCCCCGGTGAAGATAATTGTACTCAGCACTCGGCCTTGGACACCTTGATGGCTAGTCGTGGCAGTTCCCCTTCAAGTGTCGGAAGAGGAAGACCGTCTAAAAAAAAAAGAAGAGATTCAACTTCCAAAAAATATGATAAAATTAAAAATATGCCCCTAAACCGCCAAACTCATTACTCATGTCTTCATTTGTAATATATAACATAAACTCAATCGCCCGCAAAGATAAGGACAAGAAAAGTTTTCAATTATATTATCACAGTCTCCCTATTGAGCTGGCTTGTCCCTTCCAGATGTTGTTACCCTAATAGACACAAGACTGGATGACATCTCCTACGCAGAGAAAATTGCTCCAAATTCTTATGAAATCTTCATCGCAAAAGTGGTAAAATTGACGTCCCACCCTTCCAGGGGAGCTATTGTTCTGGTAAAAAAAATCCCTTAAACCGACCTTAGTTGCACCCGATCCAGAAGGAAACTACGTTATTTTAGAGCTGTTCTTTTTGGAAAAACAACAACTTTATACGCGCTATATGGAGTTAATTTCGAATCAAATCATTGGTTCTCCAATATCATAAAAACCATCCTCCCTCTGGGGACCTAAACATAACCAGAGATCCAACCAGGGATGCATGCGGTTACAAAGGATCCAATAATATAGCGAATGCGAGGGATCTGGAGAGCGTTATTGTTCGAATGAATCTGAGTGACTTGGGAATAACGGCCGATGGCAAGCCACCCAAAATGACCTTCCACAGGAGAAATAAGGCCAAGAAAAATATAGCAGGAAGGCTGGACTATGTACTCTCCTCCCAAGGTATTTCAAATTATGTTAAAAAGTTCAAGACACTACCTTGTTATATTTCTGACCATCATCCTATTTTTATTACATTCTTTTGCGTCACAAGACCGCACAAATCCCATTGGAAACTTAACGTTTCCCTGCTTGAATCAGGAGAATGCCGGACTGAAATATAAAATATGATCACAGCTCTTAAAGCCAAATGAACGAGGAAAATATAACACCATGGGATACACTGCATTGTGCGGAGAAAAACACGGAACTCGACAAACTCCTCGAATACGAGAACAGGGGGACAATGATAAGACTGCGAAGAAGTATAATTATTCTTATATTACGGGAAACCTCTTTTAAACACCTCGAAAAATCTGCTACAAGGACTCGAATGACCCAACTCAAAATGGCTTCAGGGGATCTCTCTACTGATCCCACAGCTGTGTCTGAGGAGGCATCCAAATATTTCTCTAGACTCTATAGCTCTGCTGATTGCTCAGTAACAAAGTTATGTAAATTTTGTCATGAATGGAGGTTAGTCAAGGACATTAAAAGATGGAAACCCCTTCTTAATCTACCAAAAAAGGCTCAAAGAAGCCAATAGACGATAGAAAAAAGATATATTACATGATCTGCATTCCCAATATTCTGGGATGAAATCATAAGATATATAAATAGTTACAATAAAATAATTAAAACGCCCTGGCCGTCGGGTCTCCCTCATGATTCTATCAAACTTTTGCAGTCCCTCTTGCTCCAATTTTAGAAGGAGTTTTCCGAGACATTTCAAAAGAGGCTTCGTCCCAGAATTTATGAGCTTGAGTATAATAACCTTGGTCTAAAAAAAGGAAAAAAAGGAGATGATATTAAGACTACCGCCCATTTCTCTGTAAATGCATCTTACAAGATACTCACGGGAATATTAAATAAAAGGTTGTTAAGGGTTCTTCCCCAACTGATTTCGCCGTTTCAGAAGGGATTTATGCCAGCGTCCACATCGAGGACTGTGCAAGATCTATCCAAGATGCAATAAGTGATTGTGAAGACATGGGAGATAATTATGCCGCGGTTAGGTAGATTTTGAAAAAGCCTTCGATAACCTGTCGCACAAGTTCATTTTGGAACAACTATATGGATATGGCTTCTCGGATGGCTTTGTGAGAATGGTGTAAGAAATATTACGGACCTCTTCCTCAGAGTTGGGCCTTCCTGGTAGACAAAGAGCTATTTATATTTGCATAGGTGCAAGACAGGGTGATTCGGTATCACCTTCTCTCTTCATTCTCGCGGTGAACGGGCTGCTGGAAAGACTCTCTGAAGATAGATCTGTAAGAGGATTAAATATAGGAGGTAAAAACTTCAAAAATCATGTACGCAGTTGATCTTACCTTTTTGCTTTCCGGTACGTCCACAACTCTGAAGGAATCCATCAGAGGAACTTGGGAAATCCTCAAAGAATTTGAACTGTCTTCTGGTCTCGCAATCAATATTAATAAAACTCAGTTCTTGACAAGCTGTGAGGATATAGCTGAGACGGATTAAGGGGATTTCGTCATTGTAAAAAACGACCAGTGTCCTTGGCATCACTGTTGCAAGTTCTACGGACGAATCAGAAGAGAAAAATAAGAATAAAGTCATTCAGATATTGAAACGAACGATATCATTTTATAAAAGAACCCCCCTCTCCCGCTACGAAAGACTAATAGCATGGAACATTAATGTCTTCCCAAAAAAAATCCACTTACTAATATACAGGGGTGTGCAGGCGAATCTAGACTTTTTTACGCACGGAAACAAGATACTCATATCCAAGAACAAGACCTTTTAATTGACTTTTTCATATCACAAAAATTTAATGACTTTTCTCTTAATGTAATTCAATCCAACTTCCTCCTTTCACAATAAGAGCCTCCACACGGGTGCCTGAACCTCCCAACAGCATGAGCCACCTGTTCCCTGGACAAGTTGGCCACTGCCTGGATGATAGCAGCTTTCAAGGAGTCCACAGCGTTGTGAGCACGCTTGTTAGTGCCCCTCTCAAGGACGCCCCACAAGTAGTAGTCGCAGGGGTGAGGTCAGGGCTGCTGGGGGCCAGAACTCCTTGATCAGAACATGTCGAGATTCTCTAAGCACCAGTTTTGCACCAAATTGGACGTGTGGGCGGGAGCTCCATCTTGCTGGTAGAGATAAGGACTACCAGCAGCAATTGGATCATCCAGGGCTTCACCACAGTCTGCAGTGTCGACATGGGAACACTTGGATCGTCATTGATCATCGTCTGAAGGCGATCAATGAAGTCGGCGCTCCTCTTCCTGACTTGGGATCGGTCTGGAGTCTTTGTTTTCCGGTGTTAGGAATCCTTCCTCGATGTCCTCGACTCCTTGAAGGACTTGGCAATGCTGTAAGCACTAGCTTTGGGGAATTTGAAGAAGTCGATGATCTCCTTGGGCGCACGGCCGCAACGGAACACCACAATAATGGCCGTCTTGTGCTCAAGTTCCGAGGACATTTTCAATCTTTTTTTTTTTTCGGTCCACGAAGTTTTTTCCGTATTTGTACAATGCAATACATTCATAAAATACAAATAAATATATATAAAATAAATAAATAATATATTAAAATAAAAAAACTCTCTTAAACAGTTGCGTAAAAAAAATGAATGACGTTATAGTTCAAATCTGTTAAAAAGTGATGACCTTAAAATAAAATGACAATTGATTTGTTCTTAAAAGCGACGATATTTTCTTAAGATCCTCTTGGCTTCAATCTTTTGTTATTAACAAAGCTCATAGGATTACTAACCAGTTCATAGATTTTAAGCTTCTACCCTAACTGGTTTCTGAGATACAAGTACTCAAAGTTAGTCTAGATTCGCCTGGACACCCCTGTATATACCTTTCTCAGAAACTTTGTGCATTAAATTTGTGCTTAGGGCTTCCCTTGTTTGGGGCAACTCTAAGCCGTACATTTCTAAAATTAGAATTAACTCTCTCAATGGGGCTTGGGATCGCTTGAAATTTAGTCCATGTGGAAATATCTGAACTTCTCCTGGTTGCGGCGATTATTGAGCAGCGAAGGCTATTGGGCAATTAGAATAAAAAATACGTTTTTTAAAACTACAGGACATCATTACCTAGAGAGGATTTACATGGGGCCCACTGGAACTTCTAAGATCTTTAAAGTCCTGCAGATCTCACTGGAAGATAATGGCCAAATCCTGGGGCTCTAGCTTGCACAGGGTCCTTCCTCTGCTTAAAGCAAACGAGCCTCTGAACTTTAATGGGGCTTTGAGAAGTTCATCGGAGTTCTTCAAGGAGGGTAACCTCACATCCGTTGGGGAATTCTTTCAAAGAAAAATAAAGAAAAAAATATATACTAAGTTTACGATTACAAAACTTCGTTCGCTTACCTCTGCGGGAAATATATCTCTTGGGCCACCTATCCCCTTCTACATAGCCCTTACGGCATTGGACAATCGTTCTATTCGAAGGTCTATTGCATTTTCTGGACGTCCCTTCCTGGCATCGAGAGACGATTGAGGTTACTGCGTAATGAGGCAGATTTCCCCCCGCTGTGTCCAGGAAGTTGCTATGAAAACCCCTTTACGGACTCCCATCAAAAATGGTTCCAATACCGCTTAGCCACGTCTTCTCTATTTATGAGCAAGTCCCATGTGGATCCAAAGAAGCGGGGATGTCATTGGAGTGGGGAAGTCGAGGAGACATCTTTTCACTTCTTCTATCACTGCCTTAAAGTGGTCCCAGTCATTAAAGCTGTGGAAGAGATAATGTTAGAAGAACTTGGAGTATCATTAACTTCTACTGACTGGCTTGTATCAACATCTCCAACTTACGAGGAGGCTTACAAGATCGAGCATATAATTTCTACTGTACAAAGGACCCTCTATGCTTCAAGAATGTGCGGAGGTGGACTTCCTATGGGTCGCCAAGACCTCGTCCGAAGAAATCTAGAGATTCTGCGCTCCATCCACAGGGAAAATTCCAAAACAAACGAGCCCTCTCTCCTTCAAGTGGACCAAGACAACAAATAAGAAGAAAAACCTCCACCTCAAGACTGGGGATCTTAATAATTATTTTATCACACCTTTTTTACCATTTTCTCTATCTTATCATCGTGTTCATCATGTCCTGTATTTCTTATGATTTATTTTGATGCCATTTTTATAAATTCCAGTTGATATGTATGTTTATGCATAGTTGCGTATAAAGTAGCCTACTTATGTCCCCATTGGTTATATATCTATATTGATTACATATCTGTGTTTTAGTCAATTTAATGATAAACTATATATTCTTAGAGAACTTAAATAAATGATAAAAAGAGGACAGTTGACCGGAGCGTATTCAATTGTACATAACGTATTCTGACGCCTTTCCTTTGCACAATCGCTTCTCGTAGTATAAAATTCTTAGCGGGTGACTCTCTCTCTCTCTCTCATTTTTTACATAATTTCGACCAAAAATGATAAAAAAGTGTATAATTTTTAAAATACTTTTTTTAAATTTCTTCCTAAGTAATAAATACACGCCCTTTCTATGTTTCCTTTTCCCTCCAGATAATTCCTTTCAATCTTTAAGAGGAAATATTTCACCCAATAGTTTTATCAATTTCTCTGCATATTTAGCAGCTTTTGGTTAAAAGTTTTTAAATCCTTAAAAAGCACTTTTTTATTCCACATAAGCCTACTATTTATAGTTATTAGTCTTTTAAGCTAACTGGAAAGGGATACTATGTATCTTTACACTCAGAGTTGCGCGGAAGGAGCAGTACTTTTTCGTCGTTTTTCGTGTGATAGGACATATACAGATATTTTAAAATAGTATTTAGAATATGTTATTTAAGAAATATGCATTTAATTTACTTTTTCAAATATATATATCTACTAACTTGTTTTGTTTGTAGGATGAGGTGTAAATTAGAGTATATATAATGTATGTGTAATGCAAAACATAAAATGTATTGAGTATATATTTTTTTTAATCCCATAAAAGAGACCTTCAATGTGATCAATTAACCAACTAAAGTTCTTGAAGGTTCTTTGCAAATACTTGCGGAGTTGAAGATTATATACTTTGTGCTATAATTACCCGCATGATTTACACATATTTTCCACAGATAAAGCACATTCAAAAACTTTGAAGCATAAATATATAATTGTAATATAGTTATAAAATATTTGTCATATTTCAAGGCAATTAGAATAATGATTAAATATAAGAAATATAAAAAGAATCTTAGTCTTTACTTTAAAAAAATTATGTATTGCGTACTTCTTTCAATACATTTTAAGATATATATGTCAAAAGGATTTTAATAACTTTACACTATAATGTTTATATACGTTTTTACCAAACACAGATCTCCCCCTTTTTATATCTATTGTTATTTTATATTATTGTATTATATGAATATAATTAAGACCTTTGCCAGAATATTAAAACAATCTTATATATATATATTCCGAATAACATTGAAAGTATTTAACCCTGAGATGCATAAGTGGGTCAAAAATGACCCGGTGAGGTTATTTTCTTAAAATATCTTCGTAATGAAAAATTGTTATTATTTCATATTCCAGGTATTCCTCAAAAAACATGTTTTTGATATAATGCCATTTACATTTTTAACTTACCTTTTATACATTTTAAGAAATTGTAGTTTTGTATTACAGATAGTTTGTCTGAACTGCATACAGTGATGAGACAAGACACATTTTTATGTTGCTGTTCTGGGTAATTTTCTTTTTTTAATGTTAAAAAGTGAAAAATAAAGATATTTCAAACATGAAATCATTCTTTTGTGGTCCTAAATATAATACTAAATATTATACAAGTGATTATTCTTAACAAAATGACAAAAAATGGCATAAAAACACATTGATTCTAACATGGGTCATTTTTGACCCACTTATGGAAGAGTGTAGGGTCCAGTCACTCATGCATCTAAGAGTTAAATAAAGATTCCGGGATTCGTAATTCTGCTATTGTGTCTACAAAAACTCTTTGATATTTTTCTATAATTAATTCTAAAAATTATTATGTTCATACTCCAACAATCTACATAATGATACAAATGACATGTACTTCATTAAAAATATTTAAAAAATAAATATATACATATATTCAAATTGATTTTGTATTTGGCAAAATTTGAATAAGTACGCTGAAACCAGATAAAGTTATGGTGTGTTGGGGCTTATCTAGGAGGAAATATAAGTATGAAACAATAGAATGCTTCAAGTTCTCTCACAATAAAATTATTGGACCCTCAGAACCCTCGATGAGTATTGTTCCTTTTGCTAAATGTGTATGATTAATTTTGTCGAGTCAAGCTCCTTCTTGTGGATCTATTTATTAATCGGGGGCTTCAATTTTACTGCAAAATGCTTGGACTGTAGTAATCTGCAAAAAAAAGTTGTAATACAGAGATTAAGTCAGAAAATGTACCAAAATTTTGTCGATTGTAAAAAGCATCGTGCTTTATTTAAAAAATAACAAGCTGCACCTAAGTTCTAGAAAATGGTTGACTGAAAGAAAATAAGTGTGAATAAGAAAGGAGATTGTATTATAAAATACTAAAATATTATATAACTAGCTTAAGTACCCAGCGTTTGCCCGGGGGACCAGTGACGTCATTTTTGAGGTCATTTTGGCTATGTTTTATGGGGTGGTCTACAATTTTTATCTTATGATAAAAGTTAATAGAATGCCTCCTCAATAAAAATACTCCGGAAAATGCTTGAAAGCTAATATATTCCAGAGACATATTTTGCCTACATAAATATAAATAAAGATCATGACAATAATTAAGATACATTTTTTCTTTAAATATTCACTTCATAAAATGATGTATTATATAAAAAGCTCCCATATAGTTTGAAGCCTTATTATATGCATTAACAACATTAGCATTTATAGATAGACCTTCAATAACATCAATACATAATACTTGTTGCGACAGTAATGACAAAAATATCCAAGATGATAAAGTTATTTTAAGGTAAGACCTTCTTCATGATTTGGAGGGAAAATCGACATTTCCAACTTTGCACTGGAAACCATTTTCATGATGTTTTCGTATTCATGAGTACATGTCAAATATTTTTATTCATAGAGCTTCTCTCTTCTCTTTCTTCATACTTCGGAGCGCGTTCAGCTGTGTCTCCTGTGAGAAAGGGGGATGAGTTTGAAGTATTCAAACTGGTTAATAAGATTGGTGAACCCAAGGTTGGGGCAATACAAAAACAAACATGTAGCAGTGTGACTACTCAATGACGTCACTGGAGCACGATTATATCTTTATATAATATTATCAATCAATCTCTCTATCTATCTATAATAAATGTATATATATATATAATGTGTGTGTGTTTAAATAAATAAATAATATATATATATAAATATAAATATATAAATATATATATTCGTTCTCCAGTGACGTCATTGAGTAGTTATACTGCTAGGATTACATGCTTGTTTTTGTATTGCCTAGACCTTATTATACAGACCTTGGGTGAACCGTGGTGTTAATTTATGACGTCATATGGTGTCGGATATTTTTTTTGCGAGGGCTGTATTTTGCATTCATAATTTAAAAACCACTTATGCAGTAAAAAGTCTCCGTAGAGGTTACATTAGATTAATAAGTTAGAGCACCCCCTAGGGAGCAAAAAAGATTAACATTATAGCCAACTCCTATGCTATATATATATGTAGCATATGTACTTATGAAATAATGCTTACAATAAAACTTTTTTGTTTTTTATCCAATTTTAAAAATTTCTTCACATTTGCATTAGTCTCCCCAATTGGGAACAACTATATTAAAAAATTAATTTTTTTAAAAAAATGCCAAAAATCATGAGTTTTTGGAAAAATCAGGTTTTTGGGTCTTCTGAAAAAATATGAAACACTTGAGAAGGACTTTTATAATTTATTGTCAGGTTTTTAAGCTCCTTCTTATGAACTCAAGTTGAAATCTGTGAGTTCCCCAGAGCGGAGAAAAAAAACACTTTTCCATTTTCCAGTTTTTATGCCAAAACTCAAAAAATTCTAAACCAAAATTCATTTAAAAAAAACGAACTTCTTAGAAATACCAAATAGGTACTATATAACTTGATGCGATCAACCAACAGACAACCCACAGAAGGCCCCCCTAAATTTAGGATTTCAGAAATATTCCGCTTCGTCCATGAAATTCGACCTAATATTCAATCCCGGATTTGAGGCTCTTAATGACCTCGGATCCGGATACTGATAACATCAAAGTTGCTCCCTTTGTGAAGATAATATGATTGTGCAAAAATAAATTGCAAAAAACTGCAAATAAAAAAAAATCCGGATCCCGGCCCAAATATGTCCCGAGGCCGGACATTGACTTAACCAACCTAGGCTTATTTTGCAAGGTCTTCATTTCATATGTTTTGGTTTGAACTTTTTTTCGTATAAAAAGTCGCCCAGAGGTTTTCTTGAATTTCCCGACAGGCAGTCCGGTTTTCGGGAAATTTCTTTGGGACCCGATTGGAAACCCTATTCTTGATATACTTTCACAGTAGCTTTTTTCGAAATGGGAAAGAATCAAAAGTTAAAGAAATGTCATAATCCGGGTCCGGGAGTTTGGCGGACAAACAAACAAACACACAACACACACAGGCTCTTTTATATATATAGAAAACAGTTTTAAGATGTTTGATGAAGTTTTAAAACATTTAGAAATGAAAACTTACATCGTACTTCATATTCAAAAAATGATCTTCCTCTGCAATGATTACAAACATTT
>CP045896.1:22106486-22129317 GCA_013387185.1 Caligus rogercresseyi | reverse complement strand
GGTCTGTATAAGTATGTTTGAGCCATATACTTATTATCTGTAAAGATAAAATTTGAGTATTTTTTTCGAAAAACAAATAATACACATCTGCCCCGTATTTGAAGAAATGAAATCACACCCTCTCATGTTGGGGCTCAGGCGTTGGCTGGTTTTTTAAAGAGCACTATTTTATACAAATATGCACTACTTCAGCCATCCTGTGCAGCTTTTGCAAAAAAATAATCCTTATTTTGTCGATTTTTTTGCAAAATGAAGAATTCTTCGAATTCCTTATCATTAAAAATCATAGTCCATTTATACACCAAAGTGTTATGTGCAACAGACCGTTGGCGTTTAATAATTTACTTCATAATTTATTGTACGAGAACATAAAACATCTTAATGGTAAATTAAATCAGGGTTTCTCCTATTATGATAAAAATACTTTACCTTCTTGTGTCAACAAATCATATGGAAAGTTAATTTGAACATAAACTACCAAAACTAATTATATATATTTATAAATAATTTATTATCCCTTAATTTTCAGTGTCTAACAAATATCAAAGAATACTTTTATTCTAAAGTACTAAAGACTACATATCGTAATATTTAAGCATAAAATGCAGTATTGTTGAATATAAAAAATAACATCAGGTTTTAATGAGGCATCAGAGAGTTATTTATCAATCTTAGAGCCCAAATTTGTCGAAGTTTGCTTTCAAATATATTCTTTTTTTCAATTTGGCTAATATGCAATTTATGAACTGTAGTTCTTGTAGTCCTATTTTCTACATATATGTGATATATTGTTGAATTATGATGGTTGGGAAATGTCAACATATTTCTATATCTTTTTGCACTGCTGAATTTTGAAGTTTCGAAATCTTCTACCAAAGTGATCTTCTTATGGCTTTCCTTTTCATTTCCCAATATTCAAAATGTGGCCAAAATACCCTGTATCTTTAAGTAAGTTATCTCAGATGTCAGCCATTTTTCCGTTATATTATAGCTGTTGCGCGATATCCTTCTTAAGTGAAATTCTAGTAATAAATTAATGAAATATATTTGTGTCCTGCTTGTGGTAGAATCTTTGCTTTCTTGATCAAATTTATAGCTGTGTTCACTCTCATATCATGTGTTCCCTTTTTAGGGTTTATTCTGATGGATATTTATGGAGAAAGATTGTAATGTTCGAACATTTCTCATTTCTTAAATTGTAAGTGATTCATTCCTCTTCTTCATTTTCGATAAGATTAAAAGGAAATTGGGACTTCCAGTAAGTGTAGGCATATTTGTTTCTTACCCGTCATCTGACTACCTCCATTAGATAATATAGTTGTTTTTGGAAGTTCTATAAGTACATCCGTAGAATTGTGTAAAATAAAATATTCATTTAGATATTGTGTTTTTCACAGCTAAATGGTTAGAGAAAATATTTGTTAATTTGGGCCTCTGGAAGGCTGTAACAGGTGGCACAATGAAAATACAATTTTAGTTGTTGTTGATTTATTACGGAGCTAATATAGCCCTAGCCTTCATGGCTACTAATAATAAAAAACATATCTTTTAAACAAATAATTATATAATAATAAGAATAATAATAAAATATTAATTAAAGAAAAATAACAAAAAATAAATATAAATATTTTTGCAATTTTTATAAATAATTAAACTTAAGGAGCTATAAGGATCTAGACAACCCTGCCATTGTCTTTGCTACCCTCCGAGCACTTGATAAAGTGCATTCCTCTCTTAATGGCTGTGGCAAGCTCCAGGCCTTTGAAAGGTTAACAGCAGCGACACAGTTGGTAGAAACAGGTTTCTTGAGGCATATTGTAGCACTACGGGTGATCTCATCGAAGCCCTCGAGAATCCTCTCCAAGGGACACCTGTCCACGTTCATAGCCTTCCAAGCGGGTATGACAGCCTGCTCCACTAAGATCTCATTTACAGATGGAAGATGTGACCTGTCGAGAAGGTCAACCACACGCAACCAATCTGCTCTTCGAACTCCCAGTAAGATCGTTCATGGCAAGTTGTGCATCTGAGCTTGCCATTGCCATTGTAGGGGTGTGAGGGTTTCAGCATTGGACGATCATTTTGCACTTCTAGTCACCCAATCAACGTCTGAAGTTTCCCAATACTATGGCTCTAGCTATCTCTACCGTGGTGCAGAGCCAGCGGATGACTCCAATTATTTACCTGATATCCTGAATAACTTTTTCATGGTGGGGCCCAAATGTCAGTTCATGCTTACAGTTACCCCTTGAAGGTCGAGTGTAGCGGTCGAAGGAGTGTCTAGAGCACCCAGACGTAAGGTTTGTGTTTTCCCAACGTTTAGGTGGAGTCCATTGATATTTGAATACGCCTCCACGTAGTCGACCTGTAGGATGGAGAAGATATCGTTGGCATATAGCAGTGCTTCAAGCTGAGCTTCTGGGTTGACAGCTACTCTCAGGTGATCAGGTAGGTCAGTAGTGAGAAGAATGAAAAGTATGGAGCCAAACACAGAACCCTGTCTACCGCCGTACTTTATGTTCAAGAAACTGGACCGTTGGCCGTTCCAATTCACCTGCTGTCATCCTCTGTTAGGTAGCTGAGCATCAGCTTTTTGATGGCTATTTGAAGTATTTAATTGGCCGCTAAGATATTGCTTACAAACAGGCTTCATAGGAATCCAGGAGAAGATACTCCAGCGTTATCCTTGTCATCCTTCTTCGATCTCACAAGTATATCTAAAGTCCGGTTCAAAAGCTTGTCCAGCAACATATTATTTTTTTATTGAGTGTGATTTTTGGTCTTAAAATAGCTAAAATACTTTGATTCTCCAAAGCCTTTCAAGGAATGACAAAACCAAAACCATCAAAGCTGTCTGTCACTTAGATCAGTTACTCTGTAAAGATGTTTTAACGAACACATAAAAGTATTATTTTGTGCATAGACACGATGAATCATATTGCACTTCTTCGAGACATTTCTTTTCTAAATAAAAAAAGCGACCATAAGTCATCATCCCACATGAGTAGCATTCATGAAAAATAGTGTATGCACACCTTGTCATTTTATTTAGATAGAGAAAATATAAATCATATGACGTGAAACACTCGCTCAAATCAAGAAGCGCCTGCCTGGACATGAATGTTTAAAAGGATTTTGTGTTTGCCTCCTTCTTCACCTGATGCAAATTAGATATGTCCGATAAATAAAAGTGACATTTGTGATGATGAGTTTTTAAAGTATACTTAATAATTAAGTGCTATTAAAAAATATAATAAAATTTAGGAAACCAAATGATGTCTTTTTATATCCTGCTTGTTCGAGTCCTATTTTGTTATACTTATATATATATATACCTATACCATATATATGGTATATATATGTAGATATAAATAGATAGATATATGAGGCTATATGAGTGAGCTGTGAAGGAGGACGGTAAAAAAATATTATTATTAAATTGATTCCCTGGTATTTTAAAAAGGATTTCCACATTATTGTTGTAACAAAGATTTGAAAAAAAAATCTAAAAAACATGAAAAAGCATAAGCAATTAATGAAATTTTTTTTTTGCCTCAATTGGACACTAGCTTAAGAGCTACTCAAAGTATATGATAAAATGAATTAAAATAAATATAAATTAACCAAATAAATAAGAACATTAAAAATTGGAAAACAAAAATAGTGACATAACGACATATCAAAAATTTAAGATAACTTGAGGGCCTTGACGACCTTGTTCTTACTCACCTTGCTTGCAGAAGGGTGGTTGAAAAGAAGAAGAAAAGCTGCTTCAGCTCCTATGACGAACTCAATGTTCTTGCTATGTTTTTTTTTTTTTTTGGCCATAAGGCGATACTTTATTAATTTCTATAAAGATTTATATAGACATGACGGAAAGAACATTCTACTAGACAGATAAAACAGGAATCAAATAACAAAAAAGCATATAAAATATTAAAAAGTAATCACAAACACTTTCCAATTGGATAAAAACTTTTTTGTAAAACACGAAGATGTAAATTAATAATATTGGAAACGCCAGAAATATCGTGGTCATTGGAGCTTCTTTTGGCATATAAAATTTGCTGGGTTTTGGTGATGATAGCGTTGATGACGGCCTCCATTTGACCAGTGTAAAAGGCTATAAAATGGTCCCTCGTTGGAGTATAAAAGTTGTATTGGAGGCGAAGAATTTCTCCAGTTTCGGTATAAACTTCCTGTAGCTTAGAGCAATCAAATAAAAAGTGATCCGTCGTTTCCCTGTTATCGTGGCAAAATCTACAGAGGCTCTGTGGGCCAGAGAAGAACTTTTCCCGAACTTCAAGTGTCCCAGTGAGCACTCTATATTTAAACCATCTTAATAATTTTAGTACTCATGCTCACTGTTAAATTAAGTTGTCTTCTTTTTAGGTAGTTAATGAAGGGTTCTAAGGTAGGTGTTTGGGAGAGACTGCGAAATTTTGAGGATGGTGTGTTAAACAATTTTAAACGAAATGGGACTTCGGGCTTGATTATTGGAACATGTTTCCCGAAAAAGTGAGTATATCTTTGAAAAGCTAGTTTGTAAATGAGAAGTTCTTTATTAGCTGTTTCAGCGGCAAAGTTCAAGCTCCTGGAATATGTATTTAAGTCATTAAAACACTCTCGTGTGGGCATTTCCCATTTAAGAGATATTTCAAAGTTCTTAATACTTGATTCCAGGCTGTTACAAAGTTTTTGTATGCGCGAAGAGTATTGAGAAAGCTCATGGAACACCTTTTTCAAACCCGCATATGGATCACTACGGTAATTTAAGTCTATACATTTGACTAAGTGTATACTCCAGAATTCATCCATTGCCCAGAGTTTTTGTATCCAATAAAGATTCAATGATTTCCATAGGTCTTTGAAGGACAAAATGGAGAGGCCACCATAAGAAGAGGGATTGTGAAGTCTTTCGAATGATATATTTCTTTTCTTGTTTAAATTGAAAAACGCTTTTTCTGTATTTAAAATGTCTTGGCATAGGCTGTCATCGTATGGGGTCACTCGGAGGAGATGTGTAACCTTTGGAATTATATACACATTCCATGCCTGGATTTTATCCCACATGTTGAGGTTCATAGACGAAAAAAAAATTAAGGCCTTTTTAATTCTTACTTTAATCTCATGAAGATTTTTCTCCGTACACTTATCTCCAACCCAGGAGCCCAGTAGGTAGATACATGCTTTTGATTTGAACATAGGCCATGCTTTCTCAATTATTTCTCCGTAATTACTCAGGATCTCCGTTTTCTCCTCGTTAACTGTGAGGCCTGCCTCAATCGAATACTTATTAATAATTTTCATTGTGCTTTGTATGGACCTAACAGTTTCTAGCGGACTGCCTCCAAAAATCAAAGTCATGTCGTCAGCATAACTGAGACATTTTTGATTTAGGTTTGGCGAAAAGCCATTGATCTTGCTGTCAGTGTTTAATTTTATTATTAGCGGATCCAAGCAAAGCACAAAGAGAAGTGCTGCGCTTGGGTCGCCTTGTCTAACGCCTCGTTTGTTCTCAAAGAAGTCCATTTGACTCCCATAGTGAATAAGAGTTTTAGATCTGGCTAAGATAGCACCAACCATTCGAATGATAAAATCGCCAAATCCTTTTTTAAAAAGGGTATGAATGATAAATTTATGTGAAAGCGTATCAAAGGCTTTGGCAAAATCTATTGTCATCACAGAAACTTTATCCATGGACTCTAATAGGGTTTGTAGACCAAACGTAATGTTTTCCATACGCTTTTGTTTTATAAAACCATATTGACTAGGATTTAAAATTTTGGATAAAACGAGGCTCAAACGATTCGATAAAATTATTGAGAAAATTTTAAAAATACAATTCTGCATTGTGAGTGGGCGAAGATTCCTCAGATGCCTGGGGTCTTTGTTGCTTTTTGGTATTAAAACGATGCGCCCATTAGAAGCAAACTCTGGGAAATGTCCAACAGCCATAACTTTTTCGTAAAAATGCAGTAAAATTGGAATTAAAAGATCACTGTATTTTTTATAAAATTCAAAGTTGAACCCTGATGGGCCTGGGGATCTGTTTAGCTTCGCCTCAGAAATAGCTTTCCTTATTTCGTCCTTTGATAGATGTTTTTCCAGTAAATTGTTGTCTCTTTCACAGACTGTGTTCTTCTCATCCTTTTGTGTTCTTAGGTTATGGCAAAAAGAAGCGTTTTTGATGGTGCACCTATAACACTTAATATTGTTCTTGCAGTCGAAACAGTTGTATAATTCGGAGTAGTAGTCTCGTATTTTCTTGCAAATGTATTCGGGTTTATTTGAAACTTCACCAGACTGTGTTACAAGTGAAATAACCTTTCGTATGCTTCTTCTTCTCTCTTCTTCGACGCACTTCAATCTTGAGTGGGAGAGATCTTGAATGGCCTCTAATTTAAGCTTTGTACGATAGCTTAAGTCGGCTTCACGATACAATTGATTGGCTTCAAAGTACTTTTCTGCTGAAGACTGAGCTGATTCTGTTATTTTTTCTAGATCACCTAGTTTTCTTCTTTTAGCTGCAGCACGAATAGAGCCTTTTCTGCGTAGGAGGCTCTTTATTTGGACAAACATTTTTTCAGTCAATTCAAAAACGTCCGCCCTTTGGTTTATTGATAATCTAAAATTAGTATCTTGAATAATACTTTCTATTTCCTCATTAGTAGATCTGTCTTGAGTAAGAGAAATGTTTAATTTCCAAAAGCCTTTGCTTCTGTATTCTTTTCTTGAGGGGTTTAGTTGCATTTTTAGAGCCTTGTGATCTGATAACCTAGTATCAATGACATCATAGGATTCTATGGCGTCGTTCTGAAAGCCTTTTGTTAAAAATAAGTCTATTCGGGATGACACTTCAATACATTTTTTGTCCTTAGAGAAGAAAGTATGACGAAAGTCTTTTTTCATATATGCGACATCTTGAAAGCCAAAGGAGGACATGATGGAAGTGAGTTTCTTTGTTGCACGAGGATGGTCATTTCTGGAGGCTTTTGGAAAGTCTCGTCCGGCTCGAAGCTTAATATTGAAATCGCCCCCCATAATTGTTGGTTTGTGAGAAATTAGCTGGAGTAATCTTCTCTCGAAAAAAACAGGATCATCTGTGTTAGGCCCATACACGCCAATCACCTCAAAGTGACCGTGTTCAATGGTACACTGGGCTTTTATGAGGTTACCATCGGATGATCTGAAAATTATTTCTGGCTTTAAGAAGGACTTTATGAGCAGCGTAACTCCTCTTTTAGGATTATCATTAGTTGTACAGAAGGAAGAGAATATTCTGTAGCACTTTGGTACCGTAAAATGATCCTGGAGGCAACAGCGAGTGTCACATAAAATGATCACATCCGGGAGAGATAAGAATTTTAAGAACCTAAACAGATCGTACTTGCGACTGAGACTCTGTAGAGAGTTAACGTTAAGAGAAAGTATTGATACACTCATGACAGTTTTTTGTGTTTATGTACACTACTTCTTGGAGATGACTCAGATCTAGTACTAGGAGAAACTAATTCTGAGGCCAATCTCTTGGGGTTGGAAATGTTCTGCTATGTTGACTGCAGAAGTGAAGCCCTTACAATTAGGTCTCTTAACGAGTGAGGGTGGTCCTCAGCTTAGAAATTGAATTCCACAGATCGTTGGCGAAAACGGATAACGTTTTGTTTTGACTTTAAGAGGACAGGGGATGATGCCCAACGACTTTTATCGGCTTAACCTATTGTAGGTCTACCTATGGTAGGCTGGTGGGTAAAGAAAAAATGGCTCTACTGATGAGATTTCTCTCACCATATCCTCCATCCGAGCTACAGTAACCCCTACAGGCTGCTAAGGCAGCATTTATTGACGGAAGATATGCTTTGCGAAGAAGCTGAAGGATACGAATATGCTCCGTCCTCTTTCTTTCTTGTAATGGATCTGGCAGCGTCATTAAGGGATATTTGTATGCAACAGAGGGCGGAATTTCTAAAGTCTCACATCCAAGACGTGGAGGAATGGCAGTAGCTGCTCCTTAACTTATTTTTCCAACCAGTAGAGACCTCTTGCCAACTGTCTTAAGTACTCATCTCTGGTAAGGTGGAGAGCCAACCTTACAATAAGTGAAGCTAGTACAGTTAGCAAATAAATATTCAAATATGTCTAATTCGTCTAAGGGACGAATCAAATATCCATCAACCAACACAGAGAACGAAGCTAAGTCTTTATTCTGAATGTTTCTCATTTCCAAGGACTTTGTCAAGAGTGGAGGAAAAGAAAAGGATTTTTTTAAAACTTTCAAAGCATTATTCCAGGACGAGCCTTGTAACATTGGGATCTGGGATTGTAAGATGTCGCGTAACGAGCGGTGGCCGATACCATTATAAATATGATAATCTCTTTGATAATTTATCCTCTCATTTACTTATTTGCTATGAAAGCCTTACAATTAAGCAACGATTCATTGACAGCGTTTTCCTTTTTACAACTTTCTTCGGTACTGAAACCAACGAAAATAATAATACCGCTCCTCAAAGTTTGCAATAAACTCAGAATTTGGAGTAATACATTTCTAATTATCATTAGAACCGGACATATACAGCGTTTTTAAAGTTCTCATAAATGTATCCAAACTCCTGTCTGGATTTTTTTTAGCAGATAAAATAAAAAGAATATACATATATATTTTAAAATGAGCAGAAAACCCCCAAAAATATGTTGATAAAATAGAATAATAATTGGATAAAGTTTCAAAAATATGCAGATAACTTTCAATTTAAATCATAGAGCTTAAAAATAAAATTTCTTAATTTTCAGATAAAATAAGAAACTATAGAAATAGTATTATAAAATATACCGATTTAAGTACAAAACCTTTTTTTAAAGGATAAATAAATTCGGGTTTAAATAACTATGGCTTCGAAGAACTCAAAAAACATATAGTCAATGAAAAAACTTATAAATATAGTTTCCAGACGTTTAGTGCGACTAAGAGACTATATATTTTTTTGCTATTATGTTTCAAATAAATATACAAAATATAAATGTATGTCGGCTAAAGTCGGAACAGTTGATTAAAACTACAGAGTGAAACCTTTCAATTGTTGTCTAATGCTCCTTCAAAGAATATATAACAATATAACATTTGTGAAACAAATACAACCAAAATCTCAAAAATTAAACTCTACAAAGTCCAATTTGAAATATTTTAATATATGAAGTTAATTGGAAAATTGATATGGCCAAATGCGTAAAACTAATTTAGTTTCAAGAAAATCATTTTTGGACTGTCAAGATGGGTTTCTGTTGAAGAAATTCGTTTATTAATACCTTAAAGGATAGTTGTATAGCGGGATATATAGAAGCAGCTGTATGCACCGCCGACGTCTGGTTCTATTTAAATTTTATAAATTGATTATGGTAAGGAATGAATGTTGACCACAACGTAGTTTTTTTTAAATTTAAACATAAGTATTTTTTCTCTAATTGTTGAAAGTAAACGCAACTTATAGTGGAACAAGATTTAATAGTAATTATTAAGCCCTTGCAAAATCAAGTCCAATAAGAATTAATTACGGAAAACACATTTCTCAAAATACAGTTTTTTTGTTTACTTTTTCCTTGCATGCGCTACTTTACTTTAACGCTTTACTTGTACCCGACAGACATCATGCACATAAAAAGATTATAAATGCTATTTCTGCTGTACTTTCACTCAGTCAAAAAATAAAAGCTTATATAATCAAAGGAAACAAAAAGACAATCAGTATTATCATGTCTGGTTTTTTTTAAAGCCTAGAAAGCTTTGTTATTCAAAAATAAGAAAAGTCTCGGGATGCTTCTAGCATTTCATGGAAGAAATCAACTTACCTTAATGCTTGCAATTACATCAATCATTTTTAAAGGTCTAACATTAAAAATGTTTGTATGAATTTAAAAGTATCAAAGGCATTATGTAGACAATGTTATTAGGCATTGCGTATGTTGGTGTTTCGGACAGCGAAGCAAGACGAATTGATGCACCTAAGTACTTTTTGATAAATTACAACTTCTTAAATGTATTTGAAGAATAAAGGTTTCATTTTGAGGTATTTTTGTATATTTATTCATTAGATACATTTTGAAAGAATAAATAAAACATTTAGTTGTTTTTTCGAGGTATTATTCGTCCTCAATTCCACTCATGTAAAATAATTAATAAAGGAAAAAAAGAGCAAGCACAAACTAATTCAGAAGATGTTGGAAAGCACATAAACAGCCATAAAAATCATTATGAAGAGTTCAGCCGGTTCTTTATCCGTTCACTGCAGATGAGATTGTTGTTATATATTTTATTACGGAGCTAATAGAACGCTAGCCTTCATGGCTAATAAATATCATATATACTTTTAATCAAACAAATAATTATACAATAGTAAAATATTTAAATAAATAAATTATATATATACATATATATTTTTTTAATATTTATAATTAGATTAAACTTAAGGAACTATAAGGATCAAGACAGCCGTGCAATTGTCTTTGCCAACCTCCGAGCACTTGATAAGGTGCATACCTCTATTAATGGTTGTGACAGGTTCCAGGCCTTTGAAAGGTTAACAGCAGCAACACAGTTGGTAGAAACGGGTTTTTTGAGGCATATTGAAGCACTACGGGTGCGCTCATCGAAGCCCTCGAGAATCCTTTCCAAGGGACACCTGTCCACGTTCATAGCCTTCCAAGCGGATATGGCAGCCTGCTCCACTAGATCTCATTATAGATGGAAGATGTGACCTGTCGAGAAGGTCACCACATGCAACCGATCTGCTCTTCGAACTCCTAGTAAGATACGTGCAAGATCGTTGATGGCAAGTTGCGCGTCTGAGCTAGTCTTTGCCATTGTAGGAGTGTGAGGGGTTTCAGCAGCAGACGAGAGTTTTGCACTTCTAGACCCCAAGCAGACGTCTGAAGTTTCCCGATAACTATGGCTCTAGCTATCTCGGTCAGCAGTGGCTCTCGCTATACCGTGGTGCAGAGCCGGCGGATTTCACCGACTCTTTTCCTGACATTCTGAATAATTTTTTCGTGGTGGGGCCCAAATACCAGGTTCTTGCTAACAGTTACCCCCAGAAAGTCGAACGTAGCGGTCGAAAGAGTGTCTGGAGCACCCAGACGTAACGTTTGGATTTTCCTAACGTTTAGTCCATTGATATTAGAATACGCCTCCAGGCCTTCGATTCCGAGCCCATAGCAAAGTCGACCTGTTCCCAGGATGGAGCCGAGATGACGATAGAAGTATCGTCGGCATATATGTAGCAGTACCTCAAGCTGAGCTTCAGGATTGACAGCTACTCTCAAGTATCAGATACGTCAGCCGTGAGAAGAATGAAAGTAGGGGGCCAAGCACAGAACCCTGTCTGACGCCGTTCTTTATGCTTAGGAAATTGGACCGTTGGCCGTTCCAATTCCCCTGCGCCCCTCCTGTTAGGTAGCTGAGCATTAGCTTTTTGGTGGGCCCCGCCATCCACTGGAGCTTGGCCAGAAGTATATCTGCTTCCAAAGGTCAAAGGCCGCAGAAAAATCGAAGGCAGCAATGCATACCTTTAATTTACGTTCACAAGCCTTAGCAGCGTTGGACAGTAGAGTTGCAAGGGCAGTGTCGACACTGCGTCCAGTTTGGAAGCCGTGTTGTTCCTGTGGGAGTTTACAAGAAGCTTTTAACGAACCCAAATTTGGAAGCATTTTCTTCCTTTTTAGTTTCAATACAAAGAATCATATGGACGGTTCTGCTTAATTTCTTTTCTGATACTGTACATTTGGCTATCCTGCTGCATTAGAGAGAATCGATTTATCTCAAAATATACACACTCCATGACCTGAAATCGGCTCCTGTCTTCAATGTAGGTAGGTTTCGATTTCCTTTAGAACGTTCTTGCAATGATTTTAGTCTGTCCAAGCCTTGGTTTTTTAAAATTTTATACCCATAGTGAAGAGTCCTTTGGATCTATATCATAGAGCTTCTTACAATTGCTTGGTCTTCCTCAATCATGGAAACAGAGGATTTTTCGGTCGACGTGTTGGTATAATGATAGTGCCAAATTTACAGCTCAGTTTCAGATTTCTTCTCGTTTACTTAGATTTCCTTACCCTTGCAATAACTGTGGGGCTTTATTCAACTCAATCATTCATGCCTTTGCTGAATGTTCTGTGATAATGGTAGTCAAGTTTTGTATAAATTAAATGTGTGCAAAAATGAAATAATTACCTCAAATCTTATAAAAGCCTTTATTTTTTTTGGTGTTTATAAATAACGTCGTCGCGTAGTAAAAGAACTGTGAGATGTCGAGGGGCAAAGTAGCGAGGGCTGACTGTATATTCTTTCGAAGAAAAAAGATGGTGAGATGGGCTAAGTGTATGGTTGCACACCAAAAAGTAAAAAGCTATTAAGGAAGCTGGGCCTAAATTTTTAGATAAAATCCTGGTTCAATATAATAAAAGATTTTATTAAAGCTAAACTGGACAGTCACGGAAAGCATGAACAATGTCATTATAAATTTTTCCCGCAGTCCTTTGCAGGGGCGAAAAAATTGAAGCAGCCCACCAGAGATCTGAAACTGAGAAGTGAATGTTCTACTGTCAATTAAACCCACCAGAGATCGCATAATCACTTTATCCCATGAGGAAGGAAGAAGAAGGACTCTTTTAAAGTTATTTAGGATCGCCCGAGCATCAAGGCATTAATTCATCTGTTTTGGTTATTAATTTGAATCACCAAGGAGTTAAAGGAAGATGATGGACAGCAGATCTATTCAAAGGAAAACAAACTTTCCAGTATGGAAGATGGAGTCTCTCTTCAGGTCATGCAGTGTAAAAACACTTTCACGAAAGGCAGTCTTTTCAAGCCTATCCGGACATGGTAGGTTTGTAAAAAAGGGCGCCTTTTGGAAGTTTTGACGAATAATATCGATTATCCCGCTCGAATCAAAACAAGGTGTTAAAGACCGTACAATTCTTTGAGCTGTCCCCCATTCCTTTGATACTCGGTCTACTGAGTCATTTGATAGAGTACTGCCGAACATTAAGAGTTTAAAAATACTGGACTGACATATAAAATTTCTCCACTCTACATTTGGTTTGTACAAAATATCCTTAAAAACTTTTATATATATTTTCGGTAAATAACTTTTAGTAAGGATAACCCTCCGCCCAACTGAGCGCGAGGCCGCTTCAGCTCCGGAAGATAGCTCTGACTGAATAATAGCCCTAGCCATTTTGTTCCTCTTTAATCGCTTTTTCAGCTACTGAAGGTATTGCAGTTACCACGTATAAAATTTGAGGAATTAGCCGGGTGTTGTATCGGAGTATCCTTTATTTTAAATTGAGATTTCTCCAGGATTTGCACCATTTTCTAACTTTCAAGAACCGCTGCTCATAATTAGTGTTTAATAACAACATGGTGTAAGTGGTTGTGTGTTAAGATCGTGTATTCGATTCCGCCTTGGACACAAGACTCGACTTCAATTCGTACTTTTGGATCCACCCTCAAACAAACAAAAAAAAAACAAAGATCCAAGGTTCGATAGACTAATTTACACGCTAATATATACAGTCAGATGAAATTCTATCGAAGCAAATAGGCAAAAATATATATATATTGATAATTGGTTGACCAATAGTAGATATCAGGGCTGGTATATTACCACTAGTTTGTTAGGAAAAAATCCCATTGCCGACTCATTATTTTGGTATGAACGAAAACCTCGAGGATAATTTTTAACACACCTTTTTTTATTTTTTTTAAAGGTCTTTATTATAACTGTACTATAAAAATACAATAATTAAAAGATAGGTAAAATTGTGTACATGGTACATAAATAAACATTATAGTTTAAATTAGATTACCTATAAAAGACCAAACCTCTATTCATAAAAAAGTGTACTAACATAACTGAAAAAAACACACCAAGTAAATAATAAATATAATGAACACAAAATATAAATAAATACAAACGAGTACAAACAAAACTTCAAGAACACAAAATAAATCGAGGATCGAGGCCGAGAGGCCTAAAACCCTTTTTTCTTATTTTCCTTTCGTTGTTGCCTCCTCGTCTGTTGTTGATGTCTTGAGGCGGTGGGTTGAGGAGTTTTTTGATGTGGGCTCTTGGGAGTGGCCTTCCTGGAGGAGTAGTCATAATTGTCGCCTTGTGCCCCTGTGAACTTTTCTCCCTTGTTCCGCCCCTCTCGCTTGAGGTGCTTACGGAAGGCGATACGCTCCCGTTTGGGTATCCAGCGCTCAGGATCGGGCTCCACGTTGGGGTCGTAGTTCATGGGAAGCTTCTTCTTCTTTTTCTTCTCGACAAGGTCACCGCTCTCCTTTTTGGACATGTCAGGGGAAGGAAGGCTACCGACTCGAGGAACCTTCTTGCTTCCCCCAAAGAAGGCTGAGGACTCCAAAGCATGTACAATCAAAATTGCTGTTAAAATTTAGATTTATGCGAGCGAAAATATAGCGACGTAAGCCTTTTTAAATAACTAAAATAACGTGAAGAAAATGAGCATTTGAAATTAATCAAGTCAGCTGCATAATTCCATGTAGGACCTGAAGCCGCAGGGATTTTTAAATCGAGCGCAAAATACCTAGCAGAAGCTGAAATTAAAATTGATCTCAATTCCGCTCTGTTTAATTGCTCTCCTTTTGTCAATTTGGATCCAATCAAAGCCTTGGCACTAAGAAGAGAAAAATGAATTGCCTCAAGCTGGCGATCTTTACTCCTCTGTATCTTCGGGAAACCATACAAAATAATGCCCTTTGCCTCTTTTGTAGACTCAAAATTTAGTTTCAAGAATTCCGTCAAAATATAAACATACGGACACTCAACAAATGTATGAACAATGGAATTAAAGATTTTACCGCAGTCCTTGCAGGGATAATTAAAAAAGATGCAGCCCGTAGAAATTTGGAACTGAGAGATGAATTTCTTTCCCTCCGTCACTTCCAACAAGGACTCTTTTATTCTAACGAGCCAAACGCTAGACAGTTCCAACTTTTCAATTACTTTAAGGCATTTTTAATTTACCTCAACCTCATCTGTAGGAGAAACGCTCAGCTTTAGATGCCATGGACCTGGATGTTGATGATTTATACCAGCTTTTTTTAAAGGGTACATAAATTTACCATGGGCAAAAACGGAATTACACTCCCTTGGTATGCCATGAACAGTATACATACCCTTTTTTGAAGAAGGCTCTCCTATGCCTGTTTTGCCTAATAATATCTACCGTAGAACAAGAATCAAAGATAGGGGTACTAGTCTAAATTATTCTCTGCACTGCAGCCCAAGTTGGTGAAATTGCTGTGAGGAGTTCATTAGAGTTCAGTGTACCCATCATAAGGTATTCGTATACAGAAGAGTTTGAGACTACTGCACGCCACTCTAAGTTGGGTCTCCTCGATAAATCTATGAGAACTTTTATATAAATCTTCCTTAAGACTTTTGACAAAAGAACCAGACCTCCTCCTAGCTGACCTCTTGGTCTTATCAACGCTTCAACATAAGATTTGTGAAACAAAGCATGAATCCAATTTCTCTCCTCCTTAACAACATTCCAAGCCAAATCCGGAAGAAGGGAAGCCTTGAATAAAACCAGGGGAACTATATGATAGTTGAAATAATCTATTCGAGTTTGAAGATTAAGGCGCTTCCAAAGTGAGATTTTTTGTAAATGGTTGACTTAAGACAGAGCCAATCCCTCTCCGAGCCTCTCTGTCGTCCATACTCCACTCCGAGGATGACTGCCTTCTCATTTACTGGACAATTTTTGATATAAATGTCCTTTTTAGGATGCCAATCTCCTAAAGGTACAATGGAAGTTTTTTTGGTATTAATTTCTAGTCCTGAACTCCTTTTAAATTTTTCAAAATACGACAATAAAATCTCAATTCTTCTAATTACTTGCTTTTCAGATTTGGCCTCCACAAATAAAGTAATGTCATCTGCATAAAGATCAATGATGTGTTTAGAACCATTGAAAGATACACCGAAACCCTCATACTTGCGTTTTATTGAAATGGCCAACTCTTCAATAGCCATTACAAACAAAAGAGGAGCGGCAGGACAGCCCTGTCGACAACTTTTTCCGAGAAGAATGGGATGACTTTCCTTTCCGTTAATCGAAATCGAAGAAGAACCATTGTAAAGCAGAGCTCTAATTGGATTAAAAAATTCTTTAGGAAGAAACTTCTTCACCATTTTCATAACACGCACATGGGACACAGAGTCAAAAGCTTTACGGAAATCTACAGCAATAATGGCTCCATAAGATTTTCTTCCTTCAATGCCCTCAATTGCGCAACGAATGTTTCTTGCAATATCTGCCAGTTTTCTACCCTTAAGAACCCCTTTTGATGCGATCCGATCTTCTTATTAAGAATAGGCTCCATATGTGAAGCTACATTTCCGGCAAGGATGCGATATGACTCATTAAGTATGGTAATGGGGCGCCAGTGACTTATGTCAGTACCGTTTCCCTTTTTAGGAATCAAGACGATCTTGCCTTTCGTGACCTGCCTAGGCAGCTTCCCACTTTTCCCATAGCTCTTCCTAAACATGACAAGAAGGGGGCTAAATCTTTATGTAAAAGAGTAAAGATTTTTCCTCCCAAGCCATCAGGACCATATGCTTTCTTTGATTTGAATTTATGAGTGACGTAGTCGGTAATGGAGGATAAAGAAAAAATTGAATCAGACGAATTCTTGACTGCCCTCGGAAAACGGGGCCTTTCTCCAGCAATAGTAGCCTAAAAGTCCTCATGAAACAAAGACAGAATGTCTTCAACTTCTGTAAGGAATCTCCCCGATGCTCTATTTTTCTCAATTTAGTATTAAGAGTCGAATTAGACAAGTTCATATTCTTCAGGCGGTGATGTTGATTGTTCTCCCTTTGCTTTCTTCAATTTCGCCTTTTCATCCACAATAAAAATCCCATTGCCGACTCATTATTTTGGTATGAACGAAAACAGCAAGGATAATTTTTAACACACATTATTATAGTGAAAGAGTTATAAAACTTTGATGGTCGAATTTGAATGCTTTCATGTTCATGAATATCCGCATAGATACAATTCTATTGATCTAAATGTTCCATTCAAATATACTCATAATCTTCTTATACACAATATTTTGTTTCAAATATAATATTCATTAAATCTAACTAAATAATACAGCGCTATTTTATTATTACATATTTATAGTAACTATATTCAATACTAGCAGACATATTTAAAAAAATAGAAGTCACATAATAGTTTGCGTATACAATAATTAAAAATGATTGAAATGACTTAAATATTGCTGAAATAAAATGGTTTATGGTAATGGATTATACAAATAACAGAATATGTCTAAAAAAAAATAGGCATTTATTACGCTGTTTTAGTTGATCAATATATATTTTGAAAATATGTAATGGGCTTTCTTCGGGTCTGTATAAGTATTTTGAGCCATATATACTAGATCTGTAAAGATAAAAATTGAGTATTTTTTTCAAAAAACAATAATACTCATCTGCCCCTATTTTGTAAGAAATGAAATCAAACCTCTCATGATTGGGGCTCAGGCGTTGCTGGTTTTTTAAAGAGCACTAATTTTATACAAATATGCACTACTTCAGCCATCCTGTGCAGCTTTTGCAAAAAAATAATCCTTATTTTGTCGATTTTTTTGCAAATGAAGAATTCTTCGAATACTTTATCATTACAAATCATAGTCCTTTATACACCAAAGTGTTATGTGCAACAGACCGTTGGCGTTTAATAATTTACTATCATAATTTATTGTACGAGAACATAAAACATCTTAATGGTAAATTAATCAGGGTTTCTCCTATTATTGATAAAAATACTTTACCTTCTTGTGTGCAACAAATCATATGGAAAGTTAATTTGAACATAAACTACCAAAACTAATTATATATTTTATAATAATTTATTATCCCTTATTTTCAGTGTCTAACAAAATATCAAAGAATACTTTTATTCTAAAGTACTAAGACTACATATCGTAATATTTAAGCATAAAATGCAGTATTGTTGAATATAAAAATAACATCAGGTTTTAATGAGGCATCAGAGAGTTATTTATCAATCTTAGAGCCCAAATTGTCGAAGTTTGCTTTCAAATATATTCCTTTTTTCAATTTGGCTAATATGCAATTTATGAACTGTAGTTCTTGTAGTCCTATTTTCTACATATATGTGATATATGTTGAATTATGATGGTTGGGAAATGTCAACATATTTCTATATCTTTTTGCACTGCTGAATTTTGAAGTTTCGAAATCTTCTACCAAAGTGATCTTCTTATTGGCTTTCCTTTTCATTTCCCAATATTCAAAATGTGGCCAAAATACCCTGTATCTTTAAGTAAGTTCTCTCAGATGTCAGCCATTTTTCCGTTATATTATAGCTTGCGCGATATCCTTCTTAAGTGAAATTCTAGTAAATAATTAATGAAATATATTTTGTGTCCTGCTTGTGGTAGAATCTTTGCTTTCTTGATCAATTTATAGCTGTGTTCACTCTCATATCATGTGTTCCCTTTTTAGGGTTTATTCTGATGGATATTTTATGGAGAAAGATTGTAATGTTCGAACATTTCTCATTTCTTAAATGTAAGTGATTCATTCCTCTTCTTCATTTTCGATAAGATTAAAAGGAAATTGGGACTTCCATTAAGTGTAGGCATATTTGTTTCTTACCCGTCATCTGACTACCTCCATTAGATAATATAGTTGTTTTTGGAAGTTCTATAAGTACATCCGTAGAATTGTGTAAAATAAAATATTCATTTAGATATTTGTTTTTCACAGCTAAATGGTTAAAGAAAATATTTGTTAATTTGGGCCTCTGGAAGGCTGTAACAGGTGGCACAATGAAATACAATTTTAGTTGTTGTTGATTTATTACGGAGCTAATATAGCCCTAGCCTTCATGGCTACTAATAATAAAAAACATATATCTTTTAAACAAATAATTATATAATAATAAGAAGAATAATAAATATTAATTAAAGAAAAAATAACAAAAAATAAATATAAATATTTTGCAATTTTTATAATAAATTAAACTTAAGGAGCTATAAGGATCTAGACAACCCTGCCATTGTCTTTGCTACCCTCCGAGCACTTGATAAAGTGCATCCTCTCTTAATGGCTGTGGCAAGCTCCAGGCCTTTGAAAGGTTAACAGCAGCGACACAGTTGGTAGAAACAGGTTTCTTGAGGCATATTGTAGCACTACGGGTGATCTCATCGAAGCCCTCGAGAATCCTCTCCAGGGACACCTGTCCACGTTCATAGCCTTCCAAGCGGGTATGCAGCCTGCTCCACTAAGATCTCATTTACAGATGGAAGATGTGACCTGTCGAGAAGGTCAACCACACGCAACCAATCTGCTCTTCGAACTCCCAGTAAGATCGTTCATGGCAAGTTGTGCATCTGAGCTTGCCATTGCCATTGTAGGGGTGTGAGGGGTTTCAGATTGGACGATCATTTTGCACTTCTAGTCACCCATCAACGTCTGAAGTTTCCCAATACTATGGCTCTAGCTATCTCTACCGTGGTGCAGAGCCAGCGGATGACTCCAATTATTTACCTGATATCCTGAATAACTTTTTCATGGTGGGGCCCAAATGTCAGTTTCATGCTTACAGTTACCCCTTGAAGGTCGAGTGTAGCGGTCGAAGGAGTGTCTAGAGCACCCAGACGTAAGGTTTGTGTTTTCCCAACGTTTAGGTGGAGTCCATTGATATTTGAATACGCCTCCACGTAGTCGACCTGTTATGGATCCGAGATAGCATAAAGTAGTTGCATATATCATGCTTCAAGCTGAGCTTGTTGGGTTGACAGCTACTCTCATGATCAGGTAGGTCAGTAGTGAGAAGAATGAAAAGTATGGAGCCAAACACAGAACCCTGTCTACCGCCGTACTTTATGTTCAAGAAACTGGACCGTTGGCCGTTCCAATTCACCTGCTGTCATCCTCCTGTTAGGTAGCTGAGCATCAGCTTTTTGATGGCTATTTGAAGTATTTAATTGGCCGCTAAGATATTGCTTACAAACAGGCTTCATAGGAATCCAGGAGAAGATACTCCAGCGTTATCCTTGTCATCCTTCTTCGATCTCACAAGTATATCTAAAGTCCGGTTCAAAAGCTTGTCCAGCAAATATTATTTTTTTTATTGATTGTGATTTTGGTCTTAAAATAGCTAAAATACTTTGATTCTCCAAAGCCTTTCAAGGAATGACAAAACCAAAACCATCAAAGCTGTCGTCACTTAGATCAGTTTACTCTGTAAAGATGTTTTAACGAACACATAAAAGTATTATTTTGTGCATAGACACGATGAATCATATTGCACTTCTTCGAGACATTTCTTTTCTAAATAAAAAAAGCGACCATAAGTCATCATCCCACATGAGTAGCATTCATGAAAAAATAGTGTATGCACACCTTGCATTTTATTTAGATAGAGAAAATATAAATCATATGACGTGAAACACTCGCTCAAATCAAGAAGCGCCTGCCTGGACATGAATGTTTAAAAGGATTTTGTGTTTGCCTCCTTCTTCACCTGATGCAAATTAGATATGTCCGATAAATAAAAGTGACATTTGTATGATGAGTTTTTAAAGTATACTTAATAATTAAGTGCTATTAAAAAATATAATAAAATTTAGGAAACCAAATGATGTCTTTTTATATCCTGCTTGTTCGAGTCCTATTTTGTTATACTTATATATATATATACCTATACCATATATATGGTATATATATGTAGATATAAATAGATAGATATATGAGGCTATATGAGTGAGCTGTGAAGGAGGACGGTAAAAATATTATTATTAAATTGATTCCCTGGTATTTTAAAAAGGATTTCCACATTATTGTTGTAACAAAAGATTTGAAAAAAAAATCTAAAAAACATGAAAAGCATAAGCAATTAATGAAATTTTTTTTTGCCTCAATTGGACACTAGCTTAAGAGCTACTCAAAGTATATGATAAAATGAATTAAAATAAATATAAATTAACCAAATAAATAAGAACATTAAAAATGGGAAAACAAAAATAGTGACATAACGACATATCAAAATTTAAGATAACTTGAGGGCCTTGACGACCTTGTTCTTACTCACCTTGCTTGCAAAGGGTGGCTGAAAAGAAGAAGAAAAATCTGCTTCAGCTCCTATGACGAACTCAATGTTCTTGCTATGTTTTTTTTTTTTTGGCCATAAGGCGATACTTTATTAATTTCTATAAAGATTTATATAGACATGACGGAAAGAACATTCTACTAGACAGATAAAACCGGAATCAAATAACAAAAAAGCATATAAAATATTAAAAGTAATCACAAACACTTTCCAATTGGATAAAAACTTTTTTGTAAAACACGAAGATGTAAATTAATAATATTGGAAACGCCAGAAATATCGTGGTCATTGGAGCTTCTTTGGCATATAAATTTTGCTGGGTTTTGGTGATGATAGCGTTGATGACGGCCTCCATTTGACCAGTGTAAAAGGCTATAAAATGGTCCCTCGTTGGAGTATAAAAGTTGTATTGGAGGCGAAGAATTTCTCCAGTTTCGGTATAATTCCTGTAGCTTAGAGCAATCAAATAAAAAGTGATCCTTCGTTTCCCTGTTATCGTGGCAAATCTACAGAGGCTCTGTGGGCCAGAGAAGAACTTTTCCCGAACTTCAAGTGTCCCAGTGAGCACTCTATATTTAAACCATCTTAATAATTTAGTACTCATGCTCACTGTTAAATTAAGTTGTCTTCTTTTTAGGTAGTTAATGAAGGGTTCTAAGGTAAGTGTTTGGGAGAGACTGCGAAATTTTTGAGGATGGTGTGTTAAACAATTTTAAACGAAAGGGACTTCAGGCTTGATTATTGGAACATGTTTCCCGAAAAAGTGAGTATATCTTTGAAAAGCTAGTTTGTAAATGAGAAGTTCTTTATTAGCTGTTTCAGCGGCAAAGTTCAAGCTCCTGGATATGTATTTAAGTCATTAAAACCTCTCGTGTGGTATTTCCCATTTAAAATATTTCAAAGTTCTTAATACTTGATTCCAGCTGTTACAAAGTTTTTGTATGCGCGAAGAGTATTGAGAAAGCTCATGGAACACCTTTTTCAAACCCGCATATGGATCACTACGGTAATTTAAGTCTTATACATTTGACTAAGTGTATACTCCAGAATCATCCATTGCCCAGAGTTTTTGTATCCAATAAAGATTCAATGATTTCCATAGGTCTTTGAAGGACAAAATGGATAGGCCACCATAAGAAGAGGGATTGTGAAGTCTTTCGAATGATATATTTCTTTTTTCTTGTTTAAATTGAAAAACGCTTTTTTCTGTATTTAAAATGTCTTGGCATAGGCTGTCATCGTATGGGGTCACTCGGAGGAGATGTGTAATCTTTGGAATTATATACACATTCCATGCCTGGATTTTATCCCACATGTTGAGGTTCATAGACGAAAAAAAAATTAAGGCCTTTTTAATTCTTACTTTAATCTCATGAAGATTTTTCTCCGTAACATTATCTCCAACCCAGAGCCCAGTAGGTAGATACATGCTTTTGATTTGAACATAGGCCATGCTTTTTCTCAATTATTTCTCCGTAATTGCTCAGGATCTCCGTTTTCTCCTCGTTAACTGTGAGCCTGCCTCAATCGAATACTTATTAATAATTTTCATTGAGACATTTTTTATTTAGGTTTGGCGAAAAGCCATTGATCTTGCTGTCAGTGTTTATATATTTATTATTAACGGATCCAAGCAAGCACAAAGAGAAGTGCTGCG
>CP045896.1:22063966-22106386 GCA_013387185.1 Caligus rogercresseyi | reverse complement strand
AAAAGCATATAAAATTATATTATATTTCGGGCAAAATTACTTTTTTCTGCATTTGTGCACCGTACAATTTTTATTATTCAGATGAAAGTACCATATGGTCATTCGGCCACTTGGTCTTAGGTTGTCACATGCCTGATATGGTCCCACATTTAATTAAAGAAAAAATGTGATTAATGCACAGTTCTTGAACACGAGCTGGAATATTAACGATAGAATACTATATATTAAGAAAGATAGCTCCTAGAGAGTATCACTACCGGTGATACCGGATTAAGTTCGGTGAGGTGGGTCCAATCTAGGAGCTAAACAAACAAACATAAACGATAGAAAGAAAGAGTATATTTGAACAACTTTTTACGTTTATTTTTCTGAGTTCACTAAGTACACATTGACCTTTACACACAAGGTAAGACGAAAATGTAAAGAGTGGGTCCAAATTGCATTTAAGGTGCATTAATGCACCTTTTAATTGCTTTACATAATTGTTTATGGGTAATGAGTTGCTCAAAAGTTCTGCGCCCTTCCCCATGTGTGACGAGAGCAATAGGATTGATTTACATTGAATGTAGTGTTGTTCCAGTAACTTAAAGTAGGAAAGTCTGGACAAAAAAGCCGAAATCCCTAGTTGTAGTAACAAGGGATTGACGAAAGCAATGTATATACAGGAAAAGACCGGGACACTTTGTTTTGCCGGGATTAAATTTTCAAACCGGGCCGGGACTTAAGTAATTTGCGTTCCTTTGTCATTCTGAAATGACGACGTTTTTTTAGAAAAGAATTTCCAAAAAAAGGTGACGACGTTTTTTTTTAGAAAAGAATTTCCAACAAAAATAAATCTGGAAAAAGTGACGACACTTTTTAGAAAAAAATAATTTCTTAAAAAAGTCCCGGCTGGTGATTATAGACACTCAAAACAGCCGGACCGTGTCGTTTCCTGGTATATATATCAATCATCTGTATATGCATTGGACATAATGTTATAGTAAATTTTATTTTTAGTTGGCAAAAGGTAATATAATATAGAAAAATGGTCAGATAAAGTAATTGAATTTTCTTTAAAAATGCAAACATTTCAACAAGATAAATATTAGTTCTTCAAAATTATATTTCTATATCAGATTATGTTCATAGCAATTTCGATTAAGAAACATCCTTAGGGATATATATCTTAATTTATCATATAAAATATACTCTGTTAGGAGTTTCATCAATCTTATTTAAAAATAACAGTTTTATTTTGTTCAGACCTCCTACTTCCAACTACTACAGTAGTCCATTTATATTTTGTTTCGTATAATAATATATCTTCCTTAAAAACTTAGATTAATTCAGTAATTTTTATGAAAGCTTAGCAAGCCATTTACGATATCTTTGCCTAAATTTTTTTCAATAAGTATATGAAAAAAAATCAATATGTACATGTTGTCTGGAAGTTTTAGAGTCCAAAGTGTTGTTAAATTTAGTTAAAAAGTAAAAGGGTTTAGTTCTTTCTATCATCGAAATGCTGTTGAGGTATGCACTATTTATAATCAATAGTTTGTAAGAGGTACTTATCCTATTTGTCTAATTTTGTATAAAGAAAAACTCTGTTTAATGGTTTCCATCCGACAAAGAGCTATACTAGATAATATATGGAATTTTATCCTATAAACATGTAAAATAATCGAATGTTTCATAGTAAGCAAATAAAAATGTCGAAAATAATTAAAATAAACAAAATTTTTTTATATCTACGTTAATAACAGCAAACATTAGTATTATTCAACAAAGAACAAACTTTCCTTTATTCACATACAATTCAAGGACACCTGTCATCCTCCTAATTATTAAAAAGTAATCTTTTAGATCTTAAGCTTAATTTAAATGTATGATTCAAGCTAACACAGCACCTTCCAATCTTGAGCCTTCCTGTCAATTTATGTCTTGTTTGGCTTTGCTTCATAATTAGTAGTAGTTAACATTAATGCATAAATGTGTGTGTAATTTATGTTTTGCCTTGTCTCTAATAGGAGTTGAAATAAAATGAGTCTTACTTTATATACTAAAACAGCGGGGGGTTCCCTATATTCTTCTTTCTGTTAGCTTAATATGGGTAGGTAAGCTCTTTATCGCCCTTGCCTATGGGAAAACTAACAGAGTTCTATACTGAAGTGTATAGGTGTGTGTGTTGTTAAATCATTTAGTGTGTATAAATAAATTCAAGATGTACGCATACAACACACACACACAGCAACATATAACGAGCCACCGAAAGGAGGGGGAAGCAGCTATGACGTCACAATGCTTTCGCGCTCATTTCCCCGTTAAATGGATCTTCATCATACTATTCAACATTCCCTTTTTCTTCCTTTGCAACGACGATGGAACCGATTTGAAGGCTCACCTGCCTTCTAGGTACTCTTTTTCTCTTCTTGGCTTTTCTCCAAGGAGTGAGCATTGGATGACAGGCATTGATTATAATTTTATGTTTTAATTTAGGTAAGACATGATGTAACCCCATGATTTATATGCATATTTTTCCTTTTTTGTTAAAATCCACTAAGTTTTTTTACGGCAGTGGGAATTGTTCAAATATAAGGATTAATAAGGGATAACTTTGGCAATTTGGGGAATTCCAAGATTTGTGAGACGGGTTTATTGTTTGTTTATAGTAAGAATCGTCTATACACCACACACACACATATATATATATATATATATATATATATATATATATAAATATATATATAATACAGGGTCTTGCAGGTAAATCTGCACAAAGTTCAATATCCTCCAGATCCAAAATGGGGAAAAAAGTGATACTTATTTTGAATACATACATAGAAAGTTGTTTATTAGACACAATACAAGATTACTATTCACGATGGCCGCACTCAGCCTCAAGGATGTCCTCAAACGACGCCTGAACCCCCCACAGGCCGTGGAGCGACTCCGCAGGATCCAGCTTGTTCATTTCCGACTTGATGGAGGCCTTCAACGACGCCACATTGCTGTGGTGGTGGCTCACACTCCCTCTCCAACTCCCCCTACAAGTAGTAGTCGCATGGTTCAGGTCGGGACTATTGGGGGCCAGGTATTGAAGTCCCAGAAGTTGGGCTCATTCTTCTTCAGCCAGGACTGCACAAGTTGGGCCTTGTGGGCGGGCGCCGAGTCCAGCTGGAATGTGTACAGGGTCCGGAGAAACAGAGTCCATCCATAGGACGACGACAGTCTTAAGGACATTGAGATAAACCTCCGAGTTGACCTTCTCCTTGGGGCCGAAGAAGTGTGGGGGCATGACGACCTATTGCTGCAAATGACCCCTAACACCATGATGCTAGCCGGGTTTTTGGTCCTGAAGACCATGGGAACATCCTTGGGGTCCCTGCAGATCCAACTGTCACTCCTCCTGTTACTACTCCTGTCCACGGTGAAGACTTTCTCAATACTAAAGAACCGCAGATGGCTGGCGCATTTTGTCTTCAGAGACACGAGCAGTTTCTTCCCATTCGCGACCCTTCTGGCCTTCTGAGTATCGGTGAGGAGATGTCTGATCTTCAGGGCATAGTTCTTGTATCCCAAGTCTTTCTTGATGACCCTGGATACGATCGACAGGTGGACCCAACGCTTCTTGGCGAGGATGGACATGGGCGTCCACAGATTGGCCTTGATGGACCTCTTTAGACCAGCCACAAATGTGGGCGTGCAGATCTGGTCAGTCCTGGGCTTGTGTTCCTTCCTCTTGGACATCCCTGACTTCTCCCACTTCTTGGTCATGTCGTAGACCGTCCTGGGGTATTTGAGCAACTTGATGATGGCTGAAGGACGTTGCCCTGCGCACAGCAACTCGATGACCGTGTCCACCAGGTCTACTCCATCTCCGTATCAGTGTATTTGTTTTGTTTTTGGGCGCAATTCGACAGTACATTCACGAAACCTCCCACATGTGCAATATCTAAGCTCTACTTCACTCCTTATGGATCTAGACGAAGTTGAATTTTGTGCAGATTTACCTGCAAGACCCTGTATATATGAAGTGTACATACCATAAAGAAATAAGAGCGGATCCCGTTCAACAGCAGAGAAACATCGTTGTGTCCAGTATAAAAAAGAAATTAGTACAACGTCATCGTAAGCTGATCATAGAGATATATTCTATCTTTATGCTCAGCTTACGATGACGTGGTACAAATTACTTTGTTTATATTGGACACACAGATACATCTGAAAGGAATAAGCTCTCTATATCTTTTTATCTCTATGGTCCCTACTGGGAGTGATAAATACCTCAGTCTTAAACATAATAAAGGGTAAACTTTAAGAAAGAGACAAAAACGGATTTATTCACAAAAGGTACATGTTGAAAAAAAGGAATTAACAAAAACAAGAACGGATCACTCGAATACAATACAAATATACGCAACACATATTATAATATATATACTATATATATATAATATATATACGCTATAATATATATATATATATATATATAATGTATAGTATAGTTATATATATATTATTATATTATATATATATATATATTTATTGCACATTCAAATATATCTGAATAATAATTGGTTAGTATAATTTTATTAATATCCTAGAATAAAAATTGGTATTAATTTTTATATTGTTAGTTAATATAATTCATAGTTTAGGTTTTATGCCACACAAATTTAGATAATATCTGTTTTACAAGCAAAGTTGTACCTATTTAAAAAATTAAAGATAAGAGCTCTTTTTTGAGTTGATCAATTAAAAAGCAATGGAATATTATTTGCTTAAATAAATATTTCATAAAGGGAAATTATATTTACAGTCATGCTCGGGGAATCTAATCAATCCTCTACTAGCATATCCTTTGAAGGAAGTATGTCCATCAAATGAATTGCTCAAACACTTACTGGAGAACATTGGGACACAATAGTCCAAATGAGGAAATCTATTAAAATTAAATTATTACCTTAGTCCTTAAGTGAATTTGTTTACATAAATTTATTGTATATATTATTTTCTATATATATAGAAAATATAATTTAAAATATATTTGTACATTTCCTTAAAAGATTTGTGCCACATTTTTAGAGGGATTTCCAAAAAAAAAACTTATTTTCTTAAAAATTAAGTAAAAGGCTCTCATAAAAAAGTTATAATGAGGGTGAACCAGTGGCATGAATATGAGTTTCTCAGATGCTTTGATAATTTCTAAAATCGTATTAGACGATTTTCAGAAGATACTGTGTATTTCAAAGGATCAATTTATTATCGTGTCATTTTTTACTTAGGTCATTCCTTTGAACATTAAATTTGAACCAGAATGTTTCATTTATGTTTTGGTATTTCACAACTGTTCGATAGAAGTTTTATCGAACTTTTTGTTATTTTTTTCCATCAAATCTTTATGAACATGAAGTATTTGTGTATAAAAGTACATACATAGAACTTGTACATAGTCTAAAATTAAAACTTTTTAAAAAGTAAAATTTCAATGATTTTTAATTATTTTCAAAAGATCCTTTGAGTTTTATGGGAAGTACTTAATTTCATTCGTGGCGACAGTCCAGGAGTTGGACAGAAGCGACGTTGTCCAGTTATTATTACATTTTTAATTTAGTACAATATTTTATACAATTAATTACAATACATACTAGTAAATAAAACTGTTAAGATCGAAGAAAAGGTTTCTTAAAAGTACCGATTTGTTTAACTGTACCATCCATTTGATGGACTATCACTTGTATTTCACACTCCTGACAAAAGTCTTTCATTATCAACGTTATATTAACTTATATGCAATTTGTACTCGTTTAGAATCATATGGAGCTCATAATATTGCCCTTTAAAAAATATTTATCATAATTTAATCTTCAATCATGTAAACTAATATTGCTTTCAGTTATTATATGTGAGATATTGAAATAAAAATAAATAAAATGATATCACTTTTGTTCAACGAAATAATTTGCATTCATTGATTATTTTATCGTCTGATTACTATTGCTGTTTTGCTATATTATTGAAGTTTTCAGAGAGACAAATAACTTTCTTAGATTGTATATGTTGTAAAATAAGTTGTTCAATAATTTCATGTAAGAACATGAATTGAATAACTGATATTTATTTAAGAATGATCTAGAAAAAAGATTTTTATATAGAAATGAGCCTAACTTCAAGTACTTTTGAGCATATACAATGAAGTAAATATATAATGGCAATTAATATTAACTTAAAAAACAATAAATTTTACAACCATTTTTAAACATATTTTATAAATAAATACTATTAAATGCAAAAAAGGCTTTATGCTTGTAGACCACCGGTCTAGATAATAAATGAAGTCAAAAGGGCTGAATAAAGGGCGGGAAAATCAATATCGGAGTCATCATCTGATGAAACAAAGAAGATAATAATATTATTATAATTCAAAATATAAATACCAAGCACTGTGGAATGGATGAAGGGGATAATTACAACAAAAAAAAATGTGTAATTATGTTTTTTACACATTAACATCATTTTATATACATTTACATATTTGTGCTTGTTCATATTTATGGACTGTTGAATAAAAAAACAATGACACAATGGACATGCAATATGGTCGTCCAGTAAGAATCCAAGTTTCGATGGATTTTTGTGAAAAGGAGTTACCATCACCATAATATAATTCGTAAAATTCTCCTTCGTTTGTATTAATAAAATATTATGACTAGTTGAATGCAGGCTCTGATAATTGCTAATTATTTATTATAATTTATAATTGCTAAGGAATAAATCCCTTACAACAATGAAAAAATCTTTGAGGGATCATATCGGAAGGATCATGTGGAATTGAACCCCCTAACAAATAAGTCCAATAGAAAGAAAACCACTATAACTTATCAAAATAAATTACATTCATGGGTAAAAAACGGCCGCAACTTAAATTAAATTGCAAATTAAATGCTTTTGAATTTTTTTTGTCGTCAATTTTATGAAGTAAAAACTCATTTTCCCTATTTTCATTTAGAAATGCTTTCTTGCTGAACCACCTTTTATACATTAAGGCTTTTTAAATATTATTACATCAATGGGTTTCTTATTATCTATTTCGTAGTATTTTATATCAATGTTGATCAAATTTCATTGTTTACTCTGCGTGGCAGCCATTATAACTATATTTATGACGCCTTCAAATGGTTCTTCTCCTTTAAGTATCCAGTTAATATATAATGGAGTATGTAAATAGAATACTGTTAAGTTTGAAAAATGAAAGCCAGGACTTTAAATAATTTCTTTTATAAATATAATTTATAACGATAAAAAAATTCCAATTGCTTCTTTATATTCAAAATTTCTATAGAGATATGAATTTTTATTGAAATGCCTTTATTAACATGATTGTTTAAATTATTTGAATGTTTTGTTATATTTGTTTCGTTAAAAAATGTTATTTTTTGAGCATTTATTCACTACGTATCTGTACAACCTTTTGTATATCTTTGGTTTAATTGTTGAAATATATGCCCACTGGGCCGAGAAAAAAAAAATTTTTTTAACTTTTTTAAGGGTATAGGGTCCTCTTTTTTAGACTTATGTATAAATACATACTATATATATATATATATGTATATATATATATATATATATATGCATGTATATAACACAAAAATATATAAAACATATAGATGTTCATAAAAATAACTTATATGAATTATAATATACAATAAAATATCCAATCCGGTACTAATATATCCATTTATCATGTACATCATGAATAAGTGATGGCAATAAATTAATCCAAAGAATGCTTTCAAAATTGTACTTCACTAATAACATGATGCTCACAACAGACAAGATACAATAACTCATAACTAAGTATCAATAAACTATTTGTATTACTTTATATTAAAAAGACTAAATTAATTTACTGTTTTATGGCAAAAATGACAAAGCAAGTTTTTTTCTATATAATTAATATTTGTTGTTACTTATAATAAGACTAACTTTTTTGCAAAGTACTTTTTTATAAATACTGACTATTAATACATTAATGTGCAATTTGATAAAATTATGTACATATTGATTTATACAGAGAAAATTGCTGCAGTTCACAAATAAGACAGAGGCACAACATATTTTATGTATTCCAAAATACTCTCTGTCAATAGAATATCTAATATTATATTTTACTATTAAATTACAACGTTTGTACTTTTATTTAAAAAAATGTTAGTAAAAGATACGTATTATTCAATTTAAACTAACTAAAATGAACTATAAAATAATACTTTGGGACAATGAATGATCATTTTTCATCCCTACATCGCAACATACTCTTTTGCTGTAATCGACTTATTGTCTTTATTATTTATTTGGATGCCACTAAGATGCTAATATGTAGAGGATCATGGTTGTAATCTCTCATAGGATAAATTACGATGATGATCTCTACGATTATTAAATAATGTCAATATGTCATATAACTAAGTGATTTAAAAGTTGTTTTTAGGATGTTAAATGCCAAGTTAATTTGAAATAACAAAAAAGGTAATTATTTTTTCTAGTTATAAAAGTATTGATTTTTTTCACTATACTGTGTAATTAAATTATTCAAAAATATACGAATAAGGCTACAAAAATAAAAACTATATGAATAGTTTTTATAAAAAGTAGAAATGAACATTTTAAATCAAAAGTATTGATCAAATATAAAAAGCTAAGATTGTTAATTTGTTTTTGTTTTTAACAACAGTATCCTCCTAAATAATCTGGGTTGATTTTAAAAATTGGACGACATCCGCGCTCATTGATGTTGCGTACGAGCTCCTGATTTGCAGTGCTGAGTAACGGGCGGAAGCTCCGATGATTATTGCCCTGGATCATCTACCTACCTTCTAACTTATTTTTGGATAATAAATTGAATAAAAACTATTTGAATTCATAACAGTTGTTTTATTATTTCTCACAATACAACTTCAAAGTATCTAAAACCCTCAAAAAACTTTTCTTTTGAAAAGCCTACTTTTTCTGAGAGCTTTTTTATTAAGAAGTAAAGTCATTCTCTAGAGATGCTTTTCATAAGATTAACATCTGAGAATCCCACTATGAGCATTCAGCATTGCTGTGCTTTGTTAGATGTCTCATATATATATATATACCTACTAATTCTTACTTTTTTCATTTCATTAAAATGGAAAAAATGGTTATGATGTATTTTTGCAGATGTATGAATGTCTATGCTTTTAGTTGACTGTAGATTCTTCCAAAGGAAGAAAAAAATAGAGTTCTAAAGCTAGAGTATTTTTGTTGAGAGAGTCTTTCTTCTTTTTTAAAGGAGAAAGACACAGTGTTGCAGAAGATCAGGCTTAAATATATACACCCACACACACACACATATGATATATATATATATATATATATGTGTGTGTGTGTGTCTTGAAGAAGATAAATCGAATTAGGTTCACTCACATCTGTCTACCTACAAAGACTCTTTCATGACAATTGAACTCTATCATTCTTTATAGACAGATTGAAATACGGAACGAAATATTTCTCAAAAATGATCTCCTTGAATGAAAAAATATTGTTTTAGATATTTATAGAGAGGAAACTTCTTATTCTCAACTAAAGTGTCTATTTGTGACATTTTCAATTCATATATATTTTATAAAAGGAAGAATTTTATGTTATGCTTGCGCTACTTACTTTAACGCTTAGTTAACATTATTAGAAATTTAAAATAAGTAATATTAGTAGTTGAGGGATATAACTGCAGTTCTACATCGGAGACAAAGGTAGGTGTGAACAAGCCACTCAAAACATATTTCTAAGATATCGAAGACATTTGATGACCCATGTATTACGTTTGGTCAAATAGCTACTTTTAATGAAATATATATTTCTTTAAGGCCAAGGTGTTGCAAGAGTTTAGGCAGCAAATTAATTATGTCATAGATATCATAACTTAAAAAGACTCATTTATTTATTCTAATAGAAGATATCCAGTAATCAACAAAGTAATGAGTGTCACATATATATATATATATATATAATAAAGTCACAAAACGTTCATTTTTGGGGTATTTTCCATAAAAATGACTATTTCAAACTTAAATTTCTTTTTGAAGGTACATAAAAAAGAATGAATGGTAATCATTCCTACATTTTGCGGCAAATTGTTTGAAAATAGCAATGAAATTAAGGGCATTAGAGGCGATCGAATGATGAAAAAAAAATACAATATAGGTTTAATAAATAACTTTTGGGCCCATTGAGGGGACACTTCCCATTATATGATTTCGTAGTTGACATCTACAATTTTTTCGTCAAATTTATATATATATATATATAAATCAGTACAACAATGCAAACAATTTGACTCTAACACCTTATCCTCCTTTACGATAAACTTTTTCTTATATAGTATAACTCATTCTTTAAACTTATGAAAGGAAAATGGATCTATTTAGAGTTTTGAATACTTTAGGTGTAACTTTAGATTAGAGATATAATTTAAAAAATTATAGTTACTAGTATTTTATAAAATTTATCTTCTTCAATTAAGTCTTAAAAAACAAATGAAATATATTTCTTATGTTTATGTTTAGTATCAATGATATTAAATTTATTAATTTCTTTAGTTCATTATTTTTTTATCGAGAATACAACAATTTAGCAATCTGCTAAATGTTGCAAAAAAATGTTTTTATACAAGAAGCTAATATATATAATTGCTTGACAAAGGAGATAATAATGTTCTTGTTTTTTGCAATAAATTGTGTTATACAAAGCAGAATATGTACAAGATGATCTGTATGCACTAAAGTAAAATCCTAGCTCCCCGCCCGACTCTCAAATCCAAAAACGTGAAATAAGAATCACCCAAATGTATATATATATATATATCATGACATCAAACTTTAGATAAAAATAATTATTTGTGCTTGAAACAATATAAATCATTGTACAACGATATTTAGTTTCTTTATTATAGTTTCTATAAATGTAAAATAAACGCCAAGTCACCTCAAGTACAAAGTATTGCCATGACTAAACCATTTATTTTAAATACATAAACTACGAAATTCATGAGACCTTTTCTCCTTCAGACTTTAAGGCCTTTACTTTGGATGCATGAGATATTTAAGATATCCCTACAAACCACTGACTATATACTATATATATATATTAATATTAGCAATAAAAATGATTAAGCCAATACAAAATATATTATCTTCGCAGTTTTATATTCACAGGAAACAAAACCGTAAAATTATAAATACTGCATTTATCATCGTCTTATGAATCAAAACTATACAACTTATTTAATCTTAGTGACCGTCCATTGATCTATTCCCAATGTTGAAGGTTTCTAGTTCGACTCCCAAGAGGGAAATGTCTTAATACACAAACTCATATAAAATATTCTTAGTTGGATAGACTAATTACCATAGTAAAATATCAACACTAGATGCAAGGCAATCAAACTATGTAATAGGACAAAAATACAATTAAATATATCAAGGAAATATATTTTTATGGTAACTAAACGAGAAAAACTAATATTTTCATTACTTTTTATTCTTTTCCTTTGAAGAAATATTGAAGTACATCAGAGGGATTTATAGAATGAGTAGATATAATTGTTTTAATAATATAAGAACTAATATTACTTGTAAAAATAATATAATAGCGAGTATTTAACTTCTTAGAAGTTTTTGGAGCATTAAGCAAAAATTACGTTCTTCTTCTAATATTTGTAATATGATTCATCAAAGGATGAAATAGAACATTAAGAAAGGATGCACTTTCCTGCTCTTCTTGTGTATAAACATGGATACACTTTGTTCATAATGATGCAAATTGCATGGGGGGATAGAAAATATTAAAAAGTGTGGTAAGCAAACATCACTTATTTTTATGGCTTTTTGGCGTTGAGAGATATCAAATTTTCTCAGCACTTAAATTGTACATATCCTGCTGTGTATAACAAAATTTATTGCAAAAAACAAGAACATTATTATATAACAAGTTTATGCATATCTCCTTTGTCAAGCAATTATATATTTTAGCTTCTTGTATAAAAACATTTTTTTTGCAAGATATAGCAGATTGCTAAATTGTTGTATTATAGATTAAAAATAAGGGACTAAAGAAAATTAATAACTTTAATATCATTGATACTAAAATATAAACATAAGAAATATATTTCCTTTGTTTTTTAAGACTTAATTGAAGAAGATAAATTTTATAAAATACTAGTAACTATAATTGTTTAAATTATATCTCTAATCTAAAGTAACACCTAAAGTATTCAAAACTCTAAAATAGATCCATTTCCTTTCATAAGTTTAAAGAATGAGTTATACTATATAAGAAAAAGTTTATAGTAAAGGAGGATAAGGTGTTAGAGTCAAATTGTTTGCATTGTTGTACTGATATATATATATATATATATATATATATATATATATATATATATATATATATATATATAAGTATATATATAAATTGACGAAATTTTTTAGATGCCCAATGGATCTGAAAGGATAGTAACGTACTGGATCTCTCACACCCTTCGAAGAAACGTTGTCGGCACCAGTAATCTTACATTTAAAATGAGGTGTATCGTGCTGCGGATGAAACTACAATTGCTTTAATGCCTTCAGTTTTGGTTGTTTTATTGTTTGTCGTCCTTTTTGCAAGATATCTACGCATCCTGGACAATGTAAGTGTTTATTGGTACCCCTTGGGGTTTCATGGACAGTCCAACAAAATATATCAGCTGTTTTAGCCTCTTTGACTGAATGTTTAGAGTCCTTAATAATAATTATTGTTACTTTGTGATTGTTAAGCCGTACTTTATAAAGTAAATGGGGCATGATTATAATTTATCAAGTTTATAGGTTATCGATGTTATACGCAATTTTGCATTTTAGTCATCATACGTAGGATCTATTTAAAAAGGTTTATCAATCTCGTTTGAAGTAAGGATCCCAAATAACAAACGGATATTTAATCCTAAGTGGAGTTAAAGAATGACTGTTATCCATCGTTGCTGTAACCATTTTGATTTTAAAGCCTAATATGGAAGAAATAGTTTTTCTTCGGCATATGTATTAGGGGGTATTATAGAAACCTAATATTAAGATATCAAAATATATCCCCCGCGAAAGTTGCGTCATGAGAAACTAAATGATCGTAGAAAAATGGATTTTGGTTTGACCCCCCCCCTTACCCCCCCCCAAATTGCGTTCAAAGGTTTCGTTATGAAGCAAAACTTTTTGTTATTACTTATTTTGGAAAAATTTAGTTTAACAAAATATAGCTATGATCAATGTATGACTTTGTTATTTTTGCACATTTTCGTCAAATAATATTTAGTGCCAATAAATGAACATAAATGCTGACGCACCAAACATTTCTTAAATAACGGCTCCTACTAGGGTTCTTTAATAGTTTCAAGAAGAAAAAAAAAAAGGGTACTCATGTTGATGTTTTTAAGGTATTTTTTAAATAAGTTTGCTTTTCACATCTAAATTTTCATACAATAACTCTCTCACATGGTTGAGAATATAAATCTATGACGTTGATTATATCCATAAACTTTTGCAGATAATAATGTAATGACGAAAAATGTTTTCTCCACTGATAAAACGAAGTATTGTTAAAGGTAACTTGTAATTTTAAAACTTAATTCTTATTTCTTAAAAAAATATTTTTAGAATTCCACCATGAATACATTGATCACGTATTACTAAAAAGTGGCATAACGGAAGATCAAGCAAAATATCTACTTTCAGTAGTCGAAGAACATTAAAGACTTGACACTTTGGTCACTGTTGTGTGTTACGGATGCAACACCAATGTCAGAATATGGTAAGGAGTAATAAAAAGACTCGAGTTATGTCTTAAAAGACCCCGAGTTGGAAGATTTTTCTCCATTTTTATCTTCGCTTCAAAATTGGTTTGGAAGTCAGAGCCCAAATTCTATTCTGATACGACTATTGATATTTTATACCAAAATAAAGAAAAAAACCCATTTCTCCAGAGATTTGGTGATCTTAGGATTCTGGAGATATTTTCTCTCAATCATAAGGTTTTTACTATTCATGATTTGAATGTCGGCTCCGTTTTAAATGTAGCTAGGTTCCATTTTCCTCTCTCTCGTGCTGCTAATAATTATTGCCCTGCTAAGCCTTGGTTTGTAAAATTGAATACTCCAAAAAATAAATATGATTGTGCAAAGGTGATATCACATAGTTGTATTAATACCCTTTGTCTGCCTCTTTCATGGGAGCAAAGAATTCTCCACTCCACTCAGGGCATAAATGATGCATCAAAGTTTACGGCACAATTCCAATTTCAGGACAATTAATAAAGTTTTTTAGGCCTTGTAATAATTGTGGGCGTTTACAATGACATTTTTCATGCTTTCGTAGACTGCCCCGTGCTCAAGTTGGTAATTTTTTTGTTGAAATGAATGTGTGTGAGAGTAAAGAGATTCCCCCCGATACTTTAAGTGCTTTTGTACTTTTTGGTGCTTTCAAATAAAAAAGAAATGCTCCCCCCTATCAAAAGCCATAAATTTTGCTTTAAGTAATATTAAATCTTTAATTGCAAAACAAATTGCGGCGAACTCCTACATAGAGGTCGACAACCTACGCTCAATCATCATTGGGGCAGCGGCACGTTATTCGGCTCTTTCTCTAAGAGTTCCCAACGCAGGATCTTCTTCGTGGGAGTGGCTGGAGACCTAATTCGTTATGTGCCATCAATGGCAGCAGAACATTTGAATGCGTTAAAGAGGATTTTAAAAAGTCATCGTCGCTTGTTACGGACAAAATAATTTTGTGCATTTTATATAAGGTTATAATTTTTAGATAGTAATTTTGTTCTATAATGTTCAATTATGTTTTTATCTAAAACACATATGTCTAAAATATTTTTATTTATTTTATTGTTATCTGTTGTTGTATCTTATTTACTCGTTTTTTAGATAACATAATATAGAATTATATAACCGAAAAAAAAAGACCACTTTAGTGGATTATTTGTCTTCTACACATGAATGAGTTACCTTTTAGAGAATTTTTTACATTTAGATGGCGCACATAAAGGACCTCGGACTTATGAAGGTACCATAGGAAAATAATTAATACAGACTTTACCAAAAATTAAATAAAAAGGTTTTAAATACTTGTAGGAAAAGTAAAATACTTAAATCAAAGTTTACTATATTCTTTAAGCTCAGATAAAAATATTTATACGAAATTACATTAGGAATACAAACAGGAAATTATCAAATTCAAGCTTTTGCTACAGGTCTTCAGGAGCATTACATGAGGCAAAATGTCTTACCATAGCCAACAGAATTTTAAGCTCCTATATTTCACAAAAAAGTCCATTTGAGTCTCACATAAAACTTGTAAAAGGCCTAACCGATAAATAAATGGAAACAATAATATTTGCCCTGAAAAAGTTTTGGCTGCAAAAACGAATATAAAAAAACAAAGAAATTTTCAACTAACCAAAACTATCCGTTGTAATTCTAAGAATTTTTTAAATCTTATCGACTGGTCAAATATAAATTTGTCTGTTCCTCCAATTGTGCCTGAAGAAGATCTTATAAAAGCAAAAGAACATCCTTTAAAAATTAATAAGTATCCTTGCCATTCACATTAAGTGGAAAGAGCTGTAAAACTAGTAACGGGGGCATCTGCAAAAGTTTTTGGATACAATCAACGTCATAAATTTATATTCTCAACCATGTGAAGGAGTTACTGTATGAAAATTAAGATGTTAAAAGCAAACTTATTTAAAAAATACCTTAAAACATCAAAATGAGTACCCTTTTTTTTCTTTTTCCTTCTTCCTTATAAAAGTTTTGCTTCATAACGAAACCTTTGAACGCAATTTGGGGGGGGGGGGTAAGGGGGGGGGGTCAAACCAAAATCCATTTTTCTACGATCATTTAGTTTCTCATGACGCAACTTTCGCGGGGGGATAAATTTTGATATCTTAATATTAGGTTTCTATAATACCCCTAATTTATATATATATATATATATATATATATATAGGGCTGTTCTTATTTTTCAAATAATTGAAATGTTAGTAACATTGTGGATTTTCTGTTTCTTGGTGAAGAGATATAAGCAAATACATTTTTGCACGTACTCTCCCAAAAAAATTGATCCTTTGATATGAGAATATACAATTACCACTTGGTAACTGGTGTTACTGTTAGCTGGATAGAAAGATAAAGAAAAAAAGAAGGGAGAAAGTATATTGCCTCACTTCTCTCCCTTCTTTTTTTCTTTCTTTCAGCAACTACCAAGTGGTAATTGTATATTCTCATATCAAAAGATCAATTTTTTGGGAGAGTACGTGCAAAAAGTATTTGCTTATTTCTCTTAAAGTATAGCGATTTTTAGAACACCAAACATATCAAATGAAAGCTTGGTAAGCCAGCTTTAATATTTTGGTGTACTAAATCATGTCAATTTCATAAGTAGAGAGTTATATGTTCATAAAAAAGCATATCTCGCGTACAAAATGACGCATATAATGGATTATAAATGCGTCAGAGACAAAGTAAAATTTTGAGAGGATACCTTGACGCAAATCTAAGAAACAATTTTTTTTTCATAATCGATTTCTTATAGGTCAATACAGGCTCTGAATCATATGATGCAAACTCAGATTGTACTGAATTCTGAATTGATAGAATGCAACCAAGGTCATTTTTGGATTTATCATTCAAAGGTGAACTAAACTTAAAAAAACTATTTTACTCCGAAGCGAACGAGTCATCTTCTACAGGCGAGTGAAGTTAATTGATACAAAAAAGCTATGAAATAAGCTGTCATTACACACTCCATTTTTTCTTTGTTTTTACTGAAAATTTTGTTTTATTAAAAAACATCAACATACGTCTGGTAGTAAATTAGATTTCCTTTAAATTAATAATTATTATTGAAGTCTGAAACGTCCACCATTTTGAAGAAATTTGCGGAAAACTATATTTTTACTAAATTTTTAAACTTTGACCTTGTTGCGCGACCTCGTAATGTTGACCGATTTTGTTCAAACTTTGTATGTCGTCTTCTTTTATCACCAAGAAACAGAAAATCCACAAAGTGCTAACATTTCAAACATTTGAAAAATAAGAACAACCCTAATATATATATATATATATATATATATATATATATATATATATATATATATATATATATATATATATATATATGTGTGTATGTATAATACATATGTATTATGTATATGTCTATACATGTATATAATACAATTAAAGAAACTAAAATAAAAAGCAATCAAATACTTTTTATAAACTTATAATATGGTCCTCTCTGAAACACATAATACATAATATAACAGTATTCGAAACACGTAGACTTGAAATACTGTAAACATTCCAAGAATTGTTTTTTGCTTACCAATATTTATATATAAAAGTATTGTTGGAAACAAAGGTGATTCGATTTTCTTTATTATTGATATTATCTCTTGTTGAAGAGTAGGTAAACATAAAGATCATAGGAAACTCTTTTTTTGATCGAAAAATAACATTATATTTTTTAAATTAATCTATTACTCTTAAAAATATGTGATAAAATTCGACATCGTCGGTTACCTTTAACTTAAATTTATTTAACAGAGATTACCAAAGAAGTCTTTTATGGTTTAACATCTGTTGACTTCATAAACTATCAATGGAGTCCTGTGGATTGTATGTACAAAATTCAATATGATCTTACTTTAAACGAAAACATGATTTTGAAGTCAGTTAAAATTACTTGTCTCAGCTTTTAAATAACAAATAGCAAACTTTAAAAACTAAAACCTAATATTATTTTAAATCGAACGAATGCATGAATTTTATTTCAATTAAGTGTTTACTTCTTTTTGCGTCTATAAAGACAAAGAGAACCCATTTTTTTACATATTGGAAGTAAAGCGTTCAAGTTAAGTAGCGCATGCAAGAAAAAGTAAACAAAAAAATGGACAAAATTTTGGTTATTTTCTTTAACGTTAGATGTCGCTAGTCCATGAAATTACGTCACAGTCCTATTTAAAACCAGTTTAAAGTGATTAAGTTTGATGATTTGAAATATATCAAATCACTACAAAATTGTGCGAGATTCCAAATATAATTTTCAAGGAGCTCTAGTATCAAAGCGCCCCTTACGGACTAAAAAGAACTAAAATTTTGGCCAATTCCTTTTGGGAAAAAAGGAAGAATTTTATGTTATGCATGCCCAACTTTACTTAACGCTTTAATTGGAAGCACTTCATCTCTCTTTAAAAATAACATTTTGCTTTCTTAGCTAAATTCATATCCCCAAAACTATATTGATTTTTTTAAATATTCCACCAATGTCATGGTATACAAACAACATTAACTAGAAAGTAATTATATATTTCATTTTGAAGGAAGACTTCTTCCACTTTTCAAAAACTTTGTTTTTTTTGCTTCCTATTTGGTAGTCTATCATAACAATTTTCCACTGTTTTTCCGCTTTCTAGCTCATTTTAAAAGCAAGGAAATGTATGAGCTCGGATGTATATATAATCACATTATGTAAGCCCCACAATATTTGATGTGGGTATAATCCTTCATATTTGTTTTTGTAAACAAAATAATTTACGTAATTGAAAATTATGACGAGTTATCTTCTCAAAAAGCGTAGTATTTTTTAATATAATTAGTTTATGATAATTTAGACAACAACTTAGTGGATCATGAAGAGGTATGAATACAATAGGTAGATGGATTTCCTCTTGGAGATGAATCCTTATGGGTAATTTTAGTTCATTTTATGAGCATTTTTAATATTATAAGGAATATATAAATGTATTTATTCGTTTTATGAATGCTTCATAATTAAATTACTTTTAGTTACTTAGACTTTAATTCTGTTTGTCATATATATATATATATATATAGTTTACAAAGAAAAAAGAAAAAAAAAACACAACAAGACACAATTTTTGTTAAAATACACAAAAAAAACATACGGAAAAATATTAATAATAAATATAAAAAAACAAAAAACCCAAGAATAGAGTAAAACTAATCATATATATATATATATAAGAAAAAAAACAGGCAATGAGCTCGACCACGCAAAAGGGATATTTGTGCTACTACGAAATATTACAAGAATTTTACTGTGTACAATAATTACTTGCCATTATTTTTTTCATTTTGACACATTTCATTAACTTTAAAATTCGATTATTATTGGCTTTGCATGCATGGCTTCATATCTTTCTTGGGATATTGCAGGGGTATCTGTTGATGAGGTGATCGGCTGTCTGCAGCTCTTCCTCGCAAATTATTAAATTACTTTATAATGTTATAAATCTTTACTCTTTAGCCTATTCGTATAATTGGAATAGTTTTATCCGTGTGGATATGAATATACTTTATTGTATTAATATAATTGCATAAAATCAAGGATTATTTCCATAATATTAATTATTATTTATTTTCTCCTCTCAGTTGTCAAAACTGAGCCCTTAAGAGTTGTGTACGCCTTCATTCAGCTAATGAGTTCCCATATCGCTTTTTTTTGTTTGATAGAATAATCCCAGAGTACGAATAAAGGTCGAGTCTTTCATCAAAGGCAGAATATAATCAACTATATTTACCTACACTCACAACCACTTGTATCACATTGTTTACTCATTCTACCTTGTGAAGCCAAGCAACTTGCCAATTTTACAATTTCTGTAAGAGTTTCTGGAATCTACTTCAGATTTGAAGGATGTTGGTTCAAACAATTTAAAGTCATTTTATATTTCTATATTTGAATGTATATAGATTCAGGAATTAACCGTTTTGACGTATAAAGGCCTGGACTTCGAAGAAATAATTTACTTTGTCAACAGGATATGCCTTATTAAGTTAACACAAAAATAACCTGGATTAGAATGTCCTTTTTTTAGATTTGATCTTGAACCAGCTTTTGCAAGCTTATCAATCTACATATATTGCTAAAAATATGTAAATTATTTATAAAAGAACTGCCAATATTTGGCCAATGAGACCAGTCTGATAGAGTATTCAACTACTTATACAAAATTTAGTTTATAAAATTCAAAAAAATATTTTATAGTCAAATTGAGAGGAGGAAGGAAGATTATGGACTGAGAACACCAGTAAGTGTACTAATTCAAGGTTTTATATCTAAAATGTTAAATTACTCTCTCTATTGTTTTAAATACAGAGTACTTACCAACACACTGATATTCGGTAGCATATATGGGACTACAGCGGAGGAAACATTGTGCTTTCTTTTGCAGGTATTTTCTTGAGACATTATTTTTTTTTCATTTAAGTACAGATATGTGGTAGAAATTTTAGATTATCTTAAATTATTATTTGATGATTTTGTAATATACAACTGCGAAACAAATTTTTTATTTACTTTTATACTGGACGTATCAAAAAGATATTCATTTTTTACCTCTAAAACTCAATATTTTATTTATAAAATTATATTTACTCGAGTTCCTTTTCCCAAAATTTTTACTTTTCTGATTGATTATATTGTTAACAATACGCCGTTTTAATGTATTTTTGCAAATATTATCTGAAATAATAATATATGAATAAAGTCGTACCTTGGAACAAAAAAACTACTTATACGAAAGTCACATCCTTTTGGTTTTACTAACTTTGTAACAAATATCATTAAAACTTGCCCTGGCTGTATTGGCTATTCGCTTGGCTGGTATCCTTAGAGAACCCTTACTAATGTAAACCTAATTGTTTGCCTAACAAACCGCCACACATGAAATGAAGTCGTTTGAGATCCTTACATTATAAAATGACATTTATTAATAGAACGACTTTGTCTAATGGTAAAAAATTGTTTCTCTTTCTATTTTATGAACAGAAAGAGATGTGACCTACTGGAACGAATAGAATCAGACTGTTCGTACTCAATATCCTTTTGCATTTATCAAAAGTGTCAATCCTGCACATAAAGATCGATTTTACAGGTAGATGATGTTATTATATGCAGAAAAATATTTATATTAAATATTATCACTTTGACTCGTATCTTAATACTGAAAACTCATTAGTTTACCTTGCATACAATCTAAAACAGTGGAGTTTTATATGATTTCTATAATAAATATTTATTTTTGTAAAAAAACTCTCTTTTCAACAAACTCCATTACTAAGTTATTATTGATATTTCTCTATAAAACACATCTATAAACAATTTCAAGGCCACTATGAAAAAGTATTAACTTGCATACATGGCTTTGAGCTTTTTTAAGACATATTGAAAATTAACAAGTCCAAAAATATATTGAAGAATCACTCTGGAAGTTTAGGAGGTACTTTCCCAGAGAGACTTTATTTATTGTTTGGTTTTATAAGGTTGGAAATATCTTTTCTTTTCATCTTTCATGAGGTATTATGTTATTTGATACAAAGCAAAGAACTACGCTTACTTATGAAGAAGGTATATCTATTTTTCTTTTCTTTTACGCCCAATACCCTTTTTGGGGTTGAACAAAAGACTTTATTGTTTTCTAATATTGAGAAAAAAATAGGAGGGAAACATCAGCTATCAGCTAGCCTATTAGGAGAGAAAGGCATAGACTTCTTGATCCACACATGGAAGATACTTTTGCTTTCATTTGTATAATAGTTACTTTAACTTGAATGAACCACTAGGGAAGGTAGTTGTAGTAGTTCGTAATGATATAAGAGATAAATTAACAATGGAGTTCAAATTAATTGATTTATTCTATTTTAAGCCTCTTCTATGGATAGTCGTATATTTTATTTACTAAAGAGTAAAATACAGATTCAGTAGAGTGGCCAAGTCATGGTGTAGATTTATTCATGCTGTGCCAAGAAAATGAAGTAAAATTTATTTTCATAAAATAAATATCACATTCTTTTGGTCTCACGAGAAAATATAGCAAGGCTTTCGTACTTTCTATTAAAGGCAGTTTGTAATATAAAGCTGAGTGGTTCTAAATTTGTAGAGACTCTGATGAGAAGTATATATTTTGTGAATGATCATGACTTATAAAATACTTCTTAGGAACTTATAAGTTAACTTAATAGTCCCGATATCCTCTCCTAAGGAGTTTTCATATAAAGTCACGCCTGTGCTAGCGATCACCTGTCTATAGAAATTACTCCTTCATAGCAGCTTCCACATACTTACTGCAGAAGAGAACTTCTGTCTGTAGCGACCACCTGTCTCTAAAAGTCATTTTTTGTGTTCCCTTGAGTGACCGCTATATCCAGGTTTTAGTGGATTCGTTTGTAATGAATACATTAGTCATCATCAAGACCTTGCATGGAGCAGTTGACAGCTTTCTAAGCAAATAAATAAAGTATGTTAATAATTCTTTGCTCCAAAATTGTGGTTGAACGATGGCATAGATACAGAATATCTGTCGAATCATTTGGTTATTTTTATGTCAATTATTGCAGATTAATATATAAATAAATGGATTAAAAACCTAATTCATTCATTTCTACTTTAGAAAGTGCCTTTCGAAATCTAATGGGTAAAAGGACCAAAGAGGAGTCAAAGACAGGAAACTTTCAATTATGGAGGAGTTTGATAATAAAGGCGTATACTTTATTTTGTCCTCCTGAGCCTTGGACTCCGAGTTGTTTCATGTGGTTTCATCGATTTCTGCATGCATTACAAATATGTTTGATAAATTATTTGCGAAATAATATAATTTATTTCAGAAGATGCTATTAAATGTTATTAATCATGCTGATCGTTTAATTGACCATATTATATTAAGATTGTGAAGCACTAAAGTCGATAACTTATCTCTTAAAAAATAATGTACTTTTTATTAGTGATGCCATGAAGGTTTTACTGAGCCTAATGCTTTTTACGCTCTTTACAATTGTAGCCTAAAAATGTGTAACAAGTTATTGTATTGAATACAGGGTATGCTTATTTCGATGACGTAAGGGGGAAGAATAACATTACCAAAATAATGATATCCTAACAAGAAATATATGTATCTTTTGTTATATGTTGATATTGTTAGAGGTAAGAACATCTAGAGAACATTGATATAAAGAACATTGACAACTAGCATACAAATGTTGTTATGTCAGAATCTATTGAATGGGAGATCTAAGAGTCACAATTACGTTATTTTGTTCCGTATTCAACAAACAAATACCAGCACTATTATCCATCATATATACTTTTTTAACTTGTATCACTCAAACCAAAGTATCTACATTTTTAAAACATTGTGATTGGCACCTGTATTTGAGTCTTGGACGCCGTTAATTTTAAGTTACACACATATCATATATCAAGATAAAATTATAAATAATTCTTTAAAGGTTGCTATGTTTGGAAAGGGTGGGGAGGGGGGACCTATTTATGTAAATGAGGGAAAGGGGGCGGCATGGTGTCTTGAACTTTAAAATTAAAGGCACATCTAACTGAAAAGACATATGCACACACAGGCTATGGAGTATAACAGCAATCAATGTAAGGAACAAAAGGTAGGGAGCAGTAAAAATAAACTCGGAAATGTCGTTAGAAATATGTTTATTTTTAGAAAACTTTCTTTCACCCTAAAAATATATATGTTTTTCTATGGACAAGCAAAGCAAATTATGTGTTTTTAAGGGAACACGATACGAGCTCAATGGAAGCCTGCTCGACTCCCAATGTTGAGAGGGAAGAGAAGGTTAATACTGATATACATCAATTATAGGTTTGATCCTAGGCTTGATTAATTAATGCTATAATGCTTATTCATATCAACATGGATGCAATTACATTTAACCAAATAGGCAAAAAATGCGTTTTTGTTATATTTTCGACTGAATGCATAAATCCGCACAAAAAACACACATTAAAAGTGAGTGCGATAGCTCAGTGTGTCAAAGCGTGTTCAGCTCCCAATGGTTGAGGATGCAAGTTCGATTCCCGAGAGGAGAAGGTCATTTTTGGTCTGCTACCTCATTGCTAAGATCCTAGGCTCGATAGAGTAATTTACACGCTATATTTTTCATTTCTATCTACAAGGATATAATTCTATCGAAGCAAATAGGCAAATAAAATTAAAATTATTACCAAAAAACAATGATCTTTGGATTGTAAATAGCATATAAAAGTAAATAAGTCATCATGCTTAAGTAATGTAAATTGCGATAGCTGAGAGGGTTAAGGCCTGTTAGTCCCTCAGTGTTTGGGGGTGTAGGTTCGAATCCCGAGAGGAGATGGTCATTTTTGGTCTACCTCATTGAATAGATCCTAAGTTCGATCAAGGTCTGTATAATAAGGTCTGGGCAATACAAAAACAAACATACAGCAGTGGAACTACTCAATGACGTCACTGGAGAAAGAATATATATATATATATTTATTCGTTCTCCAGTGACGTCATTTAGTAGTTATTCTGCTAGGATTACGTGTTTGTTTTTGTATTCCCAAGACCTTATTATACAGACCTTGGCTTCGATAGTCAAAATTTATTGCTAGTATACTTATTTATATCTAGTGTGAGGTTGCAATTCTATCGAACCAAATAGGCAAAAAATCAAAAATTTGTTATAACTTTGTGTCCCAAACTATCCAATTAATGATAAGAAAGCGTCCCTTGATTCCCCTACGCAAAGCATTAAGATATCAACTATTATATATGCCCCATAGTACTTTTTGAATCGTTCCCTTTCTTATGCTTAATGAAAACAATAAAATAAACTTGAAGAATAATTACATGATCGAATGGGATTAAATCTGTGGGGAAATATCAAATGGCCATTCGACATTAGAAACTTAGTGAGCTTCTCTGATTTTTTTTTGTAATTTTCACCAATAATATTGTTTTGATCATACAATAATACAACATGATTTTAATAAGTAGATATCAAAACCACTCAAGGTGGGCATTTATGATACTCCAGTAATGTGAATGTCCTTTATAAGTATGGAACTTATGGGCTAAGATCGTAAATTCGATTTCGCCTTGGACTCAAGACTCGACCTCAATTATTACTCTTGGATCCTACCCTTAAGCATGGAACTAATTAAGATAAAGAATATCAACGTAAATGAATTTCAAAGGGAGTGCGATAGATCAGTGCATTAAGACGTGATCCACTATTGAAGCTGAGGATGTAGGTTCGAATAATTCTGAATTGATCATCCGATAAGTAATATACATGAAAACAACTAAATACTTTTTTTGTTGTTGCATAAAAAGGTGTCCCAGAGAACAAATATAGATATTTTTTGTTCCTTTGACTGCAATGAATATTTACCTCCGCCGAAGGAGGTATTGTTTGTTGGTTTGTCAGCAGGATAACTCAAAAAGTACTGAACAGATTCGGATGAAACTTTGTGGAGTTGTTAGAAGTGCCAAAAGAAACAAGTTATTAAATTTTGGAATCTCTGAGTGCAGAATTAAGATGCAAAATGAGCTAAATACTAATAAATATTTCAAGTTAGCCTACTCTGCCAATAGATGTCGTTGTGCTGTGAAATCGGGTGCCGGGAGCGTCTTCCTCTCGAAATTTCCGTCGAGGGGAACCCTCCCCGTCCCTCTACGCCGCCCCAGTCGTGAAAAATCCGCCTCGGAAGGCTCATAAGGACCCCTTGACGGCGGATGTTTGCACTCTCTGAGTGTATATAGCCTCTAGTTTATACATGGTTTTTAAAAGTGATAAATGTTTATAAGCTTTTTTAAGTAACTAAATCTTCATTGGCATAAATAAAAAAACAAATAATCCTATATTCCTTGTATCCATAGATTGCTTTGGCACTGTAATATATATGATTAATTTCCTTAATTAATATGCAACTTTTGATAGGGTCCGGCAATTGTCAGCTCGGATTAAAGCCCTTTGCTGTTAATTATATATTTACTTCGAATAAATTGTTACTCCCTGAAAACGTTTCATTCATGTAAAAGAATAGCATCATGGTTTCCAAAAATGAAAAAAAGTCCTATAAGTATTACACACTGTTTAACTTAATTAAAGATATGGCAGCCCCACATGCAATAAAATGCAGTCGTTTATTTTATATTCATATATGAAAAAGTAAAAAACGATTGCTCTAAAGCCCTTATCTTGTTCATGCAGTCTTCATATAAAATATCTTTTAGGAAAAATCCTGGATTATGTGTGCATCTTATAATCTACTTTGTGCGATGTGTATAAGCAACTATACATATTTCCAATAGTTAATTTCCTGTAATAAAAACCAAACATGAGCTCATGAGTCTTCCCTTAAGTTAAAGGATTGATAGAACACCACTTTTTAATTTCGATAGCGAACAAAATAAATAAAAGGCTTCAAAGATGAAAAAATGAAATAAGTATTTTAATTTAACCTTATCAAAAATTACTCATGCAGAGAACAATACCTGATCACCTAAAAAAAATTAAAAGTTTTTATTTGCATAATAAAACGACAATATCCTATTATTTTTATTTGTGAATGTTTATACAATGCCATCCCATGGCCATAAAGAAAAAAATTATGGTAACGTTTTTTTAAAACTCATGTGCCTAAGAACACCAAATAATATTTTCATAAAAACTATTTTGGTATATATATATATATATATATATAGAGAGAGAGAGAGAGAGAGAGAGAAGAGAAAAAAAGACAGATGATTTGGTCCGTCACATTTAATTGGCCTGGACCAATATATCGGAGGAGGTGGTGCGTACTAGTTGCGCTGAAGTTCCCAAGCGTTTAAACAAGATTATCAAGGCCAAAGGCGGACATTTTGAGTTAATATTTGTAAGCAGTTTCTCCATATCCACGAAACAATATATATATGTAATATTCATGCCATTTAATCGATTAGTCTTTGAGTTATTCAACTGTTTCCATGGGATCATAATTAATAGCCTCCCTAGGTATATATATATACAGAGAGAGAGAGAAAAAAATAATGACTTTCTTGCTGTTTTTCATAGTTAAGTGATATTAAAAAGTTCTTACCTGCATTTTATAATCAAGGATGGTGACCACTAGTCAATACTAGAGAGGAAATAAATCAGTACGTCTTGACGCCACTTAGTCCAATCATTGACTATGTACTTCTTTTATCAGAAGAGATAATATTAAGAATAAAATATTAATAAAGATGACAGTCCTCTTGAATTTTGCAACGTGATCCTTGTTGATAATTTTACAATAGATTTGGAGGCAACCTTTTGAACTTATGACTCGATGATCTTCTCATTTAATTTTTCCTCTACGGTACTTTTCCTTCGTATTGCTTCCAAAAAAACTTCGTCTATCCAATTTTATATCGTCTTGGATATCATTTTATTATATTCATTATATAAATATATGCCTGCATATAAAAAAATCCCCATTACCGTTACAACACATGAACCACATATGTGGTCGTGTTTCTTACGTTCATTTGTATATATATATATATATTTATATAGTTTATTACAATAATAAACTTCTAACTAATTGATCTTTAAATCTATAAAACCACAAAAATAAAGAAGATAATTCTTTATTTCTCATTTTGTTTAGATGGTATTAATTAATGGGATAAAATTATTGAATCTGTTATAAAATCTTAAAATTGATGAAATGGAGTGTGTCGGTATTAATGAAAGTGAATTAAATACTATTTTCAAAATGATGTAAGTTGATTTTCTGGAAGGCAAATAGGTAAAAAAATACAATTAATATGTAAAGTTATATCAATGCATTTAAAAACGATTTATAATGAATAAACAATATCATTTAAAATAAGTTGAAATCAAAAATAAACGAGGGACAGAGCCATCACTATTATTTTATTTACCGCATGAGCTTCTATGAAAACTAGTATAACCAAAATCTTTATAGAATCACATTACAAGAAACCAAACCTACTTGTCTTATAACTGTCTCAAATATTCACAGAGAAACCTAAAATGAAAATGACATACCCACGACAAGGAGTTACCAATCAGCTTCAAAGATATTAAGTACAGCTTTTTACTTTTATATTGCATTTTTTGGCAAAATGGGAAAAATATATTTTTTCTAAATGATAGATTAGTTTATTGATGTCGTATCTTAATTAACATAACATATATAAATATACGTTTTTTTGAATAATCCATGACGCTCCATGTGGACTCAGAAGACAAATAAATTTGAACGTCTTGACACCTCAAAGTCCAATCAGTAAGTATGCATTTTAGATCGTCTTGACACCTAAAAATGTCCAAACATTAAGTATGCATTTTAGAACGTGTTAACACCACACCAAATCAGTAAGTATACATTTTTATTATCAGAAGGGATAATAATACAAATATAAGTACTCTGCAAATCCTGCAGGTAAGTAGCCAGGACATCTCAATCGTGATATAAATTGAGATGCTTTAACGTTACTAATATTTAGGTATATTCTGCATGATTACTTTTGCAATTAGTACATAAAAATTAATAATAAACTAGAGGCATATATACACTCAGAGAGTGCAAACCTCCGCCGTCACGGGGTCCTTATGAGCCTTCCGAGGCGAATTTTTCACGACTGGGGAGGCGTAGAGGGACGGGGGAGGGTTCCCCTCGACGGAAATTCCGAGAGGAAGACGCTCCCGGCACCCGATTTCACAGCACAGCGACATCTATTGGCAGAGTAGGCTAACTTGAAATATTTATTAGTATTTAGCTCATTTTGCATCTTAATTCTGCACTCAGAGATGCCAAAATTTAATCACTTGTTCCTTTTGGCATTTTCAACAACTCCACAAAATTTCATCTGAATCCGTTCAGTACTTTTTGAGTTATCTTGCTGACAAACCAACAAACAAAAACAAACCAACAAACCAACACCAGTGAAAAAAACAATACCTCCTTCGGCGGAGGTAATAAGAATGTGTTTTTACCGAATGGATAATCAGCTTAATGTAATAAAGTAATATTTAGATGTATGGTGCTTGAGAATTCGAACTAAAATATAAAAGTATATATTTTTATATAAAAACCTCTCTTATTGTTTTTCTAATACAATTTTTTACTTTAATGCACAGTGTTTTACTTATTAATAAATTAATGACTACCAAAAACCCTACATTTTATCATAAAGAACATATGCCAACTATGCACGTTCTCCTTGATGATGCAATTCTTGTATTAAGATTGTGATACACCACCCACATACTACAACTAGCAAAGAATGTACTTTTGATAATAATAATAAATAACTTGGCCTTGGGGAGAGCTGGCTTGATAGTCATTAAAAGAAGTATATGGTTGAGGAGAGTAAAACTGGATGCTATCAAATATATATTTAAATTAAGCATCAGTGGAAAAAATTATATTTAATAATCATAAAGTTAATTTGATTTTACTAACCTGGTTGCAAAGCAGTAAACTTGTAATCCCTGTGCTGAAGGCTGGCAAGCCTCACCTTTACGTCCCTAGCTACAGGCCGGTTTTTCTTCTTTATGCTATGTCCAAACTCGCTGAACGTGTATTTTATAATCAACTGATCCATCACGTTGACATATACCAAACTACATGACCCCCAGAGCAACATGGCTTCCGGGCTAACAGAGGTATAGATACAGTCTTGGTCAAATTCTATCTGTAGCCTCTAAATCCTTTGCCTCGCTACCTTTGACTACAGTGCTCTTTTCGACACAGTTGATCCTGCTATTCTCATCGGGAAAGTGAGAAATATGTTTGGCAATACTCAAAACCTTGTGGAAGCTATATGTCAGGGGGCACCCGGCATGTCTAGTGGAACAAAGCGATGTCTGGGCCCAGAGAGGTCCATTACGGCGTCAGGCAAGGCTCGGTTCTGGGATCATTGTTCTTTACCCTGCTCACTTCAGATCTCTCTGACTTTGCATATTAAAATGCGACCTACGAGGTAGACATTGCCATCAGCATCTACGCTGATTACATATCAGGTCTAGTCGCTGCATATTCGTGGCCTGAGGTCGAGGGGGCAATGGACAATTTACAGAATACAACAAGAGAACTGGACTCTGTTTAAACGCCGATAAGACACAGAAGATGCTACTGTGACAACATAGCTCCTCAACATTGTCGTCCATAGAGATCCTTGGTGTCACCATATCGGGGTGCAGTGACTTCGAAGTGCATCACGTCAGGGTCGCTACTGACTTAAGGAGGATAGTAGGAACCATCCGCCGGCTGGAAGTCTCAATGCCCAGGGGACTTGTCCTGTGTAACGCCGCCAATGCCATTATTATTGGCAAGATCCAGACTTGTGCCTGGGTAACTCGACCTGTACGGCTCCCGACATATCCTTTGAAGTTAAGAAGGAGAAATTAGGAATATGTTTTTAAAATTAATAAAGATAATGTTACAATAATTATCGTGGATAATAAATATTTATTGGTCGCCAAGAACGATTCAAATATAATTTTTAATAAAGTAATTTTTTTATTGTGTAATACAAAAATATTATGCAAATATAATCAAAATACTAAAATTGAACAAACATATATAGGACTCTAAACTAAATATAGATCTAAATAAATAAATAAAAACAAGTAAATATTCGACTTTTAATACTATGAATATGTTTGACATAGCATTTATTATGATTGAAAAAGTACGATACATTATTAGTTTCTTTAATTCATGAGTCCTTTATTAATAACTGTAAAGGCTTCCAAACTATCTTTAAAAAATCTTTGTTCGGAGTAAGAAAATATCCACGTAACCTACTTGATTTTGTACCATCCTGATATTTTTTAAAGTTTTATGAAGATAACTTGAAATATTATTATAGGAAATTCAAATACTTGATTTAAAAGGGTAGGCTTATCGAGTCAAAATATAGCCAGCTCAAGAGATTATGTTTCCCCTTTAAGGAAATTAGGATTATTCTCTGTATACATAATTTATAAATAAACATTAAATCTAGAAATTCATATCTACAATAAAGTCAAACTAAAAATGAATCAAAAACATCTTTCAAATAAGAGCTAAATAAATAGATACAAAGGAAAGAAGAAATCCTTTTTTTAAATTCAATAAATGAAAAATAAACATATACCGAATGTGATGTTGTTCAATGAAATAAAAAAAATCTACTGATTGTAAAAAGGAGTAAACAAATTCATATTCACGATTATTACAGCCTAAAAAAAACTTATATATATAAATATATACAAATTTATAAACTCTATATATTCCACGACAACCCGAACATAAACGCAATGTTTGCCAAGGCCTTTATGACTTGGAGGCGAAGGAAATTTGGGTCAACGATGAAAATAACATTGATGCAAATGGTTTCTAAGCAATTGATTTTCTATTTTGCAAAACATTCAATGGATATGGTTGATGTCATTATCCTAATGGATATGCGCTCATAAATTAAGTGCAAATATTATTTTACGTAGTCATTCAATTTGTAGTGTAAGTATTTGATAGAAAAGCTTTGCAGGGGACAACTGATGACGATGACTCAAAACTTACAGGAGGTAAAGCAAATCCCTAAACATGTCAAAAATGGGTGGACGATGTGAAGAGAAAGTTAAGTTTAAAATAAAAGGTTTGGGTGCTGATGTCTTGTTTCTAAGCTAATTATACATTACATTTGATTTTAAGAGCACTTTGTATATAACGGGTACGTCATATCGTAATGTTTACTTTATAAACACGATTAAAGTTGTCGTATGGAAAAAATGGCTTTAATAAAACTTTGATTTGATATTGTGAACTACGGCTATCATTTTTATTTATGCATGAAAAACGCATTTGAACATAGTGAAGAGTCAAATATTTTTTTGTTGAAAAAAAAATGGTTGGCAATACTTTACTGAATATATTTTGAATCCAAATTATATTATTTAGTAGATACTTACAGATAAAAGTATTTTAAGAGGTTTGTCTAGCAAAAGAACCACATAAAGTGGATAAGATAACCAAGAGAAATATCTATTGAACAATAGTCTTTCCATTGTGGAAAACATAGCATTACAACTAGAGTGATAGAACTCTTCGCCATGATGTTGAGTTTTGGCCAACAACGCCTTAAAAAGTCTCTAATAATAGGGAATGGTACTGTGAAATCGAACAACAATAAAGAGTCCTTAAAAATATCCTATGGCTGAAATGAGAATGGCCACAGAGTATTTTAGTAGGATGGACTCCAGGTGTTAGGTAAATCATTTATAAAGAGGCCTTGGCAAATGCACTAACCTATTACTGAGTAATTAGGTGAATGTGTCCTTCCACATAACGAAGTACATTTTGAAGTGTGCAGCAACTTTTGGGGTTAACCTTATTTTGTAAATATGTTTAACCTGATCATATTTCCCCCCGAACTACATATTAAATATGAAACACCCTGTTAAAGAGCTAATATCGTTTTAAATTACCGAATGTGTAATAAAGAGATAAGAAAGCATGTTTCACGTTGATGTATTTAATGAGAAAATTCTTTAATTACTCAAAACTTAATAAAGTTGTAGATGCACTTCTTAGATTGTTTAGTAAAAAACCATGTCTACAACTAAATTAAATTAAAGGCTTTTCTACGCGCCATTAATTAAATACTTTTTACATAATAATAATACTTATTCATAGGTAAAGTTTTTTGTACCGAAACATCTGTTTTTATAAAACTGTTGTAACAAAAAGAAGTTGGATCCAAGGTTACAATGATTTTTAAATGATTATGAAGTTTAGAATTTAGTGCAAAAAAGCAAAATAAAAAGGCTAACCAATAATTTGTTATGAATTGAAATTAAGGAATCATTTGTTTGTTTGAGGGTAGGATCCAAGAGGACGAATTGAAGTCGAGTCTTGAGTCCAAGGCAGAATCGAATTTATGATCTTAGCCCATTCCCTAGAACACACAACTACTTTAACCATGTTGTTTACCCATTCTACCTCGGGAAGCCAAACCAGTATCCAAAAGGAATCATTTAATTGGGTTCAATACGTATAAAGGACAATATTATTATGAAGCTTTGGCTTCTTCCCTTGTATATTTCTTATCCATAATGGCTGCATTTCCACCAAAATGAAAAAGTACTCACACTCTGATTGGTTGATAACACGATGATGTGTATACTAGAGTGTCTACTTTTGGATACAGTACTTAGTTTTTCCAATATCAATATATGATATGAGGATAATTTATTTGATGAAACGGATTTGATAAAATTTGATAAATTGCATCTCTCAAGAACCTTAAAATAAATAATTACACAATTAATAAAATCTTATTTAATTAAACTATCGTGTAAAGAAATTACGATTATTATGAAAGAAAGCACAATATGAAAAAATAAGTCATAAAAGCTGTTCAATTCGTTATGAATTGTTATTTAAGGGATCAGTTAATTGACATTAAATCGGAAAATAATAAGAATTTTCATTTTAAAAAAGGATATCAATGCAAATGAAAAAGTAAATGAACAAGTTTATAAATTAAAAAACATAACAAACAATGTTTTTCATTTGCCATGAAGGTTTTTGACTTACCTTGTAATACTAAGTTGATATTTTAATATGGTTACATCCCACTGTTGTTGAATTAACTAGCTTTTGATATTATATATATATATTTTTTTTTTTAAATGTTTGCATACTAAAAATTACAAATACTTTGCAGTTTATAAATATCAGTATGAAAACTTACTTTCTATAGATATTCTATGTCTTTTCCTATGCTTACAGACTTTAATCCCTTAATGAAAACGTACTGAAATCCCTACGATGCAAGATATGGAGTAACCAAAATTAAGCACATACTAAGTAAACCAAATCCTGTAATTATGTAAGTACAAACATAGAAATAATAAAACCATACATTATTATTTCTCTGCAAGCATTAATGTGCAGATGTTTACGAAGCTTTGTTTCCCCCCTTACATATACAAAAAAAAGCAAAATATATGTATTTATATATGTAGAATGAATCAATCTCTATTCCTACCTGATTGTATGTATGTAATATTATACTTTTGTATGATTCATTACAATGATGCCATTACAAATTACAATCAAGATCAATGATTCGTGCTAACAACTCAATTCTTCTTTTCTGTATCAAAATAATTATGTTAGTGAAAAGAATAGATTATACTTTTCCTTATTATTTTATATCCGATAGTCATAGTGATGATCCATTTGTAAACCAAATAAATAAACTAGAGGCATATAAACACTCAGAGAGTGCAAACCTCTGCCGTCACGGGTCCTTATGAGCCTTCCGAGGCGGATTTTTCACGACTGGGGCGGCGTAAAGGGACGGGGGAGAGTTCCCCTCGACGGAAATTCCGATAGGAAGACGCTCCCGGCACCCGATTTCACAGCACAGCGACATCTATGGGCAGAACAGGCTAACTTGAAATATTTTAAGTATTTAGCTCATTTTGCATCTTAATTCTGTACTCAGAGATGCCAAAATTTAATCACTTGTTACTTTTGGCATTTTCAACATCTCCACAAAATTTCATCCGAATCCGTTCCGTACTTTTTGAGTTATCCTGCTGAAACCAACCAACAAAAACCAACACGCCAGTGAAAACAATACCTCCTTCGGCGGAGGTAATAATAATACTATGTGATATAAGAGGCATCAACTCATAGGATTTGCAAATGTTTTGGATGTAGGACTATGATAATATACAACTAATTATTTCTCAAAATTGATGCTCACTCCTCAACAGCCGAAAGTGAACCTTTATTGCATAATGCCAACTGCTTTTGATACATATATTATTCCATCTTATTTTCTTTCAGCCCATTAGTTTACAAAAAGGCACATTTATCTATTTCTAAATTTGAGTTTGCCTGGAGTATTTATGCGGATTTTAATTAAAGACATACAGGGTGTTAACACTCCAATAAGCAATACTGTTTAAAGGAAAGAATATATGTATACAAACTTGTTGATTTATCGTTCATTTGTTGTCGTTTGCGAACGATGAACGACAAAGTTTTTGACGAACGATAAGGAAAATACCTTATCGTTCGTCGTTCGTTTTTGGCAGCAAAAAAAAAAAGATAAAGATTTTTAATTTTCATGGGACAAATTTCTTTAAAAAAATGTCATCACTTTTTCAGAATTTCTTTCTAAAAAAACGTCATCACTTTTTTCAGAAATTTCTTTCTAAAAAACGTCAATTTTTTTCAGAATGGCAAACGACAAACGAACGATGAACGACGAACGATTCAATTTAAAATTAACGATGAACGACAAACGATAACTTTTGGCAAACGACAAACGACATTTTTTTGCGAACGTCAACAAGTCTGATTATATATTATATAAATATATATATATATATAATATATATATATATATAAATATATATATATATAATGGAAAGAGAAAGACACGTGTAAAGTAAGACGGCCGAGGAAGAACTAACGACTGAATAGACTGTTGATGTCTCATACGAAACAATAAGATAATAGGTTTAATACAATCAGACTTTGAATGAACAAAACATGGGTGTATGGGTAGGAATGGTGCATTTTATAATATTCAAAATATGTCTTATGTTTTAATGAACTTTGGCTTCTAGTTTAATTTAAAATGTCTGATTTTATGGCAAAAATGTATTATGTATTATTTTTTAATTGTGTTAATTTGCGTTGTGGTATTGTAACTTTTCACGCAATTTATATCATAACAATTTGTAAGGTGACATTTTTCTCGCTAATTGTTATCCAAGTTCATGACGTCCACTTTGCAAAAAGTAAAGGCCTCAGGTTTTCACAACAATACTTTTTTATTTTTTGGCCAACCAATTCAGGTGACTCTAAACACCAGTGGGAAAGCCATCATTTGTAACCAGGATCATGCTTGAACATCTCTCACATGTTACTTGAGTAGTTGACAGAGTAAGAAGAAATTTGTATGCCAGACAAAGTGTGTAGTAGGCGCCTGTGAATAAAAATCACTGTGACAAGATGACATAAACAAAGAGGGCACAATTCTTGCACATTCTGCAGTTAACACTTTTCAATTCTGGACCTTCCACATTGCTTCGCCCATTCCCTTCTCCTTCCTCTTTGTCTTCTGGTGATTCTTCTTCTGAGCGTCTTACCTTGTACTCTTCAAGGGTAGACAGCTTAAATCTCTCTCAGTGGGTGGCTAAGCTCTTCAGTTGTTTTTTTATATATCAGCAGTGGCTTGGTCATTAAATGCCATCATATAGCTGCTAAAATGGTGCATTGTAGATGACGGAAGTCCCTAATTCTTCAGGGAAGTTCTTAGTATCAAGTCAGAGGAAAGCTTTACACTAGCTGTAAAGAGCTGATGAATACTTTGGGTGATGGTGTCCATGATGAATTATGGACATTCACCTTAAAGTCCCTCTCAGCTGCTTTCAAGGGCTCATCTTCTGGCAGCTCTCCTTGCTTGCTTTTTCTTTTTCTTCAGGAAGGGCTACCTCCGCCTAAATCTCTTCCTTATCCAGCAACTCACAATTAGCCCATTCCACGAACCGGTCTGTAGCTTCCTCCCCACCACTGAAGTCTCACACGCATTTCTTAAGTCCATCCTCTGTTCCCATCACCAGACGATGTGCAGTCAGGAGGTCCATACCACTGGCTTGAAGATATTTTGACAGTGGTCAAATCTCTTTAAAAATCTTCAGAAAAATCTGGGCTGTCAACACAGTCTCAAATTTAGGGAGGACACTAAATATACCTTTCCCTTGGGTTCTAGCTGTTGCCTTCATGGTCTGGCCTTGTTGCATAACCAGCAATGTCAAGACCACGTACGCATATAGGACCCTGTCTGGATTTCCAAAACACCTAAATACCTTTTGAGCACAGCATCTTTTGCCCACCACCGTGTCTGGCCTATGGGATGTAGCCTCTTGTGACTGATCTGCTCTGACTGTCTCATCCTTTTGTATGATTCGCTAATGATGACAGCCATATCATTAAGAAGGTTTAAAAGTGTGGTGCTCTGCTTGGTACTGCCTGTTGTATCTGCTAATACCAGATTTAGCACATGTGCATAGCACCAAACATGTATTTGGTTGGGAGCTTCTTCTGAGAGCAGAGCAGAGACGCCTTTGTAGGTGCCCTTCATGTTGCCCGCTCCGTCGGTGGCACATCCTACACAACAAGGCACATCCAGGTTGAGGGCTGCAAGTGAGTCTTTTCAACTAATTTGCAAACACTATTGGTTTTCACATAAAATGTACATGAAAACAGAGCTGTAGAGTCAGACTCGCTAATTTTTGAATAACTAGTGAGTCTAGGATCAGCAAAATACTTTTTAATCCTTCGATTCATACCATGCACATGGTATTTCAGTTAGTTGTTTCTCATTTTTTTTATTTTTTTATTCAACAGTTCATGCTAAAATTTATATACAAAACAATATATAAAACTGATACTAATAAGTAAAAAATACAATATATAAACATTTTAGTTCATAATTATAGCAACATACATGAAAATACTACTTAATTTCTCCAAAAGTAAAACTTAAACTATTAAAACATAAATACTAAAAACGAAGTGTAAAGGATCATTTAATTTTTTAAAGTTTTTTAAAAGTAATTTTAAAGCATCTCTTAAGACGTTGGAACGGGAGGGGACATATTTCACCAAATCGCCAGCTAGCGTCCACGAGTTGTCCGTGACCGAAGGGATCCGGAGGTCCAATACAGCATATCGAGCGGAGGTGGATATGCATATTGCCCTAAAACTTGTATAAATTAAGTATAGGGAGGTATTTAGCCCATTAGAGAGAAGTGTGGTATGTGCTGGGCCGTTGGGAGGCTGTTAACGGCCGTTTATGTTTCTTGAGGACAGCGGCCCAACGAGAATAATCCCAGTACTCCCGGTGGCCAATCCACCCCTGCTTATAACTATAGAATTATCGATAAAATAGTGGTAGATTTCATTTTATAACACTAAAAAACTTAATCGGAAGACAGTTGAACCCTAGAAAATTTAGTTATCTTAAACAATATATTTAGTTATATAATTAAACTTCCAAATTAGTTGACACGGCATTCTATAAATGACTCAACAAATTATTGTTCCACTTTATCAAGAGGATAATAAGCCTTTTTCAAAAATCCGAGATTTGGGTAAAACATAAAAGGGTTAATATTATATTAAAGTTCAAATACGATTTCTTTTTATTCCTTTGGATAAATAAATTAAAAAAAGGGCAAATTTTTTGCTATTTTAGAAATACTTTTTTTTGCCTATTTGGTTCAATAGAATTGCATTCTACAGGATATAAATTAGCATTATAACGTGTAATTAGTCCGTCGAACCTAGGATCTTATCAATGAGGTAGAGCAAAAATGACCATCCCCTCTCGGGATTCGAACCTGCATCCCCAAATTGAGAGTTGAACACGCCTTAACCTTTTTTTAATGGAATTAAAAAATATATTTGTTGTGCAAAAAAAAAGTTACTATTCAATGTTCATTCTTAATAGAAAGAGTCACGAATAGGAAGGAACTTTTCTAAAATAAAGTAATGCATATTTGGTTTATTTTAAGCTCTACTTTCATATGGTTCTTGGCTCCTAAAAGGGCTTTTATGAAAAGCACGCAAAAACGGAAATAACAAGAAGGCAATGCTTATAATATATGTATGTATATGTATGTATCATATGTATTAAGGGCAATGAATGTCTCTAAAAAACATTCGGGTATGTGGTTTCATAGCTGCAAAAAGTAAATATGTATAAATACTAATCCTGTTGTCTTGAGTTTCTATGTTTATATTTGTTTAATATCAATGAAATTTCAATTTTAGCATTTCGTCCGTCTAAAGAATTTTAATTATTTCAAACCAAAAGGACATGAAAACTGAACACAAACCTGAAACTGGTAGCCTTTTATCTGATACAAATTTTATTTTATTGGCACTGTTGTTTTGATCTTCGCCAATGCATTGACATCCTATGCTGGACTTGCATCATGCTTTACAGATCCAAATAACAAAACTATGAGATTTCATCATCTTTCATGACCCAATGCTGTGCAAAAAACAAGTTTCCATACGGCATACCATAGAGAGGCATATCGCTTAAGACAATTCTTAGGAGAATATATTTTAAAATACTATATTCTTGTTCAGAGCCCTTGATTTAGTACAAATCATCTCAATTTGGTTCAGAAGCTTTTGGCTGTTGTATTCAATTAGAACTGCAAAAAATTTATTTTTTTAAACTCATATAAGTCTCAAAAATAGGGTTAAAAAAATCTAATTTAATAGATCTATTTCTTGATTCAAATTGATGAAGACAAAAATGTATTTGTTTTTATCATTTTTTTCTTATTATTTTAGATTGAATATTTAATATATTCAGCACCAATGTATTTTAATGCAAAAACGAAAAATAAGTATGTAAATATTCTTATTATTTAAGTAGATTTTACTTAGTTCAAATTTTATTAATTTAGATAGTAACAATTTGCAAATACTAATTAGTTGATTTATAATATTTCTTGGTAATAATTTCATTCACTGCTTTTTATATATTTTCCTTATATATATATTTTATATATTATATTATTATTATATATATATATAATATATATATATATATATATATATATATATATATATATATATATATATATATATATATATATATATATATATATATATATATATATATATAATATATGGGTGATTCTTATTTCACGTTTTTCGGATTTGAGAGTCGGGCTCCCCCTAGGATTTTACTTTAGTGATAGAAATCATCTTGTGAAAGTTTGAACGAAATCGAATAATTGGAAGTACCCGCTCAACGGGCCCAAAAGTTATGTAGTAACTTATGTAGTAATTTTTTTTTTCGCTATTCGATTGCCCCTAATGTCCTTAATTTCAACGCTATTTTCAAATAATTTGCCGCAAAATGGAGGTATGCTTGCAAGGGTTCCAAATCAGTTTTTTTTTTCATTTACATTCAAAATCAACGAGATGATAAAGTTTCAAATGTTCATTTTTGGGGTATTTTGCATAAAAATGACTATTTCAAACTAATTTTCTCGTTGAATTTTGGATGTACTTAAAAATAAAACTGATTTGGAATCCTTGCAAATAAAACTACATTTTGCAGCAAATTGTTTGAAATAGCATTAAAATTAAGGACATTAGGGCAATCGAATAGCGAAAAAAAACATTTACTACATAACTTTCTGGCCCGTTGAGCATATACTTCAATTATTCGATTCCGTTCAAATTTCCATGATGATCTCTATACACCTACAAGTAAAATCCTAGGGGGAGCCGACTCTCAAATCCGAAAACGTGAAATAAGAATCACCCTAATATATATTATATATAATATATGGTACTCATTATATGGGTAGCGTTTTTACAATACAAGGATGAAACGAACCTCCCCGAAAAATGGACATCAAAAGCATAATTCCGGACCTTTTGTGGACGTTGAGGCGAGATGTGCCATCAAATGAGTACAAAAACAACAAACTAATAGATAGGGCTAAAAATCATCCTGATGTACTCAAGTGTTTCTGAACGTGTCTTTTGATGATGAAAAGTCTGTTTTTGTATTAATCATTAGTATTTTCGTTTGTGAAAAACTAATTTAACTTATTATTTATACTATCTTTTGATTTTACTACAGGGTGGGGCAAACTAACTTCCTTTTTTAAATTTGTGGCATTTGGTGTAGGTGTGTAGTGGAGAAGTGAGCGTGGGGCTCATTTCAAAGAGGCAGGCGTGAAGTTTTCTTGGAAATACAGTCAGTCACTACCATGCGTTTTGAGCAGAGAGGAGCGTGCGTTTGCCGTGGAGGCGTATTTTTCCATCTCAGTCTTGTATTGCAACCCAGCGCTCTTTTCGCACTCATTTTAAGTTGCACCTAGAGGCCCTGTTCCGGACCGAAAGTCAATCATTGCATGGGTCAAAACGTTCAGAGAAACCGGGAGTACAACACAACAAAGAATTCGTATAGCTAGGCGCGTCAGAACACCTGAAAACATCGAGGCTGTGAGGACTTCAATTTTGCAATCTCCACAACGTTCTGCCCGCAAACATGCATCCGCTCTTGCACTATCAGCTCGCTCAGTGAGGCCGAATTTTCCATGAAGATCTTAACTTCCACCCATACAGATAACCATTGTTCAGGAACTTTCTGTTGCTGATTTCACTGCTCGGAGGATGCATGTGAAGGTCTTCTCGCAAAACATTACTGAAGATGCCATTGTTTACTTTAGTGATGAAGCTCATTTTCATTTATCAGGAAGCGTCAACAGACAAACATGCGCTACTTGTCTGATACCAATCCCCAAAAGTCATCAAAGCCGTTGCATTCCCAATATCAGAGAGGAAAATAACCAATATACCCGCCGATACGCTGGCGATGGTAATGGAAAGTACCAAAAATAGGTTTGTCCAGTGTATCGATTCTGGAGGATGTCATCTAAGTGTGTGAGTTTTAAAACTATGTTCAATAACACTTTAAAAGATGTGCTTTCATTATGAAACAAAAATAAACTTTCGAATTACTCAGCTGTTTTATTGCCTTTTGGGAAAAAAGGAAATTAGTTTGCCCCACCCCATGTTATATGACCATGTATATAGGGGGTATTATAGAAACCTAATATTAAAATATTAAAATTTATCCCCCCTGCAAAAGTAGCGTCATTAGACACTAAATGATCGTAGAAAAATGGATTTTGGTTTGACCCCCCCCCTTACCGCCCCCCAAATTGTGCGTTCAAAGGTTTCGTTATGAAGCAAACTTTTTGTTTATTACTTATTTTGCAAAAATTTAGGTTACAAAATTTAGCTATGACCAATTTATGACTTTGTTATTATTGCAAATTTTCGTCAATAAGATTTAGTGCCAATAAATTAACAAAAGTGCTGACGCACCAACCATTTTTTAATAACGGCTCCTACTATATTCTTTTATAGTTTCAAGCAGAAAGAAAAGGAGGGTACTCATGTTGCTGTTTTAAGTATTTTTTAATACGTTTTGCTTAAGAGGATTAAACTTGGTTTTGAAACCATATAGGAGTGTAAAAATTAGTATAAATTTTACAAGTTTTATGTGAAACTCCATGACTTTTTTGTGAAATATCGGATCTTAAAATATGTTGGCTTTGGTAAACATTTTGCCTCATGTAATGCTCCTGGAGATCTGTACAAAAGCTTGAATTCGAAAATGTTCCTGTTTGTATTCCTAATGTAATTTCGTAGAAATATTTTTATCTGAGCTTAAAGAATACGTAAACTTTGATTTGCATATTTTACTTTTCCTACATGTATTTAAAAACTTTTTATTGAATTTTTGGTAAAGTCTGTATTAAATTAGTTTTCCTATGGTACCTTCATAGTCCGAGGTCCTTTTTGTGCGCCAACTAAATGTTTAAAAACTTTTTTAAAAGGTAACTCTCATGTGTAGAAGACAAATATTCCACTGAATTGGTCTTTAAGCATAACTCGAGTCTTTTTATTACTCCTT
>CP045896.1:22041481-22063866 GCA_013387185.1 Caligus rogercresseyi | reverse complement strand
TTAATTTTTTTTTTTTTTTTTAATGGCAAAGGTCTTTATTCTATTCATATAATACAATAATATAAAATAAAAATAGATATAAAAAGGGGGGAGATTTGTGTTTGGTAAAAACATAAATAAACATTATAGTTTAAAATTAATATACCCCGTAAGACCTTAAAATTCTATTGACATATAAATCTAAAAACGTAGTAAAAGAAAAACACAATAAATAATTTTCTAATAGTAAAAACTAAGATTCTTTTTAAATTTCTTATATTTTTTTATAATCATTCTAATGGCTTTGGCGTAGTGCTGAGAAGTTGACGGGAAGTATTTGACGAGTACGGACGCGTTATCCCAAGATCCTCCACCGAGAGTCGGAATCTTTAGAGCAAAAGCTGTGTACCGAGCTGCCGCTGATATTAGGATTGCTCGGAGCTTGCTGCTTTCGATGATCTCTTCTCCAGTTAGCTTCAGGGATATATAAGCTTTGCAATTACTTATGGCAGCCCTGATTGCACTTTCTTCGTTGGTCAAGTTCGATCTCAACGGAAAACCGAATAAGACGTATGCTCCCAAAAATTCCACCTCGAAGTCCACAATGTTCGATGCATTTAAAAGTACGAATTCCTTTAGGATTTTCAAAGCAGGGCAGTCGTAAAACGCGTGCTTAATATCGTTGTATAGTCGTCCACAATCTTTGCAATGGTTTTTAAAACTGATTAAGTTTGCAGATATTTGCAGTTGAGAAGTAAACTTCTTGCCATCATTTATCCTCTCAAGGAATGTAAGATCCTCTTCTCCCACACTTTAGGGAGATCAAAAAATTTCATTGATTTTTGGGAGGCATTCAAAGCCTCGTTTGATACTTTGTCTTTTTGAGGAAATTTTACACACCAAGGAGCCAGAGGAATATGGTTTTTTGCTCCCCTCTGAAGTGGAAAATAAAATCTTCCGGATACAAAAACAGACTGCTTCGATATATCAGAATATATAAGCGAGCTTTCTTCGAAGGCAATCTCCTCTAACTTTTCAGGCTGATAAGGAAGGTTTTTGAAGAAATATTTTTTCTCCAAATTTTGGCGGATTATATCGATTGTTGAATTAGAATCAAAATGGGGTTGTTTTTTCCATATTATCCTTTGGACAGCTGCCCAATCCATTGAATGCTTGGCAATATACTTGTTGGACAGTTCGCTACCAAACATTAGTCGAGTGAATATAATAGAATCTGTCACATAACCCCGCCATTCTTTTGGTGGCTTTGAATACGCATCTCTTAGAACTTTTGTATAAATCTTTGGTAATATGTTCCGAAGCAACACCAGTCCTCCTCCTAGCTCAGATCTTTTTCTTTGTAAAGTGGGCAAATATCTATGATCAAAAAGCAATTTTTGCCATTGGCTTTCTTCTTCCAGGAGGCGCTCACCAACAGTTGGCAGGGCACTTGCAACATATATCATTTGCGATATTAGTTTGCAATTATATAAATCCACTCGTTTTTGTAAGTTGAAGCCTCTCCATGCTTGAACCCACTTGACTGCTTGCGCATTGAGCCTCAGAAAATTGGATATAGAAGGCTGTCCACATTCCCATTCTATGCCCAAAATATTGACAGATTTCGAAACTTTGCAGCCTCCCACAAAAGGCAAAATGGGAGTCCATAAACCAATAGGGAGAATAGTTGTCTTTTCCAAATTGATTTCCAGCCCCGAAATTTTCTTAAATTTCTTAAAAAAAGACAAGACAACTTCAATCCTTTTTATAATTTGTTCCTCGGAGTTAGCTTCCACCATTAGCGTCACATCATCAGCGAAGAGATCTATAATATGTTTTTCCCTACCAAGCATAACACCGAATCCTCCATATTTGCGTTTCAAGACCATACTCAATTCCTCCATCGCTGCCACAAAAAGCAAAGGGGAAACCGGACATCCCTGTCTGCAGCTTCTGCCAAGGGAAATCGGACCGCTGCGTAATCCGTCGATAGTTATTGTTGATGTGCCATTAAATAAAAGAGCCCGAATCGGATTAAAAAAATTCCTGGGCAGAAACTTTCTTACCGCTTTAAGAATAAAACTATGAGAAATAAAATCGAAAGCTTTACTAAAATCTATGGCTACTATGGCACCATATTTTCCTCTAGTTTTAGTGGAGTCAATCACTGCAGAAATATTTCGTGATATATCGGCAATGTTACGCCCTCTTAGGAATCCTTTTTGCTCAGGACCTAATACTCCATTCAGTATTGGTTCTATTTGCTTAGCCAGCACTCCCGCTAAAATTCGATATGACTCATTAAGAATTGTCAATGGTCTCCAGTGGTTTATGGACGTTCCATCTCCCTTTTTAGGAATAAGGGAGATCCGCCCTTGAGTTAGAATGGGTGGAAGGGATCCTCTTTTTTCCATACATGAACCAAATTGAACTAAGTAAGGGATGATCTCCTCAGTACAAAGGGTAAATATTTTCCCTCTAATACCATCAGGCCCACTTGCCTTATCATCTCTGTAATTCTTTTTTATATACTCATGCACACTATCATAAGTAAAGATAGAAGGAGTAATATTTTTTCGAGGTCGAGGAAAATCCTTTCTGCAGCCTCCAAGGACTTTTTGATAAGTGCAATGGAAAAGTTGAAGAATAGTTTCCGGATCAGTTATGATCTCTCCATTTTGTTTAATCTTCGTCAGTTTTTTTCCATAAGAATATTTACATTGAGAAAGATTTCTAAGTCTTTGATGAGGGTTTCTTTCAACTCTAACCTTCCTTCTCATTTCCTCCTCGGCTATTTCAGCTATTCCTTGGACGTTGAGCGTTTCAGTTGTGATTTCTTGTGCAAACAACGAACCATTTCTCATAATTTCTTCCATATCCTCACGAAGGCGTTCCATCCTTTTCCACTTTCTACTCATACATGCCAATGAAGTGTCCCTTATTGCATTTTTGAATGTTCTCGAAAGCTTTTTACAAGAGAATGCAGAGTTAAAATTTGCTAATAGTTTCTGTTTTAATTTTTCTTTAAATTCTTCATCCCCAATGAGCCAGTTTGGGATCTTGAAAGGTTTATTAGAATGTGTCTTAAATTGTAAGTCCACCATTCTGTGGTCTGAAGACGGTTCAAAGACATATGCTGTTTTTCTTATTTTTGAATATATAGACAAGGACACCAAGGAATGATCGATCCTTGATGTTTTTTTTCCACTTTTCCACGAAGAAATACCATTGACTTCATTGAATATCTTCATAACGTCAAATAAATGAGTATTAATGATTAATTCCTGAAGAAAGACTCTGTTTGGGTGGTTCTGATTCTCGAGATCGGCATTTAGGTCTCCAATTAAGATTTTTGGAAGAGGGTCATTGGCAAAGTAATTACCAATCGATTCAAAGAAAAGGGAGGGATTTCTATTTGGGCCGTATGCGTTTATTATATTGAACACAAACTCGTTAGCAGTAACATGAACTCTAATATTGTGCCAATTACTTCCAGTCGAATATTCTCGAGTACATTCAGCTCTTGCGATTGTTTTACAAACCATAGTGATTATACCCCGATTTGTATTATTTCCCGTAAAGAACACAGAGTATTTTGTAGGAATGCAGGAAGGACAAGACTTCGAGCAAGATGATGAAACTAAAGATCTAATATCTTGGAAACATATTATGTCAGGGTTGAGATATAGTATTCTCTTCATCATTGCGTGTCTCGATCTTCTATCTTTACCACCGCGTGTGTTTAAAGAAACAATTCTTTTCAATCCAAAGACCTCATGGTTAAAATACATTTAAAGTGTTAGTAGTATACTAGGAGGCACTCTTCTTTTGCTTGAGGGGAGTATTGTCTTTTTCAGGTGAACTGTCATTATCGGGTTTATTTCTTTTTCCATTTGATTGTGACCTTGTTCTGTGCTGAATAATGTTCAATGTTTCTAGGTGGGGGTTTGAAGCCTTTTTTGTTTGTATTCTTTCAATCTCCGTCTGTTCTCCTTCCTGGTCTGAGGCTGCTTTGTCTTGAACAATCTCTATTGATTCACTATTGGTATCGCTCACTTCTTTCAACCCATTGCCTTCTTCATGGTCCGTTATATGGACTTCTTCGATTGCTATATCATCATTCGTTAGCTTTTCAGGTTCTTGTATAACCTCTTGATTGTCCTCATTATTATTAGAAGACCGAGATGGCTCTATTTCTACTTGTTCCACACTTGCTTTCTCATTGTTCTTTTTCAAATGAAAGTGCTTCTTTAAGTTTTTCCAAAAATCAATCCATTTTACATAGTGATTAGGACAATCCTTAGCAAAGTGACCCTTCTCATAGCATTTAGCGCAGGTAACTGTTTGGCCATAGTAGCTTACTCTTGTTTTGTAGCCTTTAAAACCGAGAAATCCCGGAATATCCTGAGTAGGTCTTAGACCTAGGATATAGTTTCCGTTGTTCAGACCTTTCAATTTTCCTTCCGTGAAAGCAACTTCTTTTGCGGGTTCAACTATACTTCCAAAGTGTCTAAAGATTTCTTCTATATCATTTGATGTTACATCCTCATGGGGAGAATGCACAGTTATCTTCTTTTCAAAAACGATTGGGTTTCCTTCCTCATCTTTACGTTGCGCTCTTAGGCCTCTCATGCATCCTTTTATTCCGTCCTCATAATTACTTGCTTTTCTGATTATAAAGCTCTCCTCTACATGAGAAAAAGCAGTGGATATATTCACTTCCTTCTTTAATATTAATACAATAATAGGCCGAGAGCCTGGACATGTATGAATACCTTGTAGAGAGGGAGGATTTAACTTTAGAGTTCCTATTACTAGGTTCTCAATTTCCTGAATACTGGGCCGTCTTGGCACCCGATTCCCGTTAATGACAGATAAATCAATTATTATTTTAGTCTTATTTGCCTTTGCTGCCAAATCCTTTTTCAAAGCCCTTAAGTAGGCATTCTGAGGAGGGTTGTCCTCTTTATCTTCTTTTGATGTTTCTTTTCTTGATATGTTTTCATTATGATGAGACACATCTATCAATTCTTCTTCCCCTCCTCGACCTCGCACAACGCGTTCTCCTTCTCTGCACTCCACACTTCTTGACATGCCCTTACCCTTAAGACCAGGCTTCGCAGCAGTAAAGCTTCCCTCCTTATTCTTGTCTTCCTCCCCGGCCGGCCGGCTGTTCCCTCCTAGAACTTCTTGACCCTGTTGATCAGGAGGTCTCTCATGAGGGGGATCCTTACTTTGCATTTTCTCTTAATTAAAAGAGAAGAAGAAGCAAGGAACACTGCACACAGAGAAAACACGTCACTCCTATGATGCGTGACGTTGAAAGTCCTGCTCCCGGAAGATTTGCGAATTCTTGTCCGTATAACACACTATATGGGCAAATTCACTAAATAAAAGAGAGCACAAAACACCTCCTCACACCGAGAAACAGAAAAACCGCAGCCACACTCCCTGTATTAATAAATATATAACCATTAACACAGAGCAAATGACGACACGTCTTGACACAGTCAATACATAAACAAACCTACAGGTTTGCCTGTAATCTAATCCTTCTTCTTGTCGCATTCATTGCTTAAGATGTATGTGACTGCATTCCGTAAATCAATCAAAATACTTTATTATCATTTATATATTTAAACGGATATTTAATACAATACTAGGAATTTAATACAATTACTTCTATCCCTCTCTTTACCCTTTTCTCCTTTTCACGGCAAAAAACAGTCATAGAATCTGTAAGCACCAAGACTAAGCTCCAGATTTCCATTCCTAACAATTACACAACCCCATTTGAATTATTAGGTTCTATTGAATTATATTGAGATAAATTTGCTGACGGTTTAAAGAATCTTAAATTTTATTTTGTAAACAACGGAATGCTACTCCATAAAATTGTTAATCGAAGATGGACTACTTAATGGATCGAATTCCGAATTGGTGATGAAAAGAAAGAAAAAAATCATAACATGGAACTCAGCAATTATTCCAAAAATTTGGCATATTCTGAGATACATTCCATTTCAAAGGATCTGTGCCGTGATATTTACAGTATAAGATCAGGGTTAATTTGGGGAAACTCAAGGCCCTATGTTTCCCAGAGTAGAAAAGACACAAAACGTCACAATGGGGACTAAACGCTCTAAACGTGGAATGTATGTGGAAAGCATTGAATCACTCATGGATGAAGAGGCTTTTCACAAATCATGACTTCTGGTCTTTAAGAATAAAAAAATTTTTTAAACACACAGGACACCATTTTTCAGAATAATCCATGTGGGACCTACATAACTCTTTAAAGTTCTGCCTCTGTGTGGCTCTTACTGAAAAAAAAATGAAACAATCGTGGAAGTCAGTCATAGATGGGTGCCTTCCTCTTTTGGGTTCAGATGAGCCATTAACAAAAAACCCTAGACTACTAGTCGTACGGAATTCTCAAAGACTGTCACCTTACCTCGGTTGGTCAATTCCACAGAAATGAGGAAAAAACAAAAAACTTCATCTTGGACTTTAGGGTGAAAAAAAATAATAAAAGACCAACCAGAGCCTGAAATTCCGTTTGGCCCACCCATCCATTTTTACATCGGTTATCCAATCTTAAAATCAAGATGTTCGCAGAGCATATCATAAAAATGTTAAGCAAAAACCGCCTTCGGAAAATTTAAAACGAAGACTCCATAAGCTTGATGAAAGCAGGAATGTGTCCTCGTTATGTCCTCAAATCATAATGAAGAATCTCTTCTCAGATTCAAGACAAAAATGGCTCCGATATAGGCTGGCAACTTCATCTCTCTTCATGAATAAATCGAAGATCCATTCAGAAGATCAACTATGCCACTGGTGTGGAGAGAGAAGGAGACCTCATTCCACTTTTTCTATTTCTGCCCGATCATTATCCCTGTTGTTAAGTCAGTAGAGGAAAAAATACAAAGGACATACGGTGAGCACCTTGAACCCCCTGACTGGCTAATATCAACGTCCCCCAATTATGAGAACGCTTTTCAAATAGAGTTCATAATTTCCAAGGTTCAAGGCGTTCTGTACGCCTCGCAGGTCAAGGGGAATCCTTTCCCTATAGGACTGGACAAATTGGTGGAAAGATACATCACCCTCCTAGACCGAATCAATATTAATAAACATTTATATATTTTATGAACAAATTGAATCCAAGTTTTCTTTTTTAAAGCATTTTTCGTGTTTTATACTTTATATATTGACCATTTGTCCCCTACCACTTTTCTATTTACAAGAATGTTATATGAACGAAATGTAATTTATAACCATAAAAAATCATACAATCACGCAACCTTTCATCCATGTTTTTATATGCATAATAGAATCCTTTGATCCCTTTGTGCCCTTCAGATTATAAAATAAAACCCTACAAACTTACTTTTAATTGCCTCAGCAATTTTTTACTACTAATTCAATTACCTTAATTGACATTGCAAAGGGACCTTTCTGGCATATCTTATGTGTGCATAATGAAAAAGTTTATCACCTGTGAGAATTCATTAAACCCCAAGACAAATTTATTGCAGCACTCTATTTTATTGCCTCAATGCTTATATCTGTAATTATCTCCATATCTATTTATTTAAACATCTAGCAAAAACCCTCGAAAATAATGCCTAAGACACTTAAGACTGATTTGCAAATCTTTTTACATCTTATTTTTTTTAAAGCAGAGAGCATTATTCGAGTTTTCCAATATGTTTTTGCCTTAGTGGCAATCATGACATGGAAAAGAAGATATATCTTATAGTTCAATAGTGAAGAGGCTATAAAAACATTAGTTTGAACTACTATGACTTTGATTTTTTAAATATATATACGCTTTTAATGCATATAAAAAACAGGGTGGTAAGATCAAATCCGGCGTTTTCTTCTCTCAACTTAAAATACACATAAAATCGTTAATTTCTGCTTTTTTATTATTTAGACATTAAAATGCCCGTACAGATGTGTAAATTCTGCTTATTAATCTATCTGCCTTCTACGTCGATGACGCGCTGGATCCTGGCGTGGAAGGAGGAGCAGGTCTTGGCCACCAGGGCCCTGTCCAACTTCCTGGCCTGATTCATTATGGAGTTGATCAGGGCGGCCTTGGTGTTTTGAGCCAGTCGGTTGGTGTGTTACTCAAAGTAGCCCCAGAAAAATAGTCCATAGGATTCAAATCGGGGGAGCTAGGGGGCCATGTTCTTGTTTTTCTGCGTCAACAGCAGGCCAACCTTGAGTTTGTAGCTGTGACTACGCACATCCTCATTCACACAGGCCCACAAAGTTACATGAGAAACGTCCAGCTCCTTGGCGACATCCCTCATGGACCTGTTGGGGTCGTGCTCGAAGATGTCTGACACCCTCCTGATGAAGTAGGGGGTCCTGGCCTGGTATCCTTCAGCTGCTGCCTGAGATCAGCAACCCTTCTTCTGTCGATCCCGAGCAGCTCAGAGACCTGGGTGTTGCTGATGGTGTTGCCCTTTATACAAAGAATCTAGATAACGGCACACCTGCGTTCTTGCTTGTTCCATATAACAGGCTGTAGATTTCCATATGCGGCCAAAACGATAATAAAATTCATCTGAAATGATACCTCATATATTGGCTGTGTGCTAAAAATCAACTGCCCAGATCAGATGATGTCATCCTTGTTAAAGGATGTCCTGAAAAAACCACTGGATTTGATTTTACCACCCTGTATATAAATATATATCAGACTTGTTGATTTATCGTTCATTTGATGTCGTTCGCGAACGATGAACGACAAAGTTTTTGACGAACGACAAGGAAAAATTCTTATCGTTCGTCGTTCGTTTTTGGTACCCAAAAAAGACAAGATTTTTAATTTTCATGGGACAAATTTCCTTTCTAAAAAACGTCATCACTTTTTTTCAGAAATTTCTTACGTCATAACTTTTTTCAGAAATTTCTTTCTAAAAAACGTCATCACTTTTTTCAGAAATTTCTACCTAAAAAAACGTAGTCAATTTTTTCAGAATGGCGAACGATGAACAACGAACGATTCAATTTAAAATTAACGATGAACTACGAACAATAACTTTTGGCGAACGACAAACGAACGACGAACGACAATTTTTCACAAACGTCAACAAGTCTGATATATATATATATAATATATTACTCGTGAAACCCTTAATTATAAAATCACTATGTTACTGAATTACTTACTTAATTCGGCTCAAAAATACTTTAACAAGGGACTTTGAGACAAGGATTCGAGATAATGAAGAAATATCCAAAGACATTGAAGGAAAAAAAATCTGTATGATTCTTTAATGTTGAAACAGTGCAATCCTCAAAGTTGTATCATGGAAAGAAGTAAATTCTTTGGTTGAATTCATGTTTATAAAATAATAATAAATATGACGCTAGCAAAAAAATATTTAAAAAATACATTGAGTAAAACTATAGTAACTATATAGAATCACATGGATACAGCCTTTTTAAACACATGTACTCAGATCTCCTACGTTACTCCCCGTCATTTGTTCGACTATCAAAATAACTCTTTATTGTCAGTAATATTATTCATTGTTTTTTCCTCTAAGTTCAGGTTAATTGTCTAAAATATATTATATTATGCAAAATCTCCCATTATGGTGAAATAGTTGCGAGTTTTTGATAGTTCTTATAAATTAACTATATTGATAATGAAAGAAATTACCATTATACGAAAGCTGATTGAAAGACACAAAGTGGATTTCAGTCTTTATTGAGATTATATTTACTCGTACAGGTACAAACAAACAAATATTATTTAGAAATTCAGATTTTCTAAAAATAAATAAAAATATCAAAATTACTTCTTAGCATTAATACTGGTTCATTAAGAAAAAAAATGACCTTTTTTATTTGTCTTATCAAAAAATAAGTAAGTTCTACCTTGATGATCTTTTTTCGTTGGTGTTTCCACAAGTAAAGGAATAAATCTCTTGAATAGAACGTACCGAAAGTTATTTGTTGTTGGTAAATTCTGTTCGTAAAATAAGATCATTTTGAATTTATAGCAAATCGAAAATAATTCTAAACGTTTATATAATTAGTTAGATATAGGTATTATCTTTAAAAAAGAGGAACTTTTGTTTTTTTCCATGAGACCCAATTTCGTGCATTATCCAAATTCATCCGTCCCTAAAGATTTACGAGTATTTTTGTCTTCATTTTGAATACAGTGAATTATCTCTTCTGTATGCACTTTCGTAAAATGTCAAATACCGAAGGATCTCTTGATGCTTGATGATAGTTTTCCAAATATCTAGAGATGCAATATCATGTCTACCGTTATATGCAATTCATTCAGATTAATTGCAAATACACATCATCAACAGCCTTTTTGAAAATCATAATCCTTCTCGAATATCATTAGTTAAATAACCCTTTTGTCGTATCGTTCAATGAAAAGGTGGGGCAACTCATAACTTGCTTTTAATATTCTGTCCCAAGACCGTCTGTGATTATTTTTTGTTTTATTATTTATCCTATTTTTTTTAGTGCAATGTACTTGGAACATTTTCTATTAGTTTTGGTTAAATTAGACCTTCGGGACTCAACTTTAAGATTTGATCTCGCTCAATCTTATCGAACCAGGACTAATATCTTTTGGATGAAACAATCTTTTCTAATATATTTAGAATATTGTCCAGAACAAAAACTTTTCTTTCATTGTATTTAACTTTTTGGCTATAAAACTATTTTATTTCCAAAAATAGTTTTGATATTTCCTTTTCCCCTATTTGAATTAATAGTTTCGAGCACGGTCAAGCTTTTTATTAGACATAATACTCCTTTAAAGGGTTACAGATATTATTTTAGTTTTACAAATATATTTCATGCGGGAGAGGTTTTCACAAATAAATGACTTCACAAATAAATGTTAAATTAATAAATTATTTTGATATTAACTTTTGACCCAAGGTTCATCTTGCCACTAAAAAGACAGTTGATTTCATTCACCTGTCCCGTATCAGATGAAAATAATATTGCATTGATATATCCACTTCAAGTGAAAAAGGAATCCTTTCTAGTAAATTTAAAAATAATGTCAAGAACAAAAACTTTTTTTCATTGTATTAAACTTTTTCCCTATAAAACTATTTTATATCAAGGAATAGTTTTGATATTTCCCCCTATTGGAGTTAATAATTTAGGCATTCTAGAAAAGGAAAGCTCAAGTTTTTTAGTGGTGGGCTCTCTTTGTAATATAAGTAAGTCATTTTTTCATTAAAGAAAGCTCTGAAGATGACTCTCTTGTGTAAAAACGACGGTATATGAAGTTTTTTTGGAAGTTGTTTGTATGCTAATTACAAACACTTACTTGAAAAAAACATTTTTCTTGAATTCAGACTTTTTTCATATACTTTTTGTTGTGTTGGAGGATAGTTTGCGTAATTGAACATCTTAGTTTCAAAACAATATTGCAATACGTTACCACTTTTTCCCCTTTATAAAACATGCAAGTAGCTTAAACATAGCCTAGAACGATTTGGAAATGTCATAAAAAATATTATATTATATAATATCAATCATTATATCCTAAAAACAGATGTGAAAGTGAAAATAAATTAATCGTTAAAGTGAATTAGGGAAAAAGGGTATTTTAAAATAAACGTTACAATGATATATTTTCATCATCAATTACTTCCATGAAAAAAGTAATTTAACAGCGATTAATGAATTTGTTTAAAATCCCGAAACCTATATGCTGTAGCTCATTTGTTATTTAAATAAATAGAAGTTATATAAAGATGTCTCTAGATGAAAAATTGGATAGCTCTATACTCTGTAATTTGTTTAAAAATATGAATAATGTTAATTTTGATAGACGTAGTAAATTGACCTACAAAGCACTAAAGTAAGGTAAACTGAAATTAAAAACCATTAAATATTTGTATTAATATTTCTCAGAAAAGACACATATATAACAAAAAATATACACAAATATAAAATAAATCTTATGTTGAGGGTGCAGGTTCGAATACTCCTTAGAGGGGAAGGTCAAATTTAGTCAACCTCATTCATAAGATCCAAGGTAATTTTTCACTCGAGAGTGTCGTTTTTGTCAGCAGAGTGATGAGACGTCTCGTCACATGTTGGCTGAGTGTGATTTCTTTTGTCTTAAGAGAATGATAGCTCAAAAATGCTTGTACCAACATCCTCGAGAGCTAAAGCAAATACCAGCTATTTTTAGGAATTGTAACATTGGTTACTACCTCTTTGGCTTTCCGAGGTAGAATGAGACAACAACATGGTGTAAGTGGTTGTGTGTTAAGATCGTGTATTCGATTCCGCTTTGGACTCAAGAATCGACTTCAAATCGTACTCTTGGATCTTACCTTCAAACAAACAAAAAAACAAAGATCCAAGGTTCGATAGACTAATTTACGCGCTATTATATCCAGTCAGATGAAATTCTATTGAAGCAAATAGGCAAAAAATATATATATTGATAATTGGTTGACTGATAGTAGATATTAAGGGCTGGTATATTACCATTAGTTTGTTAGGAAAAAATCCAATTGCCGACTCACTATTTTTGGTATGAACGAAAACAGCAAGGATAATTTTTAACACACATTATATAGGTGAAGGAGTTATAAAACTTTGATGGTCTAATTTGAATGCTTTCATGCTCATGAATATCCGCATAGATACAATTCTATTAATCCAAATGATCCATTCAAAATATACTCATAATCTTCATTATATACAATATTTTATATCAAATATATATTCATTAAATCTAACTAAATAATACAGCTATTTTATTATTACATATTTATTGTAACTATATTCAATACTCGCTGACATATTTAAAAAAAATAGTAGTCACAATTATAGTTGTGCATACAATAAATTAAAAATGATTGAAATGACTTAAATATTGCTGAAATAAAATGGTTTATGGTAATTTATTATAAAAAATAAAAGAAATATGTCTAAAAAAGGATGTATTACGCTGTTTTAGTTTGATCAATATATATATTGAAAAATATGTAATGGTCTTTTTTGGGTCCGTATGAGTATTTTTGAGCCATATACTTATATCTGTACGGATATGAATTGAGTATTTTTTTCAAAAACAAATAATACAGGGTCAGGGCCAACATGGTTGTAAGGTTGGCGAAGCACATCCCAAGGGGTCCTTACCTCCACCAACTTGCCAAGGGCATTGTTTTTGGGAAGGTCGGCTATGCTGTCTCAGCAGTCACACCCGTACGGTTTGGCGACAGTAACCCCACAGGACCACTTGCAGCTGCCAGGTAGCTCTGAATGATGTTGCCAGGACTCTCACTGGCAGGCTCAGGAGAGAGCACATACCCGTCCGGGACCTCCTGAAGTCGACAGGGCTTCCATCCATCAACACCATGGCCGTGCGGTCGGCAGCTATGGAGGCGTGGAAGGCATTTTGGAGTAGGGACGGCGAAGAAGGAGGGAGAAACCACTTGGCCTCATACTCTTCGAGACAAAAAATGGAAAGGAGACCAGATCCGACGCAGCCGGAATCGTCCCCAACCCCCTCCTCTGGCAGGCAGATACCCTGGTATGTGCTGCAAGAACTGCCTGGAATAAAAGTCCACAGTTGTGACAGGCCAGGACGTGGAGAGCTGCCAGGGATGCAGCAATAGCTCTCGCCGAGGGAGTGGCGCTATAGATTACTCCGATCTCATGGCATGATTTCCCCAAAAATCGATGTGGTTTTTTATTTATATTTTATATATTCATGTATATATATACGCTTATTAATTAGTTTGTGTTTTATTAGTTTGTTTTTTTTTAAGTTATATTTATTATTTTAGACCAGCTACTTCGTGCTGAAATATAACGGATTACACACACATATCTGCCACTTATTTGTATGAAATGAAATCAAACCTCTCTTGATTGGGGCTCAGGTGTTGCTGGTTTTTTAAAGATCAATAATTTTATACAAATATGCACTACTTCAGCCATCCTGTGAAGCTTTTGAAAAAAAATAATCTTTATTTTGCAGATTTTTTTGCAAAATGAAGAATTCTTCTAATTACTTTACCATTAAAAATCAAAGTTCATTTATACACCAAAGTGTTATGTGCAACAGACCGTAGGCGTTTAATAATTTACTATCATAATTATTGTATGAGAACATAAAACATCTTAATGGTAAATTAAATCTGGGTTTCTTCTATTTATGATAAAAATACTTTATCTTCTTGTGTCAACAAATCCTATGGAAAGTTAATTTGAACATAAACTACCAAAACTATATATATATATATATCCCTTAATTTTCAGTGTCTAAAAAATATCAAAGAATACTTTAGAAGTGAACTAACGACTACATATTGTAATATTTAAACATAAAATGTAGTATTGTTGAATATAAAAAATAACATCAGTTTTGATGAGGCATCAGAAAGTTATGTATCAATTTTAGAGCCCAAATTTGTCGAAGTTTGCTTTCAAATACATTCCTTTTTTCAATTTGGCTAATATGCAATTTATGAACTGTGGTTATTGTAGTCCTATTTTCTATACGTGATATATTGTTGAATTATGATGATTGGGAAATGTCAACATATTTCTATATCTTTTTTTTTGTCTTTATTTATTTAGAGTAGTTATATAAAACAATATATAATTAAACATTATAGATTAAAATTAATACTCTAAACAAAAGTCCAACAAAATTCCTAACAATGTATCACAACTATAATAAAAAAACATGAACAAACAAATATTAAACAAACAACAAAATCACATAAAACATACTTTCTAATTTTATATAAATAAAATTTCAAAACAATAAAACATTTTGTATTAAAAAAGACTAATTAAGAATATTTACTTCTTTAAAAACTTTTTGTGTATTCGTAATAGCCAGCGTTGAAAATTCTTGTAGTGTTTGGAGGGATAATACTTATTATATTTCCCGCATATTCCCACGATGAATAGTCCTTGTTTGGAATTTTGATACTAAAAGCCGAATATCTTGCAGCGGTTGATATTATAATTGCCCGAAATTCTTCCACCTGGACCGGTATTCCGATGGCCAGTTTTTCTGCAATCCTGCTTTTACAATTTGAAATAGCCATTTCAAGGGCACGCGTTTTCAGTGATGCTTTCAAAAAATTCGAAGTAACTCCAAACAGAATCAACGGTGTCACAAAGTTTTCCCCCACGTTGGCAATGTTGAGGGTAATTATTTTCCTTAGGAAGCGAAGTCCCTGGCATTCAGCAAATGCGTGAATAACGGAGTTAAATAGTTTTCCGCAATCCTTGCACGGAGCATTGAAGAAAATAAAATATGTAATTGCGCTGTGAATTTCTTGGGGTCCTTAATTTTTGTCATAGATGACATTATTCTTTTTTTCCAGGAGCATGGAAGATTTAGCTTTGTAATAAATCTATTACATATTTCCACAGCCTCACTTTTGTAGTTGTCTTCAATTGACATTCTCAAGTGCCAAGGCTGTGGTACTTGATGTTCTAAAGCAGATTTTTTCAGAGGGTAATAAAATTTCCCACAATTAAAAATGGTGCCTTCCAAATCATGTAATGATAAAATTTTGTTTTTAAGAGCGACAAGTTCCAATTCTTTGGGATGTAAAAGATTTTTAAAGTAAAATTTCTTATTCCGATTTTGGTGAATCACGTCAATGGTCGAAGAGGCTTTAAATGATGGAGTTCCACTCCATAAAACTCTGTGAGCTGACGCTATCCAGGGAGAAATTTCTTCTAAATGGGAATTAATAAAATTTGTGCCAAGCATAAGCCACGTGTAAATGGGATCTACAGAAAATGTAGCCCTCCATTCAATTCCAGGACGGCAAGAGATGTCTATAAAAACCTTGCGGTATATTTTGGGTAAAATTATCCTGAGAAGAGATAGCCCTCCTCCTAAGAGAGATCTAGGTCTTATTATTGAAGATATGTAAAATTTGTGAAATAATTTGTTGAGCCAGACCTTTTCTTCATCTAAAACTTTTTCTGCAAGCCAGGGAATCGCGGTTGCTTTGTATAAAATTTTCGGTGTTATAACGTAGTTAAAAATATCGATCCTCTTCTGGAGATTGAACCCTCTTGACGATGAGATTGTAGAATCCACATAGTATCTAAGTGAAGTCCAATTAGAAGAAGATGATCCATGTCTGTCCCATGAAATCCCGAGAACTGAGATAGAGTCTATGATCGAGCAGCCAGCAATTTTTAATTGTTTTCCAGGACTCCATTCCCCGAAAGGTAAAATAGCTGTTTTTTTGTTATTGATTTTTAATCCAGACTTCTTCTCATATTTTTGAAATAGTCCAGAACCACTTCAATACGCTTAATCAGTTGTCTCTCAGACTTAGCTTCAAGCATTATGGTAATATCGTCAGCGTACATATCCATTATGTGTCTCTTCCCCTCTAAAATCACTCCAAAGCCTTTGAATTTCTTTAAAATTGAATTTCTAAGACTATTAAGAGCGGCAATAAATAAAAGGGGCGCTGTTGGGCAGCCTTGCCGGCAACTCCTCTTTAAGTTGATTATATCACTCCTATGGTTACCCAATGATATAAATGACGTGCCATTGACGAGTAGGGCTCTAATAGGATTGAAAAACTTCTTCGGGAGTAATTTTTTAATGGAGTTGAGGATGAAGTTGTGAAGTAAGGAATCAAACGCCTTACAAAAGTCTACTGCAACGATAGCTCCATAAGTTTTCCTTTTTGTTACCTTCTCAATGACGGTTCCTATATTTCTTGATATGTCGCTAATTTTCCTTCCTTTCAGGAATCCTTTTTGTTCTGGGCCAAGTTTAGTATTTAATACAGGCTCGATTTCTGAAGCAAGTACACCAGAAAGAATTCGATAATGTTCATTAAGAACTGTAATTGGCCTCCAGTTGTTCGGATCTGTGGACAGCCCTTTCTTTGGTATAAGAACTATACGCCCTATGGTGCAGGATTGAGGAAGCTTCCCATGAACTTCCATTGATTTCCCCAATTCAACCAAATAGGGGACTATCTCTTCCGCACATTGTGTGTATATCTTTCCACAAATTCCATCGGGACCTGAAGCTTTTTTATCATTATATTTTTTCATGATATAGTTATATATCTTTTCTTTAGTAAAAATGATATGTTTGCCAGTCTTGGCACGGGGAAAATTGCTCCTCTTCACATCCACAAGACATTGAAAACGTTTATGAAATACTTTTAAAATTTCTTGAGGATTCGTTATAGTTTGACCATGTACTATGATCTTTTTAATAAGGGGGGCACCTCCATCTTTTTAATTAAGTTCCTTAATCTTCTTGATCCATCAGTTCCCATGAATTTTTTTCTTTAAAATCTAGTTTGCTATTTCTGCAGCGCGGAATACATTAGTAGCGTCGGAGGTTATAGTACGTAAAAATAATGATCCATTATTTAAAACTTCTTCAAGTTCCTCTTCAGTTTTGGCATTTTCCTTTCTCTTTAGACGAATAAAAAATAAGGTTTTATCTAAAACTGTTTTAGTCAATACCTTTTTGCGCTTCTGAATTTTGAAGTTTCGAAATCTTCTACCAAAGTATAACTTATTGGCTTTCCTTTTCATTTCCCAATATCAAATTGTGGCCAAAGTATCCTGTATCTTTAAGGAAAAGTTCTCCTCTTTAGATGTCGCCATTTTTCCTTTATATATAGCTGTTGCTGGATATCCTTCTTAAGTGAAATCCTAGTGAATAAATTATTTTTGGTCAGAATTTTTTTTTAATCATTAAACAATTCACATATAAATAACAGCAACAGGTGTATATAAAAACGATGCTAATACTAAAAATACAAAATTAACATTATAGTTTAAAATTTATAAAGCCTCGATCTTGAAAAACAATTTTTTTATCCAATTACATGTATTAAAAGAATAAGCTGTAAAAAAACAATCAAAATCATGCAAATTTTTAAAGTTCTTGATTATTTTTTCCTTAAAATTGGTAAGAGCGATGACTTTACGTCGTTAATATTTAATCATTCAGCCGCGAATGTCCATGAATAACCGTCCAACGATGGGATTTTGAGTGAAAAGCAGCGTATCTACCTGCACCCAAGCAGGATTCTCTGATCTCTCCCCGGTCTTATTGATTCGTATTTTGAAAAGTTTTTTTGCTATCAAGGCCTTTGCGTTTCAAAGGGCAAAATCTAGCGCCTTCCGTTTTGTCAGAGGTGTTCCTTCCTCTTGAGGAGAGCCCACAAACATTATGGTTCTCAAGCTGGATGACGACCTGTCGTCTAGGGCCACCAACATTGAGGAAGCAAAACATTTTTCAGTTGGACATGGCTGGCAATCAACGAATGCTGGCTTTTTATGATTATCAAACATGGACAAAAACATTGATATAGCCCTAACAGTGTAATTTATTATCCTTTCCGGCCAAAACAAAATGAAAATAGTGCTAGAAAAAAGGCTTCATTCAATTGGAAACACCAAACCTCCATCTATTTTTTGCTTCAATGGGTTTCAAATGATGCTGTTGAACGAGTTGTAAATAATTGTTGCTTTTGGCCGTTCTTTTCTTCATGTACACCAACTGATTATATTATTTTGCTATTATTTTTTATGAAGTATGTAGTATTAAATGCAAACAAGAAAGGAAGAACGAAACAGTTTCTACCCATGATCTTCTTGTCACTGATTTGTTTTCATTTGAGAAAGAAGAAAAAAAGTTATATGAACTAAATAAAAATCTGGACGGAAAAAAGAAGATTTGTTTAATTTATTCTATATAAATCTAACACGTGCAGTTTGGGATCCACAGAGACGTTTCAGAGATTTTTCATTTCTCTTCTATTTCGTCCCATATAGATGTAAGTACTCGCTAACTAATTCTCATTCTCGATTAATTCAATGTCCGAGGCCCAGGGCGCAGAAAGAATGAGTGAAGGCAAAGAACATGAGATCTGCTAGGAGGGAGGTATCTATGCGCAACTTTGGTAGATTTTCTAAGACACATGGGTCTCGAGCTGAACAAGAGATTATCTTGAGGCTCCTCAAGTCCAGCTCAAGCATTGTTTCGAAGAAGCGAGGGAGGAAGATTCCAGCAGGTCTCAGCACAACCCAAAAGTGACCAGAAGAGGGACCCCAGGCTCTTGGCTGCCCTCAAGAAATCTGTCATCAATTTAGGATTGCTCCTTGTGGTCTCATGTAGCGTGTTGTAGCAATAGAGTCCAAGTCATTCCTCCTCAGGCAGGGACAGAGTCAAGTCCTTCCTCCTGGAAGGGCACTGGCCTCCGCAAATGATTGAATGTTCCATGTAAAGGCATTCCTGGAGACTGGAGGAGGGAATGATACCTTAAGTGTAATGGGCCGATTTGGTTGAGCAAATATGTCTGCAGAACCTTTCCTTATTTAATGTAGTGACCCTTAAATAATATTAAATTGACCTGCATGGAATTGCACTTAATGTAGTTTTGATTATTGGCTGGTTTATTTTTTTATCTTGTTTGAATGGAAAATATCTTTTAATTGATGATTCTCCATTTAAAGAACTTTAAAACAAAAGACTATGTAATTTATATCATCATACTGTTTCATAGCTTCAAATTAATTTGTTATCAAAAAAATCTATATCACTAACGTTTTTATTACTTTCAGATATTCGAGATGCCCAAAGTTATAGATCCGATCCGTCTCATCCACGAGCTCGGTGGGAACAGAGTGTGGGTTTACGACTCACAAAAAGAATCTCTATGCTGTAGGCTGTGTTCCAAATCCTTCAATATTAAAATTAGGAGCAACCTCTTCCATCATGTCCGATCCAATAAACACCAGAAACATCTTGATCTCTTCAACAAAACACAGACTATTGAGTTGGAGGAACAGACTTCATCGGTTACACGCCCTACTTTTACCATGGATCTGACAAGAATGATGATCGCCTGCAACATCCCTTTGGCCAAGGTGGAACAACCTGAGTTCATCAACTTCTTCGAGAAGCATTGCGGCAAGAGACTTCCAAGCCGGACAACGCTAACAAAGTGTATGGAGGAGGAATGTGAAACAATTTGCTCCAAGATTAAAGAGCAATTGAAGGAGAAGGATATTTTTGTACAGGCTGACGAGACGACTGATTCGCAAGGACGGGCCATGACCGCAATCATGGCTGGAACTTTGAATGGAGTCACCCTGGAACGTCCGTTCTTGATTGGTCTGAGCGATGTTACTACCATCAATAATCAGAGTCTCCAGTTAGCGGTTATCAGGGCTTTACGCAAAGTCCTTGGAAGTGAATTGGCTAATAAGAAGCTACGTCTTTTTCTCACTGATGGAGCCAGTTATTGTCTCAAGGCTGGTCGTGGACTGAGGCAGCAGTTTCCTAATTTAATACACGTTACCTGTATAGCTCACGCTCTCAATCGTGTTGCTGACCTCGCTAGGACGCAATTTCCGAAAGTAAACCATCTCATCTCGGAAGTCAAGAAATTTTTTGTGAAGTCATCAATTAGAAAGCGCCACTTCGCAGCTTCCTTCAAAATTCCGCTGCCGCCCGAACCGGTGATTAGTCGTTAGGGAACTTGGTTGGAAGCTGCCTTCTATTATGAAAGAAATTTTCTTAATGTCAAGAAATTCGTGGAGGAATTGAAGAACGACAGTGCTGCAATAATTGAAGCCAAAGAAATCTTTGAAGATGAAGAGATCCTTACTCAGCTTGAAGTCATCAAAGACAACTTCCCAATACTTGTGAAGGCAATTAAGGCTTTGCAAGAGAGGCTTCCTCTGGTCGAGAGCTTCAAATTAATAGAAGAGGTCCAGACCACTCTCACACTGCAGCCTTTTGCCAACAAGTTGAAAGAGTTGCTGGATAAGAATCCTGGATATAGGACAATGATGGAAACAGCAAGTTCCTTGCATAGTGCTAAAGGAAATGAAGAATATGATGCCAATACCTTCTTGATGGCCAATGCTCCGATGGTGACATGCGACGTGGAAAGACTTTTCTCTGTCCTAAAGGATGTTAACTCTCCAAAGAGAGGAAGATTAACGGAGGCTCATCTTGAAGATATTTTATTCATTCGTTGGAATGGCAAACTCATTTGATAATATCGTTCCATGACCATCAAGGGTTTTTCGGATCAGACGTTTGAATAAATGATGATAGAAAAATTGTTCCCTCCCTCATTTTGCGACCTTATGTTCTGATATGTAACAAAACGTTTTAGTTAATAATGATTTTAGAAAAACTTAGGAATATAATATTTTCAAAAATCTTGGTGCTATTTTTTGCGACAGTAAGTGAACGCAAAGTTAATTTTTCAAGTGACTACTACTATGACTCTCGAAAAAGAAAATTTATATATATATATATATATATACTATATATATATATATAAATGTAATCGACAATTTAAAAAAGTAACATTCAAATAGTTTTGAGCTATAATTTCATTTAAGGATTTCTATGATTAACTCTTAAAGGATTAAAATGGAAACAACTCTGCGTTCAGAAATAGTAAGCGGCATATAAAAAATGTTAATAAATGTTCACATCCCAAACTATCACTTCTAACCAATTTACACAAATAGTTTTACCTTTTCATTTTTAAGAAATTATTTATTCATGGCAATACAAGGCATATTTTTCGGTAATTTATTTTAAAAATGCCAATAAATTTTCTAAAATAATCCAGAAATAAACCATTTTATTTATAGTATGTATTGTTATTTGAAAGTAGTTGGCGCGTAGAACTTAGTAGTCACTTACTGTCATAAAAAATGACAACACAATGTTTTTATAATAAATGTCTTCCTAAAAAAATCTTTGATCGCAAAATTGAGGGGGTCAACAAAGAATCAATTTATCTATTCTTATATTCCTTTTATATTTTTTGTCTTATCTTTATATAATTGATATAAAAGTATTCTCATTAATCAGTAAATCAAAATGTGTTATTTTGTATAGTATATGTAAATAATGAAACAAACATACTATGCGAGTACTTACTGGATTCTTTCTCGTAGTAGGTGTTTAAACTCAAAAAAGGAAAGCCAAATTCATTCCTTCAACTTCTTAATGTCTCATCTAATATCCAATACCTCGATTCATCTACGGATCCGTATATTCTAAATGAACATCCCTTAATATATCCTGGTTTGATGTAATTTTTGTTAGTCAAGAAGGAGAACTGATAATTTCTCTAGGCAACATTTAATTGAATTATCTGATTATTATTTTCATTAATTTGCGAAAAAAAATATTACTCAAGTAATAACTTATAAATTGGAAATTACATCTTATAAAGGATGTACGTTTTTCGCTTTCTATTGCGAGGTAATTAATGACGCCTTTACACTGTATTAAATTGTAGCTGCCTTCTTCATCCCATGAGTATCCAAAACAGACAGGCTCATAATGAAATGTTTGTAAAGGTAGGTTGTGTCGATTA
>CP045896.1:21966299-22041381 GCA_013387185.1 Caligus rogercresseyi | reverse complement strand
CTAAACAAGGTTCGATGTGCGCCTCTGTAAAATTATTGAAAAGTGGATATTCCGGCATCAAATGGTGTAGGAATGGATAGACAAAGAACCTTACATCATTTCTGTTCTGTCCATTTAAGGAACATATCACGTGGAGACATCTCAATCTCATGCAAAGAGTGACTTATATAATTCTAAGTTTTGCCAGTTTTTTATACAAACTACTGCGATCTCCCTTAATTGCTAGGGGATTATTAAGAAAAGAAATAGGCTGAATTCTTTATTTCACTCCCCTTTGCAACCGGGACTGCTTAAAAGGAGCAGGAAACTCATAGCGGTGGTATTGTAGAATGGGGACTGTTATTCCAAAGATCTATCTGAAGATTTTTGCCGAATAACCAAAAATCCCCGTTTGGTGTGCTGGCGAAGAACAGTGGTGAATACAGCTGTTTTCTTGGCTTATGTTTGGTCAGACTGACTAATTATGTCACATCAGCTCTATCTTCGATTTGGGGATGTGCCCAAAGAATTATTTGGAAAACTCCCCGTTTTTAATCAAGATTCAACGGTTGACATTATTCGTGGTAAGGCTGACAAAGTACTTTTTTCAAGAACTTGAGTAGCCCAAGCACTCTTGAAGAAAGTGCAATCAGGACTGATACCTATACCATTCATGACATCGATAGTCGGAACCTTTTCAGGGATGGAAGATTTTATTTTGCTCTGGCTAGGTCTGCAGCCAGACATCGCTTACTAATGCCTTGGCATATGAAAATGGCGGCTCCGTTCTGTATAGCTGCCGTAAGAGCGAGGAATTGTCAAGCCTTTATTAAGCTTCTGGTTCTCCTGACTGATAGTGGACTCATCGCATTTTGGGTTCACTGCGTGGGATCAAAGACTGCAAACAACTTTACAGCGCAATTTCAAATTTCTTCAGGCCTCACAAGATTGATCGACCTTGCAAAGATTGTGGGCTTTTGTTCAATACAACTTTGCATGCTTTTGTTGACTGTCGGCGGCAACATAGTAAAGAAATTTGTAGCCCTCAATATCAGGCCTAGAAAAAAATGTGCGGTCAGATATTGCAAAGCTACGGTACTGTTTGGTCTCGGCAAAGGTGATAGTCAGCTAGGTCGAGAGCAATTAATAATTCCCTTCTAAACGCTAAAGGTCTCATCGCGAGGTGCATCACCATAATGTTCCAATCAAAGCCTCTGATTTGAGATCCATCATGATCTCTGCTGCAGCAAGGTATACTGCTCTGGACTTAAAGATTCCCTCACTTTTGGATTCCACATGGACGTTAGCGGCGAGGGAGGTGAAATTTTATCCTTCATCCTCACTCTGCCATAGGACAATCAAGAGAATACTGAAATTTTACAAGAATCTTATTGATTAATTTTCGTGTAATTTACTGTTTTTATGATTTGTTAATTTTCTGTATGTTTTAGATTTGATTGTTGAGTGTATCTCATGACTTTTATCGTCTTGTTTGTTTGGTCCACTACGTTGCTAAAAATATAAGCTAGAATGCTTATTTATGGAAAAAATTTATGCATTAGCATCGTTTTTCTTTTATACATTTATATTTTTTTGGAGCCGTGAATAAAAAAAAAAAACGAATATATAATCAAAATCCCATTTTTTCCCTTATAATGTGTTTAATAAATATCGTAACAAGTCGCTTTCTTTAATTCGAACCGATATTTTATAATAATACTACATAAAAAAGCAAATAACTTCGCATAAGTCGAAGAGGCGCCTAACTCGAATATAATCAAAAGTCCATTTTTTCTCCATGACATGTGTGTAATAAAAACGTACAAGTTACAAGGAAGCAGACCCAGATGGTTGAAGTGGAGAAAATATGAAACACTTAAGAATTTCATTGGCTGAGAGGAGGGAGTAAAAAAAGGAAGAAATAACGTTGGCAACGTTACTCATCAAAGTGCTTCATCATCAGTTACTTCCTAGCTGTTAGAGAGTGAGCATCTTATATAGTTATATAGTATTACACTATACCTACCTGTATATCGAATTTTTCTTCGACTTAGTAATCAAAATTTGTAACTCGAATTTCGCCTAAGTCGATTGTTTTGCACAGTCCCGAGAGAATCGACTTAGGCGAAGTTGACTGTATATATAAGCTCTTAAATGTGACCAATCCTATTTTCTTAAAAGTAATGTTAAAAAAAATGTAATCATCAGCAACTATGAGTTTGCAGATATCGATACTTTGAAAATGTACTTTTGGCGCAATAATAGACAAACCGATATATCCACTCGATCTCAACCCAAAAATCACACGATTCTTTACACATATCCTCTTTACAATGAGCAAGTCCGGTTTAGAGGTACATATTTATTTAAGAAAAAAAACCTTCTAGACAATTTATGTCACGATATAATCTCCTGCAGTCCTTTTAATAAACGGAATAAATGACTTAGTTTGAATAAATTTAGATTTAAGTGCAGTTTTTTACTCTTCATAAAATGTTTCTATAATACAATGAATGCAATAAGAAATATTTACTTCCATCATATCTATCAAGGTAATCAACACATTGGTTATTGCCTTGTTTTATTGGCAAAGGTCTGAAATATAATGACATCTTCTAATATCCCATCGTCGAAATGTCGAATCCTTCTTATCACATTGAATATTGAAACATATACAAACATTCAATGAAGAAAACCCCAGCGATCTGCGTCGGAGAAAACAAAAGCAATAGAGTTTGCTCTATCAAGCTCTAGAAGTTACGTAGCGGAGCACTTGCGGCGGGGAAAACTATCGAAACAGAGGAATTGAGATCTATTCAAATTTCCGCTGCAGTTCGTTATTTTGCACTGGATATCAAGATTCTAGGACGTATTGATCCTCAGTGGAGGTTCACGGGAGATTTGGTTCGCTACTTCCCCTCATTCTCGGAGAACACAGTGAACGACCTAAAAAACTCTTACGTATTTATATAGGTTTCAGCAGAAGACATTTGTGTGATTAATTTACCTTTTTATTTAATTGTCGCTGTGAATTTTTTTATCGTTTTTACTGCATTGTTTTTTTACAAAAAACTATATTCCTTTCTTACGACTAGAATATTGAATTTGACTTTTATATTTTGCAATTTAATTTTAAACCAGAATGTTTATTATATATATATGTAATTATATGTAACTTCGCTAAATATAATAAAGTCGAATAAAAAAATCATTTTTTCTATAGATTACAACAAAAAAAAACTCCTGTCCGACACTAATCAAATGTTCCCTCAACATAACTTAATATGTCAGGTAACTCTTTAAGCACAGGTTGAATCAAGAGCTCTGCTTTGTTTACAAAGCTTCGATAAATATAGGGCTCTCTCTCTCACTCACACACACACACGGTGTTATTTTACAACACGCAGAGCTCTTTACATGTTTATCAAACCATTTAATGCATTTCCTTTTATTTTAACATCAAAAAAGTTAAATTGAGATATGTGATTAAACGACGCTAAATACCTGTTATAATTAGTAAAAAGAAATCTTTTTCTGTTAAACCTGTGTCTAAAAGAAAAGAACTCTTAAAAAATTGGTATTTTGTTTTGGGGCACTCAATTATATTGTATGATTCTGTTTAACGTGACGTCGGATATTGTGCAAATAGTTGTTTCTGTTAGGTGAATGCTTATTTTGATAAGAGCCTGTATTAAATAATAAATAAGGGGCTGAGTGACTCGTTATTCACCCGCCAGATGGCTAGGCCAGTTCTTTATCCTTTTCAAAAGGGACTCAGTGACTGATCCTACGTCCTCTTCATAGGGAAATGAATAATTCCTCACGTATTCTGGTTCCTCCAGAAGAAGAGGAGGGACAGCTATGAATAACAAAAAAGTGGTTCTAGAAAACTCACCCAATAACATTATTTTTCATATGAGTACACTGTTTTTCTTTCATTTTTTATGTCCGATAGTTAAAGAAATTATCCATGTATCGACAGATATGACGCAATAAACATTCTTTGTTTTCCCTGAGTATTTGCTTTTTCAATTAATATTAATAGTTAACATTGGAAAAAGTCAATTTAAAGGATTCTACAATGACGTCATAGAGTTAGGCTCAAATAGAAGAGAATATTTATATTTTTCAGGATGATAATCCTCCAACTGATCGTCACTCATCAACAGCCACGAGTGAAGTTCGCAGCATATTATCATTATATCTATTCCTTTTTTTTCAACCAATCACGTAAAAAAATATCACCCTTTTATTATCCTTAGCTCAATGGAAGCGTCCTAGATTCCAATGTTGAGATTCGCCTCTCCATGGGGGCAGGTAATTTCGCTCAACTTTATTGGAAATATAGGAGGTTCGATATAGTAATGTTCACTTACTAATGCTTATTCATATCCAGAAGGATGCAAATATTTCGAACCAAACAAGCAAAAAAATAATGCAAGTAAGTAAACAAAAAAATTGTTAAAACAAAATATTAATCTGAAAATATATTTAAAATATTTTTAAAGATAAATTTGGAATTCTCTCCTACTTATGGAATGTCTGCTTTAATTGAGTCGCAATGGTCGACATCCTCAGGCATGTGTATGTACATGGTTTCGGTATGCATGTACGCAAGTATATTAACACCAATGAGAGTAGTGAGAAGAAAAATGGAAATACATGAGAGTTATTATGGCTTTTCAATAGACTCAATTATCAACTCGTTTGTAGAGTTGGTGCTGCTCATTGTGGTTCTTTTGAGAGTCAACCATGAGTTTCAATTATGACACGGTCTCTCTTCTCCCTCCTTTCAGCTAACAAAGGAGCCCTGATATCCCATTGAGTGTTCATAAACAGTAATAATAATAATATAATATAGACGTGTTGAGACCATGTCGAATTCCTTGTTCTTTTATATACACACTATTGAAAATTGTAAGTAGGACCGAACCCCCGGGTGGCCCCTCCAGGAAAGGCTCGCAGAAGCATCGTTTATATTTGTTATCATTTTAATATTAATAATAACAATAACAGACACACAGTTATCCTGAATGAAGACATCGGGAATGAGTTAGTTATCCTGCTGCTGAGTCCACCTAACGAGAAGATAACCTTATGAGTATTTCTAACCATAGAGATGATATAAAGATATAGAGAGCTGATTCCCCAATTGCAGAGAAACATCGTCGTTTAGCTGTATTCTCAATATAAATAAAGCTATTTGTACTACGTCATCGTTAGCTGATCATAGAGATAGATTATATCTCTATGATCAGCTTACGATGACGTAGGTCAAATTACTTTGTTTATATTGGACGCAAAAATACAGATGAAGGGATTAAGCTCTCTTTATCTTGTTATTTCTATGGTTCATAGCCATAGAGATATAAAGATATAGAGAGCTTATTGGACTCGTCAGAGAAATACGTCATTGTGTCAAGGATATAGCTGAACGATGCTTTTCTGCTAGTGGAGGGAAGAGAAATGTGCCATTGTGTTATGTTTATATCTCTATGATTCTATCTCTATGATCAGCTTACGATGACGTAGTACAAATTACTTTGTTTATTTTGAACACACAGAAACAATAGACCGCTGTTTATCTGCTATTGAAGGGAATCAGCTCTCCATATCTTTATATCTCTATGGTTCTAACCCATTGGTAGTATAACAATACGTTGAATGAAAAATAAATATGCAAAAACGTCCAACTTGGATACAAGCATCTTAATTCAAATTCAATTATATTCATAGTTAAAGTGTTTAAGAGAAGAAAGACAACTAAGCCATGGAAATGAATATATTTTAAATTGTCATTGAGATTCATAACATGCTAAATAGTCTTATTTAGACTGGGAGACTCATAGGCTATTTCTCAGGACATACTTTTTGGAAATTATATCAGCCCATGCGTTTGGGGTCTTACTTAGCGTATAAACAGGGGAACTCCAATCCCAATCGTTTGCCTATGTAATGTTATACAATTCGAGTTATCACTTTTATATTGACGTCCGTCAATATCAATAGAACGTTTTTCATTCGTTATCATTTAATTATTTATGGGTTATCGCAAGGTGAATTTTAAAAATATTTTATCATTTTATAAGAGTTACTTACTAAATCCCTGCTTTCACCCCATCAACTTAAAACCACTTTATCCTCATCAAAGTTATTTATTAAACACTAAAATACATATATTTATCCCCATGAATAGACAAGAAAAACTTTTTTAAAGCTGGTTCTTACGAATGCATAAAAAGTTTTTAATGAAGTAAATATTCTTAATTAGTCTTTTTAATACAAAATGTTTGTTGTTCTGAAATTTTAAATTATATTTTATTTATATAAAATTAGAAAGTATCTTTTACATGATTCTGTTGTTTGTGTAATGTTTGTTTGTTCATGCTTTTTATGGTTCTGATACATTGTTAGGAATTATGTTGGACTTGTGTTAAGAGTATTATTTTTAATCTATAATGTTTAATTATATATATTGTTTTATATAACTACTCTAAATAAATAAAGTAAAAAAAAACACTTTACATATACTCTTTTTTGCAGAGTTGACAGTCAAATCAATTGTGCTGTGTCAAATAAGTGTTCTAAAGAGATATTTTGTCATAAAATGCTACTAATCATAGCCGACGAGGCGAAACTAACTATTATTTTTTGCAATATGAATTTTTATCTTCTGAAAGAAAGAAACATGCAATTTTTTCATGGGGGCGAGAAAAAAAATCAACTAAGTATCTACTAATATGTCTTCACACTAAACTATTATTGTTTTTATTATTATTGTTTTTATTAATTTGACACTATTTTCAGATGAGCTCAGGGTTTATTTTCACATATTTAAGCCACGGCGTTGCACTTTCTGTAAATTTATTTGTTTGTTCTCAATAGCCATATATCAATTCCGTTGAGCGTGAGTCTCTATAAAAATGCACTTGACAGCTTGTCATCATAAGCTTCTCTTTATGTTTCAATTATTATACAATACCCTTGTTGTTCCTGTTTTCTATATTGATTTATAATAAGTTAAATAATATATTTGACATATTCCCCCCCCCCCCCTCAACATTTTAGTATATTATTTGCTATAAATGACTCTGATAAAGAAATTGTGTTATTATGTATGAATGAAAAAAGTAACGTTATATGATCGTATTTTTCGATACGATTGATTAATCTTAGTCGTGAATCTCTTTGTATTCAAATACAGATAATAACTGGTCATAACTTTCTTAGATATCATCAGTCATTGTCGAACAAATTTCTTAATCGAGAGTGTCGTTTTTGCCAGCAGAGTGATGTTGGCTGAGTGTGATTTCTTTTGTCTTAAGAGAATGATGGCTCAAAAATGCTTGTACCAACATCCTCCAGAGCTAAAGCAGATAACAGCAATTCTTTGGAATTGTAACATTGGTTAACACCTGTTTGGCTTCCCGAGGTAGAATGAGACAACAACATGGTTAAAGTGGTTGTGTGTTCTAGGGAATGGGCTAAGATCGTAAATTCGATTCCGCCTTGGACTCAAGACTCGACTTCAATTCATATTCTTGGATCCTACCCTCAAACAAACAACAAACAAACGAATAATCATATTTTTAAGGTGCCACATAAAATAGAAAACGGGGATATTTTTTTAATGTTTTGATTGTTCTTATTTGATGATAATATGTTTAATTATGTATTTGTTTACGCAATTAGTATCCGTTATATATATATATATATATATCAGGAAACGACCGGGTACCCGACTGTTTTTTGAACGTCCCGGCCCAGTGTCTAAAAATCACCGGGCCCGGACGTATATTTTCGTTTGTTCGTCATTCTGAAAGGGACGACGTTTTTTATAAAATTTAGTAAGAGTTCGAACCATGAACTGGACCGGATCATCACTCTGGGCCGTCTCATCACTAGGAGGGGGTTTGTATATATATTTTGGCGGCTTTATGAATCAGTGAGAATATAGTTATTTAAGTGTTAACAAGTCTGGAGTTTTATTATGCCTAAGAGTACGACACATAAAATAATATTTTATATATAAAAAAATCACTTTCCTGGGAAAAAAAATTCTAAAAAAACGTAGTCTCTTTCAGAATGACGTAGGAACGAATATATTAAAGTTCCGGCCAAGCTTGAAAAATTTAAGCCCCGGCCCGGGTATCGGCGAAAAAATTGTTCAGGTCGTTTCCTGATACATATATATATATATATAAGTAATATTGTTTTATTATTATATAAAATAAAGATCTGTGTTTTTTAGAAAGAAACTATTAAAAGCATTAGATAATATTGAATAAAACTATTTCCAATCATAATAATTTTAGTCCTTCCCCCTCCAAATACAAACGACATGTCTAAGGAAGCTGTAAGTTAATTTACTCTATGAGAGGTGACAGAAGAATACATTGAAGAAGATATCAATTATTATTATTATTACTATAACCTAGTCCCATCATCATTATTATTATTATTGTTTCACTCACCAACACCATTATTTGACAGATGGTCTCCCGGCAGTTGTATGACTACATTGACATTGTTTTTCTTCTTTTTGATTGGTGAGGATCGGAGTCATTGCAGATTAGGTGCATACATGGTCATTGAAGAGGTAATTGCTGGGACAATTTAGGAGGGAAAAGGTCACACCTTGAAACCCCTGTCGTCGTCGTCGTCCAGCTGAAAAGCCAACGTCATAACAACATAAAAAGTGTTGCTGGTTCTAAAGAGGAGGAATAACCCCTTTGAGCTATAGGGGCATTTGAAGGTCAATTAAATGGTCATAAACGAACACAAACTTTTTTTTAATTAATCATAAAAATTATGATTTCTTTTGAATCCTTTTATTTAATGTCAACTCCATCTTTTTTTCCTCCTAATAGTATTTAAAGCCCACGAAATATTTCCTACGCTATGAAGAAAAAGGATGCATATATTTCTATCAAATATTCATCTATTTGAAAGTTTCATCATTACGATCTAGATGGAAACCCACTTCATGGCCGTCGTGGCTCGCCGTAGCCAGTTTTGTCTAATTTTAAGGGATGTAGTTTATACTGATATAAACACTAATGTTGAATCATTTTTGACATATGCATTTGTTTTGAGTGTTTTTTTACAATTGCATCCTTTGCAAAACCTTTAGTCAGATTACGTGATCCCGGATCACGTAGATTCATTTAAGAACATGTGGTGTGGAAGGCTACAATAATAGTTTTACTATAAGCTTTGTGATTTAATAAGTCACAACTATGGAATTGGAGTCTCGAACCTAGCCTCTCTGTTTCCTAATATCATAATTATGACAGTTTGGGATAACAAAGTTAACTAACATGGACCATTGGATTCTGAGTGTCACAATCATTCCATATTAAGGTCTCAAAAACTTGAGGCCAATGTGTTTAACATGTCAAAATATTGGCATATTCCGGATTTAACCAAACCCCTAGGAGGCTCTAATACTTGTAATCCCTAATAATGTGATCTTCCTGCATTTTATAGCCCATCTATGATTGTATTTGAAATGTTTTATTAGAGATGTAGGTTGTTATAATTTTTAATCGAATAGAATAATTAATATATTATAAGGAAGATCTATTTGAATGATTTTGGTATACGTAGCTGTATACTGAAAGATCTTTTTAATTCACGTGGGTTCTACGCAACCATCTAATACTCCCACACGCTATCACCTTACTTTTTGGCATGTATATACATTTGAAGTTATTTGTAATATAGATTTGATTGGACTTTTGATTTGTTTAAAAGACTATACCATAGGAAGACAACACCTAGTCTAATTTATGGAAGATATATCGAATAAGAAATGATTTTCTTAAATAAATCTTTATAGGTATTTTTTTTTGGCTATATGGTTCGATAGAATTGCTCCGACAGGATATAAATAAGCATTAGAGCAAAAAAAATAATCAAACCTAGGGTCTCTATAGGTAATTATATATATAAATACACATCAATACTTGCAAAGGTTGATGTTGCCATCCTAGGTTCTGTTATCAAATTAAAACGATATAATGTATATCTATATAGGCATTGATGAAATGCAATCGAACCAATAGAGCAAAAAAAAAGAAATGCTTCATTCCCTCAAAGAGATAATTAGTATTAAATAAACACACATATCATTAACACAAATGCAATACTTTTTTTTGTACAATCACTTCGATTGATTTCATCTTAAGGGATATAGTAACAAGTATTGTATGAGATACCTAAATTTATTCTCTGATGAGTGTTTTTACATTAAGGATACACATCGCTTCAAAACAACGATAATTATCTTCTGCGACATGTTAGTAATATCTACATATAGTCAAAAATGTGACCATTAGAGACAGGAGCCGCTATAAACACAAGTTTTTTTTTAGTCTGAAGGGGAATTTGAATGAATGCTATGAACAAGTGACCGGTATAGACAGACAATAGTTTGACTGTATATTTGGACGACTATCTAAAAAATAAGATGCATATTATTTATATATCCTAGCTTTTACAATAGTCAGGACCTAATCTATGTAGCATAAGAAGTCTGTTTTTTGGCTTTACAGGTGATCACTAAATATTATCTGGGATCTTGAGGCAATCTATGATAATAAGAACTGATACATTTTCAAATGTATATATATATATATATATATATATATATGGTTCGATAGAATTGCATCCGACAGGATATAAATAAGCATTATAGCATTAAAGTTAGTCACTCGAACCTAGGATCTTATAAATGAGGTAGACCCAAAATGACCATCGCCTCTCGGGATTCGATCCTGCACCCTCAACATTGTGAGTTGAACACGCCTTTACACACTGAGCTATCGCACTCCCAATTTTTTTGGGTTTGAAGGAAAAATACTCCCTTTGTACAAAGAAAGGAGACGCATTCCAAGATGATAAAATCATTCGTTTATTATTCGTCCAAGTAATTAACACATCTATGTAAGATCCATGATTTATCGTAAATACATCATACGCGGACACAAGCTGTGGGTATTATTTTTTTCATTGATACAAAATGACTTCATAACAATCAACGATTCTTTTTTTTTCTTCTTTAATATAAGGGTTCATAATTTAAAAATGAGCGCGACTAAGAGGCTAGGCGCATGTTTTCCTTGGAAAAATATTGGGATTCATCAAAAATAAAGAAGGTCTACTATTAGTATATTGAAATTTTTTACACTTATTTTTTGCAAGTCACATACTACATTTTGATTTATTAAAAATGAATAAACTTCAAAATCTGTCAAAATCACGCACTTAAAAAATTTACAGAAGGAAAGAAGGAAAAATTATTAATCCCAATGAATAACTTAGGCCGCTCTCACCCATGGTCTAGAATAGGTCCCGTGATTCTAGATCATTATAAAAAGAAAACGATGAGGAAAAAAAACGGTGAATCTGTTGGTTTTTAATGTATAATTGAGTGTATCATCATCTTCATCATCTATAGAACTGGTTGACAATTACAAAAAAATAAATCCGTTATTAGCTAATATTTTTTAAAAAAACTTGGGAGTATGCAAAAAAATAAGAAAAATAAAAAAATTTATAAAAAGAGGATCTTTTAAAATTAATTATTAATAATAAAAATATTAATCATAATAATAATAATAATAGTGTATTCAATGACAATTAATAGTAATAATAAGTATCATTTTATCTTGGTTTAATCTGAGGAGGGGAAAGAGTATTCATGAAAAACATAGGCATGTCTGTAGTGGGGGGAGGGGCGATGGAGAGCTACGATTTCAGTGAATTTAGTTGCAGTCCTGGTTGCTTTGACGATGCAATTCACCGTCCTTCTTAGCTTTCACTTACTTCAATCAAAGGGGAGAGAGATACAGCCAAAAAATAAAATGAGAAACGCAATAACATCATCTTAAAAAGGGGGTAGGTTTTAAAAAATAAAGTATTATAAAAAAGACTGGTAACAAAAAATAGAATCGTTCTAATTGATGGAGAAAGGGCTTGAGGCATCATGTTAAGAAGATAGGTTCCTTCTGAAGGGGTTGCGTGATATATAACAGGGGGGCATTATACTCTTGCGTACATGAGAAAGAAAATAAGAGATATGCAAGAGAGACATACCCATAGAGATGATATAAAGATATAGAGAGCAGAGAAACATCCTCGTTCAGCTGTATTCTGTGTGTCCACTATAAATAAAGTAATTTATACAACGTCATCGAAAGTTGATCATAGAGATATATTCTATCTCTATGACCAGCTGAAGATGACATAAATCAAATTACTTTGTTTACATTGAACACAAAAAAAAACCAGATGAAGGGAATAAGCTCTCTATATCTTTTTATCTCTATGGTCATACCACTGGGTGCAAAGAAAATAGAAATACGTTAACATAAAGCATAAATACATCCTCGAAGCTATCATTTATAATAAATAAACGAGCTCTCTGATGTTATAACGAGATGTATATTCACGTTTTTTTTACTCCTTAAAGCTCACACATGTATCCAATGCTTTTACATCAAGATCAATAGAGAATAGCAAGGGAAATACGTAAGCAAATTTGCATCCTAAGATGACTAACTAACTAGATAATTGTTTTCAACCTCTCTAAACTCCAAAGCACTTTGAATATATGCAATGTTTACATTAATGTTGTTAAGTCAAGGGAGTATTCACTTTTAAACGTCTGTTTGAAAGACGATATGTTTTTAAATTCCTATATATCTCTTTTTTTTCTTTTCCATGGCAGGCTTTGTATAGGAAGACCCTTGGCAATGATCCTCACGAAACCCCACAGAGGAACATCATACACCACTCTGGGCGCCCTTATTTTCAATCGTACATACATTTACTTATAGACGTGATAGTGTGATAGAGAGAGATAGATAGAGAGAGAGAGGGTGGGAGGAAGGGAGAAATGAAGAATTCTAGTCTACAAAAATATGCCTAAAGCTGTTTTGCCGGGTGATCTTGATGCCTTAACATTTGTAGAGCCGACAGATCTCTGTCGTCTCGGCATTATTTGTCTAAAAATAAGGCCTGCCTGCACCTGGGGGTTATCTATGCATTTAATATATATTCAGGGGCATCCTCGTCGCTCTGGTAAAAGTAGAGGACTTTTTTATAAAAGTGTATGAGTGTTTCTTAAAATATATAATTGTATTATAAAGATAATCATTATTATTATTATTAAAGTTATGTATAAAAAGAATCAAGTGGAAATCATGCACACCGAAAAACAAACACAAAAAGTCGAATTCGCTTAAGAAGAGTTATAAACTATTTGACTAAGTTAACAGATAAAAAGATTTTTGTCTTTAAATTCTAGTTGTATATATATGAAGTTTTTTTTCATTTATATGAAAAAAAACCACAGAGAACTACAGAGTTGCGACTTGCGAGAGAGAAATTATTTCCCTGAGTACATACATACATATTGTCTTGTTGTCGTTCTTAAAAAAAGCTCTAGAAAAAGAAGTGTGGGGGAGGGGAGTTATTATTTATTATAAATTATTGTTAAAAATATTATCCTTTAATACGAATAATAATAGAGTTGGCAACAAACTCTCAAATGGAGCCGTGTTGTCCCATAAAATAAACATGCAGAAAAAAGAACTTTTAGAAAAATTATTATTATCTTATAAAAAAATTGACTAGCTTCAATAAAATATAAATTGTTTTAATGGTTGTTTAACAAATTAAGATAGATTCAATTGTATTCGTGTCTTCTTCAAGTATTGAAAGGGCCTTTTTTATTAATTATATGGTTAATTGTGGTGTGTATATTACTGTGACTAAATTCCGTCGTCCTTTTTGTCTGCTTTTCAGAATAGAGGAGGAGGAATTGAGAGTGTGTGTGTGTTTTTTTAATAGTTAGAGGTATTGACTAAGATTAGTTAGAATAAGATGATGAGGGGGCATGAGAGGTTGAGTGAGGGGTGGGGGACATGACAAAAGTTGGACTAGAAAGTGAATGAGAAAAAAGGATAAAAATAACTTTGTTGTTTCTTTAAATATAGTAAAGTTGTAAGTAAGTGGTGATGTTTTGGTGATGGGCTGCATTTCTATATATTTTTAATAAATCCTTTTCAACACCATCTATAGGGCACCGTCCGTGGACGATCCGCTCCTTCCTTGACCAAGGGCTTGTGAAACTCTCGTCCGGGACGAGAGTGAATCGTGGCCCAGCATTGCTCGCAATAGTACTATAAAGAAAGAAAACATATATATTAGCATAATTATTATGAGATCAATTTAGCGGGATTTAGCTTATATATATATTAAGTTAAAAATATTTTATTCGGTTATTTGCGAAGAATTTATACATTGTAAAAACAAACTATACTAAAATAATTATAATCCCAAATATTTGTAAGAAATGAATAATTGAAGAAACCCGGTGTCCAGAAGAAATGGTAAAATAGCAAATGTTCAAAATTCAAAATTAATGGCTTTCATTATAACCGCCACAGAGTACTATATATATTGGCAAACGGAAATAAAGTCTAACTAAAAAAGACCGCCACAGAGTTTTGAAGGAAGAATGCTTAGAAAATGTATTTTGAAATAAATGCACTTATGTTTTATATATTTTAGTAAATATGAACGATTTACGAGGCTGAAAATAATAATGAATTGATTTTAATGTCTCAAATGCAAGTGTTCAATTAGGATAATTATATATATTAATGATAAAAATATAAAGTAATTAGTTTAAATGGAACCCTTTGTATATTAATTGATTAATACTGCTAAATTATCTTATGTTTCATTAATATTCCTTGTTTAATTTAGCCTTTTAATTATTTTATTATTATTATGTTATATTATAAATTAATTGATATAAATTTAATTCATTAAAATGAGTAACATGGACATGTCAAATATATTTTTTGATGATAATTTATATCTATAAACTATGTCAGAACATTGATTATTGTTCAATTCAAGTTGGTTTGTTTATGGCTATATAATTATCCTAGGCAATATGTATAGCTAAAAGCCAAAGGCAGTTTGCACGTGTATAAAAATAGTAGCTAATGAGCCATCTGTTTCTTTTTGGTGATCATATTATGACCCAGAGACGCTCAAGATATCAAACAATCCCGGAACTGTGAGCCACATCAGATTAAATATGTATATATATATTTGTCACATTCTTGTCTCCATCCATGCCCACTCCATTAAAAACAGTATTTTAAGTTAACTATTTCTAAGTATTAAGCTATTATTCGCAATGCATTAACATATTTAGGATATTTAGGGATAAAGCTTGCGGATCTCATAAGTAAATGTAAAGTAAAGTGGAAGGACAATAGTACACAAATATACGATGACGTCATTCTCAGTAAACATGTAAGGTAAATGTTTTTATCTTAAATATATTATTCACAACTTTTTTTTAAATACATTGGATCTTCATTCAATCTAAATAACAATGGATAAGAAGGATACAAAAACCAGATAAATGTAAGCAAATGGCAATAAGGAGTTGAGAAAGCAAAAATCCAGTGACGTCATTGGTATTCAATGTTATTAATAAATGTTTTATTTCAAAAAATATGTCTTTCCATAGAGATATAAAGATATATAGAGAGCTGATTCCCTTCAATAGCAGAGAAACATTCTCTAATCCTCGTTCAGCTGTATTCTGTGTGTTCAATATAAACAAAGTAATTTTTACTACGTCATCCTAAGCTGATCATAGAGATAGATTCTATGATCAACTTGCGATGACGTAGATCAAATTACTTTGTTTATATTGAACACAAAAATAGAGATGAAGGGAATAAGCTCTAAATATCTTTTTATCTCTATTGTCTTTCCATATTAGTTATCCATAGAATCTATGTACACAAAGGATATCTAACAAAGTATAACTAAAATCAAAATATTACAGAATTTATCAATGCTATTAATTTTCCTCTCTTTTTGTAACTTTGTGCATCACTTGACATTTGCTAACTTTCTCTCTTTATCACTCCAGCCTCACTGCTCCCTTAACTTAGTGAACTTATTATCATCAAGCAGATAGGAGAGCAAGCAGCACTCATCATAAGGAGAAGAGACAGGAACACAAAGAAGGGGGCATCATGTTCTTCTTCTTCTTCTTGGGGGCAAATCCAATTTAATCTCTGCGTCTTGGAAAAGTAATTTTCTCTCTCTCTCTGGTCTCTGGCACGCCATCAAAGAAGTATTTCTATCTTGTTCCTGGTTTCAAGGCGTATCTAATAAGACAATTATTATTAGCTGTTAGTAGTGTGTAACTCGCTCGCCTCCTAGGTTTATCGCCATCAGAGCGTTTTCTTTTATAATAATAAAAAGACCATTTACCCACCCACCCGGCGAGCCAGGCTGCTGGTCTCTTTCCCGGTGGTCTAATAATAAGCTGTACTAAAGACGATTATAATAACAACAAGAAAAACAAGAAGAAGAAGAACTTATGATGAGAACTCAATAATGAGCTTACACTGAATTGGCCTTAATGTATATATATATATATATGTATAACCGTAGGTGTGTGGATCCACACTGCCACAGTCAGAACATAGGGGGAAATTAGAGGTGGATTGAACATTCTAATGAGTTTTTTTTTCATATACTGTATTATTTAGAGTAGTTATATAAAACAATATATATAATTAAACATTATAAATTAAAATTAATACTCTAAACAAAAGTCCGACAAAATTCCTAACAATGTATCAAAACAATTTAAAAAAACATGAACAAACAACAAAATCATATAAGATATACTTTCTAATTTTATATTAAATAAAATCTAATTTAAAATTTCAGAACAACAAAACATTTTGTATTAAAAGAATATTTACTTCTTTAAAAACTTTTTATGTATTCGTAATAGCCAGCGTTGAAATTTCTTGTTATGTTTGGAGGGATAATACTTCATAATAATTCCCGCATATTCTCACGATGAATCGTCCACATTTGGAATTTTGATGCCAAAAGCCGAATATCTTGCAGTCTTTTTATTATCTTTGAGTGGCTACAGAATGTACTTTTTTAAGTGTGTACACACATAACTAATTAATTAAAGCACTTATAAAGTCTGATGAGTAGTATATATATATATATATATATATATATATATATATATATGCGATATACTTAATTGATATTTTTTCTATTTCCAATAATGTCATATTACCAGAGATTCTAAAATATATAAAATTTAGTCCTCAATTCTCTATTTCCAGTGTGTTCCTAGATTATAATGATGATATAGCGGGTGAATAAGATCCCTTTACTCAACGCCAAGATACATATATGTTGCTTATATAGCCTTTATATGGACCAAAATGGTTCAAATCAGTGTTTTGCTTCTTCTTTATCGCCCAAGGGAGCAATAGAGGCACATCATTTTCGTTTTTATACCATTTCCTTTTTTGTATCACTATACCCTTTCAAAAAAAGTCGAACAAATCCTTGTGTCCCCTTTGTGTGAAGAACCTCTAAGCCGCAGCCTAGAAAAGATTGTGAATTAATCAACCCTTACTCAAAGAATCTAATTACATTTGTCGTGCCATTGTGGACCTTCTGAAGTCAAACGTATATTTATAATTAAGAATAGTATAATGGAACCTTTTTCTCGACCGTGATTGGTTGAAAAAACACAGCAAGATGGAACAATAAGCATAGCATTTGACGTTATTTAAAAAAACATCCAAATGTTGAGGTGCAAACATCAACTTTAAGATAAAAAATCATAATACAAGACTTACATGGTCTTTTCTCATGTCATTTGCAAATCCGTTGGATGTCTCCGAATTAATCAGTTATTAATAATTGAATAAGGTAAGTACTCAAACTCCGGGAATAAAGAAGATTTACTCATCAGTCAGTATATGGATCATGATTCTGACAATTAAACGTTGGACAACCCTGAACTTATTAGCTGAAAAACATGTTTATTGATAAGTTTATTGGACTTAACTTATTATATTTATAATCATGCCTATAAAATTTTGAGGTTCGGGACTCTGGACCCGGTTTTAACCAGTGGGTAGGGCGAACCCTGAGTACCAGTGATAGCTTTTTAACTGGTTCATTTTCCTTTCGGCTTTTTTTGTGGGGCAATGCATCCCTAAGTATAGCTCACAACAAGTATGCCTGAGCACAAGCATACATGCATAAAAGTCAAGTTCTTTTTAAGAGCTCTAAATTACAAGGCGTCGTCGTCGTTAACACTAACCTGCTTTTCTTTCTTTTTCTTCTCGCCACACGCACACCACCAGAGTCAACCACACCACCAACACTAACACCACCACCAGTGAGGCGGGAAAAGAATATTTTCAAAAATACTCTTAGCAAAAGAGACCTTCTTTTCAAGCCCGGTGGTCTTTTGGAGAGAAAATTACTTGGAAGGCTCTTTTGTGTTTATTAATTATAAACACGGCAAGGCAGGTAAATTGAGTAAATTAATGGTTCCCTTCTAAGTGAACATCAATTAATACATTAGGTCTTCATTTAAGGACTCTCTCAATAATAATAATAATAACAATAATATTCCGTGAAAAAGGAAATTAGAAATATTTGAAATATGCTCTTTCTCTCTCTACCTCTAATAGGCCATGAAATCTTCCCTTTCTTCTAGCCATTTGTTTTGCATAGACAATGCATTGAGTGCCAAATCACAAAACACATAGGGCCTACTCTATTGACAAAACGAAAAGAGCCTTCCAACATTGCTAATAAGCAATGGGGATTTGAAGGTAATGGTGATATAATCACTTTTGCATGATGAGGTTTTTAATTTCAATCAGATCAAAATGGGCGATATTTTATGTTCAAATAAGTTAGTTTATTTTCGTATCAAAATAAAATAAAAAAATCCTTAAGTTATATATCTGTATGGCCATATTTGATCAATCTTTTAATTATGCCAATAGTCAAACTATAAGTATATATATTTATATCTCTTTTATAATAATTAAAAGCTGAATGAGCCAATAAATTATTTTATCAATTTTATTTGTCCTTACCTATTGTAAATCATGTTCAAAGTTAGGTAACGAAGAGGGACTATTTACTTAATAAAACGTTACCCATACTAAATGAAAGGCTTTGTGATCTGCTATATTTCTTTAAGAGTAGTAGTACCTTTTGACGCATTCCAGTTTATGTGCTTCACAAATGTTGTCGATGCATTTATTTTTGCCATTTTCGTCTTCTTATTATTTAGAAAAGACATCCAATTGTATATTTAATAAACTTATAGGGTTAATAATTACGTACTCAGGGGTGACAATGAGTTAGATCAATGGAAAAATATCAAGAAGGCCAGTGCTTAGGGAAGGTTATTTCAAGAACTTTAAATGGTAAAAGGGGTTTTAAATGAAACAACAAATGAAAGCATTAGTTTAAAAAAATACCATAAAACAAATAAGACTATACAAAATGGAGAGTACCGGCAAGAGCTTTGATGTACTGTCATCCTTGGTCGTATAGAATACAGGTATATTTTCATAGATAGTGAACCGTCATCGATTATTAATTGTGACGTGCCAAAAGTATATATAATATATTTTGGATGACGTAAGCGAAATGTTATTCTTCCTCTTACCGATGTGATGTAATAAAAATCGCCAGCAAGACCACTACTCTCTTGAAAATATGGTCACACATTGTTTTTCAATATACGTTTTCTCAACTTTGTTTTATCTTACTTGCAAGCATGTGACGTTGCGCAGAAGAAGGGTGCGAATTTCCCGCCGCATCTGGTGCCTTGACATTCGTCGCATAGCTGATCATCCAAGACATAGGGCTTCACCTCCACCCTCTTGTCAATCTCTCCATGCTGCAGCTGAACGAAGCGAGCAGAGATCGCAGCAATGTAGCTCTGCTGGTTGGAAAACGCAACGCGCCCTGCGCCCTTAGGGTACTTTAACTCCGGATCCGTGTCAATCCCTGCGTAGCAAACGCCTCCATACAAACGATCCATTATTAAGGCCAATTCCACTGAAATGGAAAACATTATGTACATGTTATGGATCAATGAGACATATTTGAACAATTTTGCAGAATAAAATATGCTATGCTCATTCGCTCTCCCTTTGGATGTTGTGGCACATATGGAATTATTACCACTCATGTGCTTTCATGTTAAAGACGATTATTGTACTATTAAGTCATGACATCTCCGTAAAACGAAGAAGATATCACTTTTATTAAACACAAGAGGAATAATGCTTTTATGATCATTGACGGCTTTAAACATTCGCTCATCATAAACAAACAAACGTAAAGGATGTCAACCATTACGTCATTAGGGTTCCCTTAACCGCCATCATCGCTGTGTATAATGACCACTCATCACCTGTCTCTAAAATACATATTATCCATGATGACTTTTTTAGTAATTAAGGGCGACACCTAAGTATATGGTGTCGCTTTAATTTCAATCAACATGCGCACATCATCATAGAGACCATTGCTGTTGTTTATATATAAACTCATAACATGAAAGAACCATGTCTTCATTCCATTCCATTATTTTCTTCCTTCCCTTGTGTTTTCTCATCCATCATACTAAAATAAGTTTCAAAAATGTTTGATCACCGCTATTATTATTATTACCTCATGCTCACGGCTTTTGAGTATATCTCTAAGAAGAAACACACAACATGAGGAAAGTAACCCCCTTGGAATTCCTTGGCTTCTCAATTAAAAAACAATGCTTAAAACAATTCTCCAGCAACCTTAATTGCCCCACAAATTCCACATAGGTAAGATGTACAACTCTGACTGCCTATTCAATTGGCATTATTAACAGCCTTATATGGACACCAATAAAAGAAGGAGAAACAAAAATAGAAGACGAGAGGAGAGGAAAAAATCTCACCTCCAAGTGATGGATGGCTACTATTTTAAATATGTACATAATATATATATAAGGGAGTCTCATCTCAAAAGCCCTATTTCTTTTGTCTATGGAAGACTGAAAGGAGTTTCAACTCTGAGGTTAACGTGCAAATGTATATACATGTATAATGCTTGAAAGAAAGTTATTTTAATAGAGTTGACCAAATTAAAAAAAAACTCTTTAAAAGCGTTAATATACTTAATAAAATAAGCTATAAAAACTATATATATTTTATAATGACGCCATAAAGAAGCTTTCAAAGAAATTATAGAAACTATAAATAGACTTTTTATAATTTAGTTTAATTTTTTCGTTTACCTTTGTCATTTTTAATTGTTATATAATTTTATTTATATATTATTATGATATTATTAGTATATATATATATATTAATTATATATATATTATATATATAATATAATATAATATTGTCAGCTAGGTGCTATAAATGATTTATAAATATGTTTGATAATGTATGATTTTTACGCATTAGCACTAATTATATATCTTCTACTTTGGTTATAGTATATATTCCATGAAATGTATAAAAAAGTGTTAATATACTTCCAAATAATTTCTTTGGTGAGCTCAAATTCTTCTTATTGATTACTGATTTTATTCATATCGTTCAAGCCGTGATCAGATACCAAAAAAAGAACGGATTTTTTTATTTTTTTTTTAAACTTATTAATGGAAGTATTCATTTATAGTCTTAAAGAAGGATATTGACTCATTGTATGCAGATATAATAGAACTGCTAAGTTTTTACGTACTTAAATGATTTCATATGATGATTGCACATGTGCAGTCCTAATGATCTATATTGCATGTAATAAAGTAGTGATTTATTTAATTAATTTTGATATGGATACATTATTTATGGTTTTGATTCATATGCATGATTTAAGTGTGTGTAAAAGACAATCAGGAAATTGATTCTTCTTTAATTAATTTATTTATGAGGTACTTTCTTTCATGAATGTACGTCAGATACCAATTTAAAAAATCAAATAGAGTAGATATGGAAGACCCTCAACACGATTCAAGATTCAAAATGTTGTTTTTATGAATGAATTCGTTTTAGATCGATAAACTTATCGGTATTTGTTCTTTAAAGATTGCACTAAATGAGATCTGTTTCTCTCGCAAAAATATAAAAGTACTTTTATTTTCAAAAGTTTTAAATGTTTGTTCTGGTTGACATTTGATTAATTCATTAAAAGATATAAAAAGAGTCAATTTCTCCCACCAAAAATACTTTAAAGCTTGCAATTTTTTCAAAAATATAAAAATATCATATGTTTCGATTGTAATCGCTACAGTAAATTGTAATGAGACGAATCGAAGGATTCATATATTAATAACATTTTTCTATAGAGGGCTTTATATTTTATGCTATTAAAGCTAGAGAACCTATATAAAAGTATATTCACAATGAGAGGTTCGAATAAATCAATCTTTTGAAAAGATCATGTTTATTTTCTTTTTTTTTGTGAATGAAAGGCTTTTTACAAAATTTTATTTAATATATTTAAATTTATTGTCCAGAAGAGTGGATTAATTTCAATAAATCTATTTATTAGTTATTTAATTGAAATAACACTAGCTTTTACTTATTTTCATTATTCTACTTGTATATAAAGCAATTATGTGTTCATTTGTAGTTATTTTTATATAGGAGGCAGCAAGTGACAATGAAACTTCTCACATTGATGTCATCCAAAACGAATAATAACATTGAAGATATATATCCCCAGGGAGTAAAACGATTCACTTTTTCCATTACATTTTTCTTTCCTCTTAAATTGTCATATTCTCCTCCTCCCTCAACATATGTTCACACATCAAAGCATATTTGACTTCAGGAAAAAATATATAATAAAAACAGACTATTATTCCTCTAACGAGGAAAGCTTTGTCTAAGGTTCCGTGAGTTTGCTCATCAAGAAAGGTTCCGAGGAAATAGTTTTTACCGGCTTTTAATGGCCTCGGTACACCGCCTACGAAAACGGTTTTCCTTGGATCTAAGGGAAGTGAGGCGTCCAAGACAAAATCCGCATCTGAGAGTCTCCAGGGGCGAATTTGCACTGGCTTGTCCTTGATGGTTGGGGATGAAACGCACAAGTATAGCTTGTCCTCGTCCTGTATGCAGGCATCGATCAGAGATTGAACGGATGTTCATCCTGAAAAGGAGGATCAATATTAAAATATAGTTTTTTTGGGTTAGATTATGAGAGCAAACTGTAAAAAAAGATTTAAAATAGTTAGAAATACATACCAATTATTAATATTACAGATTTAAAAAATAAACTGAAAGTATTTAGTGTGAAAAAAATATATTCAAAATAGCTAACATTCAATAGTAATAAATTATTAGAGACCACTTAACATTATTAATAATATTGTGGATTTAAAAAATTAACTGAAAGTTTTTAGTGTGAAAAATATATATCCAAGATTCCAAAAATATCCAATAGTCATAAGTAATAAATTATTATAGACCAATTAATAGTATGATTATTATTCAAAATGGTTTCTTGTATTATTATTGTATCAGTTGAATCATATTTATGTGTACTTATACAAATATTATGTGATTTAAATATTCATTTTATTTGAAAAAATATATATTATTGTATACTTCTTTTTTCCGAATTTTAAATGCTTAATGAATAAGGATTTATATGAGTTAAACCATGAAATATCTACAATAAATTTTTATTTACTTGTACATTCTACTTACAAATATATATAAAATTAAAATAGTTTGGTATGATAAATATTTATTTTTTTTTAAATATCGAAAATAAATTGTTTTGAATCGTGTTTTCAAACGTAACACAGTTACTTTTATTGCAATTCATATTAGTTTTTTTATAATGAAGTTTTATTCATTATGTATGTCAGAATCTCTTTTTGCATGGCTGTAATGGATTTTTACTTACTTGAAATAGTAAAAAGGCGTAGCCCTTGGGAGGAAAATAGGACTTGCTCTCAGCTTTGTGAGGCCAGTCCACAACAAGGGGGCCGAATCGACGAAAGCTGGCTGTAATCTCATCTGCAATACGAAATAGTATAATTATAGTTTTTTTCATATATATTTTTAAACACACATTCATTATAGTTTAATGTAGAATAATAATCAATATTCGGAATGTTTTCAAATTTATTTTTTCTTTATATTTAACTTTAATTCACTTAAGTATTTGCTTCTTAAGAATTTTATTGGTTCAAATCCTTGCATTAATACCACATTTTCCTGTCAATAGGAAAATATGAAACCTTTCAAAAAAAATATCTTCAAATATATCATATTTTAAAAAGTTGAATCATATTACAATTTGTTCCAGTTAAAGATGCATAATTTTGGAGAAAAATTTTTATATGGCACACTGGAGTCTAAGTTTATGGTTGCAAAGAAATGGATTTTGTAAATTCAGAGCCAAAAACATATATGCCACATTAAAATGTTATTTAATATTAAAGGGAGGAACTTCATCCATTTGGATCTAAACCCACACGTCTGATTTGAAAATAGCATAGCAATATTATATATTTCAAGCCTATTCTTCAAAGTTAAAAGCTTATAAACTATTCTAATTATGTAGATGTAAGCCGTACAAAATGGTATGATTATAATTAATAGCGTTGGAATATAACTAACATAACAAATAATGAGATTGTTACGTTCATTTAAGTTAAGCTTCCATTTCTATATAGAATATCGCCAATCTAGATTTGTGGACTCTGGCTGCAAAGGAAGTGACATATTTTCCGTCAAGCTCCATAATGCATGCTACTATATTCCAAATAATGTTGAAGTTTTTGTTTGAATGATATGTAGTTTTAAATGACCTAAAAAAAGGTTTTAAAGTTATAAAAAGGATACATTTTTAAAATTGGATTATTGTATTATAAGTTCGTATTTGATATTATAATTTTATATTACAATGCGACTTCCGAATGTAAATGTAAAGCGTTGTTACCAGGTGTGAAGAAGTTGTACTTTCCAAAATAAATAAACAACTCCGGAGCTGAAAGCGCATTTAATATCGGACAACGTATAATAAAAGATAGTTAAGGAAATAATTTGTTTGCGATTGTCTTTCATTTCCTTCAAAACCTGAGTGAATATATGATTTATTTAAAAAACATGTATTAAATTTGAAATAATCTCTTTAAAAAATAATAACACATTTGTTATATATTGTCCGAATCTAAATGCATATGAAGAAGTCACAAAGCAGATACATAAATAAATTTATCTTTCTTTCTTATCTACCGCATCGATCGATATTCGGTAGATATATAATAAAATCTACTGAATACCGAATCGGTGGTAGGGAATCCCAGCTCTGGTTATAATGCTTATCAGTGTATTTTTAAAGTTTTAACATCAGCTTTATTCAACATTATATTTTGTGATTTATCATATAAAGAACATTGTTTTATGATAAAAATAAATCTTTAATTTGGCATTTCGAATGAAACCTGTTATTTTTGGGCCTTCAATGTCTTGGTCTTTACCTTCATCAATATCTGGAGGAAGTCCCCCCACAAAGACCTTTCTGGAGAAGCGTTCATTGGTTGCGTCATACTGAGAGGTTTGACTCCGGGGTGAGGATCGCGTGGATGAGAAGAAACCGGAGCTATTGGCATCATAGCCATGTTCGACCTCCCCGCTAGGGCCTCCACCGCCCCCACCCCCGACATAGTCCTCTCCGCCGCCACCACCCATTAGACTCATGGGAGGTGGCTTTCCTAAAAATAAAAACAAAAAAACATACATGGCTTTATGTTTGTTGAAAGACATAACGATTGTTCACGGACAATTAGACACTTATGAGAAGTGAAAGGAAGTTGGGATTTTAAGAAGGGATCTTCCATTATTATGGATCAAAAGTTAAGAGTGTAGAAATCAACTAACTGTATAAAGTTCAACATTTATTATTCTTATTATAATCTTTATCCTTAAAAAAAAAATATTTTTAGTATTGCAACCAACTAATCGTGGAACATCGAATCGATTTCTAAAAAAACACCATTGAGAAACTGAAATGGTCTAGACTAAAGGTTTTTTTTGCACTGGTGCAAAAATATTTATTGTAGAAGATCTAGGCTTCCTTTATATAAATTAAAACTTTTCTCTTCCCATTTGCAAAAAACACTACACAAAAACAATAAATTTATGGATCAGTAACCAAATGATACAGAATTTTAAGAATAAAGGATAAGCATATTTGTTATCATAAGTCTAAACATAGTGAATATAAGAGGTGTTTGTATGAAATTAATAATATATACATTTTGAAAAGGTTGCGTGAGATAAGTGATATTATTTCCGTTACCAATAAAATTTATGTCATACGATAATGTATGTATAACCAATGTGAACTAGATTGTGAAATAACCCTTTGTAGCGTCATTATTAAGAATACTGCATTAAAATTGAACTACAAGTTTTGATATAAAAATCCAGAAACGGGAGGGACACTAAATTAAGATTTAATATTTCTATCTCGATACGATTAAAATAGAATTATGGCTAAAGGAACTTAAAATTATATATATATATAATTTCGATTCCGCTCTGGACTCAAGACTCGACTTCATTCGTACTCTTGGAGCCTACCCTCAAACAAACAAACAAACAAAATATATAATATATTTCACCTGTTAATATTTATTATTTTCATAATAATATCATAAAAATAATATGTTATAAAATGATACTTTCATGATTTTTCCTTCAATCTTTTTTTGCCAAATGATCTACAACGATGTTTTTATATATGAACGCTAAATTTAGTACAAAATTAGCTTAGGGAACCTTATCTTGTTGAATTTCTTCAAAATGTATCTTCCCTTTTGTGAAAAAGGTATCTAAATTGTACTAAATCGATATCGAGATTCCTAAATCAATAATTCCGAGCGTAATAGTGAAGCATTGGATTAAGAAGTACTGACGTTATGAGTCGATTTACTAGACTCTTGATATGGGAATTCATCATAGAGAATATAGATATAGAGAGCTGATTCCCTTCAATAGCAGAGAAACAGCGTTCTATTGTTTCTGTGTGTCCACTATAAACAAACTAATTGATACTACGTCATCGTAAGCTGATCATACAGATAGAATCATAGAGATATACACATAAACAATGACGTATGTCTCTTCCCTCAAATAGCAGATAAATATCGTTCAGCTATATTCTTGACACAATGACGTATTTCTCTGACGAGTCAATAAGCTCTCTATATCTTTATATCTCTATGGAATTCATGTTTGTAAATCGGATGTGTGACTTTGATGCCTCACCATTCAAAGCATCAGTGTTATTAATAATGTAAGTTTTGATTTTACAACTATTTTAGGACAATCTTTTTTATATGGTTAAGATGTTTATTTATTAGCTAAATCCATACAGTGTAAAAATATAAGAATACACTAGAAAATAGGAGAGAAAAAAAACCACACAATCTTAAGACAGTTACGTAAAAAACAAAACATAAATGAACATTATAATTCAAAATTACTGTTTAAAGATAAAACCATAATATAAAATGACATATTAAAAATATTTCTATTCAATATAAACGTTGATGCCGTCTTATTGTCGATTTGATGAGTTTGATGTATTTGAGAGAATTTGAAGGAATAAAACTTAATCAAATCTCCGGCCATGTCCATGACGTCGCAGATGAATTGGGAATTTTTTTAGAGGGCTGAATAACGAGCAGCTGCCCCAATCATAATTGCTCTAAGGTCTTCGATTCGAATATAAGATTATTACATGCAATCATTATTGCGAAGAGACTGACTATATATATAGATATATATATATATATAAGTCTCCTTCGCAATTAATGATTGCATGTTGAGCATTGCAAATTCAACAGCCTTTTGATGAGGAGAATCTTGTTTCTTCTTCTTCTGAATGCGCCAAAAAGAATTGTAGCTCTAATCACGTTCGAATTTAACAAACGTTTAGATGAGTAAAGTGCTTGATCGTCTTCAGTAGAGGACAATCCACGAAGGCGTGTAATGTATTATTAAATAAAACAGCAGTTATTGCAAGGATAATAAATTTGATGAGGTCTGCTGAGATTTGGAATTGAGCTGTGAATTTGGACCCGTCAGCGATTCCACAAGTTGAATTAAAAAATCTTTTTTCAAAACTCTTTATACCATTTTTTATAATAATTAAAAATCCTATTTCATTTTTGCCATAACAAACTACGTTTCAATATTTATGCAGTACTTTCCCACATTTTTTGCTTACCCCTGCCAAAAAAAAAAAAAAAAACCCGGGAAGTAAACAAAGCACCTTTCCTTCCCATACTCCGCTATTATTTTATTCTGTAGCTTTTTGGTATTATAAAAATGGCTATGGCTCTTCTGTTTATCCATTAAATCCGTGAAAAATCCACAAATTCATAGCCTTGAATGTTCAAAGGCAAAAGTAGATAAGACTGAAGCCATATAAAATCCGTTTAAGCTCAGATGCCTTAATTGCTTATACCTGAGAATATGTACAATGAGATTGTCAAGATAACTGGAGTAAGGCCTTGTATAAATACTTCAATCCTTTGTTTTTATAAGTGGAGAAACATTACTTATTCAAAATTCCCTTTTAATTGCAGTACATATTTATATATTTTTAGTCACCTTTATTTATTTTCTGAATGACCCCAACTCCATACTTTTTTCTAGCATTCAGAATAAGTATTCCTGCAAACTCTGCAAAAAACCATTTTGGCAACACTAGATTATATTTCTTATCGTAAGTGTGAGGATCGATTTATCAATGAAACTAACATTTCATATTATCCCCAGATTACGAGAAGCAGATTTATACACATATTATTAAAATGTATTATTGTATTGTAGATTCGTAATAACTTTAGTCAAGGCCTCTTAAAAAAGACTATTAGTTTTTAAAGGTTGACATTCTTATCTCTGAGTGAGATCTTCTAACCTCAAAGGCCAAAAATGGCCTTGATGTCTCATATTATAAATACTTTTCAAATAATAAGTCACGCTTATGTTTTCTATTATTTATATAAATATATAATTGTACTACACATCTGTCCTTAAACAATAAGTATTGGTTGAAATTAAGCTCTCTAAAACTCCTGAGGTTTCTCAAGACAACAAAGTTATTCAAAATACAAAATAATAAGCGTCCCTATATATGTATTCATTCTTTTACATTTTAATTCTAAGCCCATAATATTTTAATCAATCTATTTTAATATTTTAATGGATTAAATATGTTCCTTAAGATGGACTTTTTACAACATATAGTATTAATAATGTTTAGAATGATGTAATTATCTTTTTTTGGAAAGTATCATCAACACTTGAATTAGATGTTTAAAGCAAGGCTTTCTATTCAACGAATTCTCTTCTCACAAAAAGAACGCATATAAGTGTTAATTAAAAATGTTTGTTTCTTTTCAAAATTATAATTAAATACTGCCTTGCGGTTTACAAATAGACAGTTTGTACAAGGTATCATACATATGTACCTACATACCCTTTTTTACCCTTCTCATTTATTACTAAAATAATGTCAAACTTTCTTTTTTAAGATAACTGTTATTCTCCCCTCTTTATTTTTTATTCTTGGGGACATTTTAAATGGATCTAAGTCACATTCATTTTTCGACAATATGGGGGGAGGGGGGGGGGGGAGTGGGAGTTAAGTGCCTAGAAGCATTTAATTTTTAAAAACTCAGGGCCATTAAAATCGGAGAAGAGAGCACATTTCTCTTTAAGTACAAAAATAGTACTATCTAAAAGTACTTTTTATGAAAACTTTATACAATAACGAGAGAATGATTTTAATCTTTTTCTCTCCCATTTTTAGATACCTAGAGCATGTTACAGATAAAGATATTTTTTGACTTTTTATGATGTCAAACTATAGTGTTTCGATAGCATGATACTAACAGATAGTTTAACGATGTATCAATCAATATGTTCTGATCGATGCAATGATTTGATTTTTTGATTTTCTTATATAGTCTTATTATTACTCTTACTACATCTAAATCAGAGTTGAATAAATTAAAGACCTTATATATATTCAGCCTTAAAAACTGAAGACTGAATTCTGGATCAAGAGAAAGTAGTAGAAGTCTCTTTTTTAATCCCAAGATAGACTTTGGATACTTGCTTTGGAACATAAACTAGAAATAAACATCAGTTTTACTCAAGTAAATAGCTTTTCGAATAGAATCCTCGTCTAATATGAACATAGCAGCATACAATTACGGATAATTGTTAACCATATAGTTGGTACAGTCTATAAAACTCTCATCAAGAAATTTATTTTTTAATATAGTACATAATAATCTATTGCTCCAATTTTTTAGGCAAAACTATTCTAACAAAGAAATATAATGCACAAAAAGTTAAATATACAAAGAGAAAAAATTTTTATTATAGGGGGAATTTAAAGAATTTAAAGAAGGGCTAGGACATATTAATTAACTAAGATTTTAAAAAAAAAATTTGCTGTATTGAAAAAAAAAAAAATATGAAAATTTAAAAAAAAATGATTTATTTTGAATATATTAAAGATCTACAAATTTCATTAAATCAAACATTTTTTTTATTTTTTTTTGACAAACTATTTTGAAAAAAAAAAAAAAAAAAAAAAAACGATAATAAGCAAAGCTACCTTAATTATATGTACTCCCAGTCCTAACTTTAATATTTTCTTACCTTTTTCAAGAAGTGGTTGGTGGAACTAGAGAAAATTTCCCACGAGCAAAAAAAATATAAGAAAAGCACTGTTTACCTCACATTAAGTTATTTCTGACTATTTAACAAAAAAAAAAATGTCAAAATTTAAAATTTCTGGTCCGGACTGTATAAAAGGAAAAGTGTTTACTTTTGTGTCTTGAAGAGGTCATACCTTACCTACTAAGCTTCGGATCATATATGGAAGGAAGGCTTCCCTCATCTTTAACATGTTGGACAGATATCTCGAAATATCCAAGCATGCATTGAATTCGTTAGAGAGAGGAAAACTTTTGGGGCATTGATTGCAGTCGATAAAAAAGTATTTGACACGATTTCTCTCATACATTCATTTAAAAGCTATTAAAAATATTTACCTCGTCGTTTTTTTAACCCTATACGATCACTTCTCTTTAATGGTACGTCTGTTGTATCCATAAATGGAATACATAGTGAGTCCATCAGATTAGGGAGAAGTTGCAGACAAGGCTGCCCTGTTTCACCTCTTTTGTTTGTTACTGAATGGATGTCATGTCTAGTATTTTACAACGAAAATATAATGGTTTTGGGATAAGACTTGGGACACAAAAAACATATATTGGATCTATACGCGGACGATTTGACCCTTTTTGTAGAAGCCCACTCAGAAGCTCAGTTGACTAAGCGAATTGATATACTCTTCTCCTTTTTGAAAAAAATTGCTGTTAGGTCTGGTTTATATTAAATGAAGGAAAAACTTCAATTGTTCCCTTAGGCCTATGGAACCATATAGTTCTGCTAATGTCGGAGGGTGTAAATATGAAAGACAGAGCTGATATATTGGGGATAGAATGGACCTCACACGGACCCGGCCCTTCCAATTGGTTGAATTTAAACCATATGGCAAGGAAATACTATTTCGAATGGAGGTCTCGCAATATTCTCGAGAGAATCAATATGTATAATATATGCTTGTCTCTCGGGTAATTTATGGCTACTGCTACTGCAGTTCCTTCTGTAGCAGAAAAGGCCATAGCAGAAGAGGATGTCTGGTTAGGGATTTTGTTCCATGGTAGATATATCTCCGCAGTTAAAGGGCCTCGAAAGCAGTTTAGGAGGAGGATTTCACTCCTGGGAAATATTTTTCCAAAGATATATAGTAAAATTCTAGTGGATCTCGACCAGAATCCTTTTTTGGAGTGGAGGAACTATATAACCCATTCTTCAATATATATTTTGCTCGTGCTTGGATCGTTACTTTCCAAACCGACCATAAAGGAGAAATCCTATGAATGGTCTGCAGTTCCAAGAGTTTTGTGGTCAGGGAATCCCATTTACGACTACAATAGTACAATTGATATTATAGTCCGAAACCGCCATAAGAGTCATTTTTTTGTTAATCTCCCTGTCCGGAAGAACTTGAGTTTCTTGCTCTTTCTGAAAATTGCATACTGTGCATGACCTAAAGCCAAACTCCGTCTTCGATAGTGGGAGATTCTTTTTTCCTCTGAGAAGAACAGCTAAAAGTCACACCTACCACTCTTGCCATGGTATTTGAAATTCAAAGATAGGGATATAAACAATGAGGTTGCAAATAACCTCTGTGAAAAGTTTTTGCGACTCCTTAACCTTTCTTCTACTTGGAAGAATCGAATAAGTGCGTTCGACTTCTGGACAATTTTATGATAAGACTTTTACTGTTCAATTTCAGATCTCCAATGACCTAATCTTTTACAACCACCATTGTAAAGATTGCGGTGAGCTCTACAACCGAAACTCTACACACCTTCTTCGACTGTCCGGTTCTAAGTATTGTAAGGACTTTCTTACAATTAAACATAAGCCGCGTTTCCGACCGATTTAAGGGTAACAATGCTGTTCGGAGTTGATACCGACCCAAAGCTGAGAAATCAAATCCATAAATATTACTCTTCGAGGTATAAAGCGTACATCGCCAGGCATTAACGGATGGGACTCAATTAGAAACGTTTAAGCATCCGAGCAATAATGATAGCTACATCAGCAACATATTCGACATCTTCAGTCAAGATTCCGAAGATATTGGACAGGAATGGGACTTTGCGCGAAATCTTATGAAAATTTTCCCTTCCAGTTCCGTGCAACATTTGAAAACATTGAACTTATAATACAACAGTATGATAAATTCACCCCCAAGAAACTCTTAAACCTCTTTTTTACAATATATGTTTTATTATGTTAGATAATTGTTTTACTTTTATAGTCCACCCTGATATGAGGGGCTTGTTTTTTTTAATAGGGTCTGCTTTTTAAACCATTCAATCTCTTTGTTTTTAAAAAGTAAAAGAGTAAATAAATATTTGGAGACTTATTAGAAAGACTGGTTTATATGTGTATATGTAATATGTGTGTATCTATACATATTATTTAGTTTTTTAACATTAGTGTGCAAAATCATTCCTTGAGTTAATTTTCCCCTAGTGAAATTATAAAGAAAAATTGTTCATCCCCACCCTTTGTCGCAGATTATATTATATGTGTATCGTTGTTCTTTTTATAATTGAGTTGATAGGTCTTTAAGGGGCATTTTATTTTTAATTACATATGTTAATTTATTTTTTTCATAATACAATTTGTCCTTTGAACGTTTATAAATAATTTATATATATAACTTTGTATATAATTTATGAAATAAATAAAGACCTTGCTTTTGAGGAAAAAAAAAAAGAATGAAAACTGACGTCATTGAGACTATTTTTTTGGGCTTCCATTTTCGCCTTTCCTCTAGAATAATTATAATGTTTGTTATAGAGTAGTTGGTTGATTTCATTTAGTTTTTTAATAATAATATGTCAAAGGATTCGCCAATGACGTCATGGATGTAGGGCCATGAAATAAAGACAATTTGTATTTTTAAGGATGCATTTCTTCTCTCTGAATTGCTGATGTTGCCTCCTCGACAGCCGCAGTGAAGTGAGACTTGTCAGAATAATGACTAATTATTTCTTGTTTCTCCTTTTTTTAACCAATCATTCAACATTTATAAAAGAGACCCTTTTCTGTATTCTTATAGTAGACAGCAATGGAAAAATGCATATGTTTGTATAATGATATAGGTAATTGTACCCTTTCAAGACCTTCATTCGTATATAATGCAAATAACTCCTTATCTGATATAAATCAGTAGGGACCTAACCAAGCAAAACGAAAATCATTTCATGACGTGAATAACTTAAATTTCTCAAAAACCTCTCTTGGAATTCAAGGACATGACAGAAGCGCTAAAGAGACGCTTCTTCACGCTTCATTCACTATTCATATATGATCGAGAATATATATATTTACTCTAAAAAAGTTGAATTGACTTTATACCTAAGTAGTTATGGCTCTAGTTGTACTGCATGCTGAAGGAAGGAGAAGAAGCCACCGCCTTTCCACTTGAAAAAAAAAATACTACCTTCCCTCAAAAGAAAGTCTTCTCTTCGATATGCAGAGATACGTGAACTTATTAGTCTATTGACTTTAGTAAAAGCAATGTGTATTATTATTATTTCTAAAAAGGAGAATTCATACTGTACAAAAAAAATGTATATGTTATGTTTTTGGTGTCTATTCGGGAGTCTCATCCCCTTGTATGAATTTATTTATTGTGACGTCAGAAGGGATACATATATTATAGTAGTCGTTTCTTTGAGGTATTTGCCTTCATTGAGCAAGCCAGTAGCTATTAAATGAAGGTACAGAGTGACTCATTGTTCATTCTTCTGATTATGACTGGACTGATCATTACTCTTCTTAAAAGGGAACTCGGGGACTCTTCTTCTCCAAGCCCTAATGGAAATGAGTAGGTGTATTCACTTTGTGGGTGAAAAGGAGTTACCCTCCTGATATAAAATAAGCGTTGACAGTAGAAAACGACAATAATGAACTAAGTTGTAACGTTTAATGGATGGATATACTGGTATCCAATAATCTGTCCATTAAACCAGAACATTTCAATAATTGCTTTCATCTTGGGTAGTATTTAAATAGATCGGGATCTCCTTATGATTTTTTGAATTTAGATCACTTGAAATGATAAAAATATATTTTTGCTGCTGAAGAGATCTCCGATTTCAGCAATTACGGCACCCTGTAAAGATTTTTATTATCTGTCATTTTGGTTAATCTCCTTATTTTTCGTTCATATTTATTATTGTTTTGTGAATGTGCTTTATCAACATCGACTGCAAAAACCTTTGATCTCTTGGGAAGTAAAAAAAAATATATATATATATATAATATATATATATATATATATATATGTGTGTGTGTTAAATAATATTTTCCCATTTAGTCTTGCTAACCATATTTCACGTTTACAAAATCAGACTTTTAAGGTGAAAGTGTCCTTTATAATAAAGATACAAACAGGTACAATATTAAATTTCACAATTACTTGTTTTTTTATGACTGAATGGCTTCCATTAAACAAATATTATCTATAAATTCAGGTAAAACACGTTTTTTTGTAGTGAAAGGACTTGATTCAAATAAGTTTTATATATTTTTATAATATTGTTTGTCAATCTGAGCTATAATGTCATTGTATGGATCGCTTTTATACAACTGTTTATAAAGTTATTATTCTATATTTATAGCTGCTGTTTTAGTTTATTTTAGTATTACACCTGTGTTTTACACATGATTCATCTCTAATATATATATATATATATATATAATTTCAATATTTATGTATTATGTAGCTACATATAATAATTCAAAGATAATATTTTGACTTTTATGACGTCATACTAAATGTTTCGATACCACTCAACCTCTCATGACCAATGCCCATTCCTCTTTTCTCTCTAACTACTATTTTTGTACTTATTAGTTGGCCCTTCTACCTTTACCACAGTTGGACATGCCACCTCCACCATTTCCACCCCGATGGGATCCGTCAGGAAGATATTGCTCCAAGTTCGCATAGTGTCCAAGGGCCTCCTTGAACATGCTAAAAGTCAAAAAAAAATATTATTATTTAGGGATATCCATTTATATACTTTGTTTTTTTTGTTTGCGTGAAAAAAAAACCGGCATTAATTTGGTAGATTAATTAAGTTATATGTAAGTTTTACTTATGGACAATGACATACTTTGGCTAAGATCATAAAACTGTTAGAACCCTTAGAGCAGTGGTGCCATGGTGACGGCCCGCGGGCCGGAACCGGCCCGAACTGACATCTCATTTGGCCCCGTTACGTTAGTGGTTGAGAAGTGTTTGTATAAATAATAATACTATGATACACATCAACAAATTTAAATCTACTTTTGTTTAGTGTTTAGTGTTGCGAGGCCAAAAATGTACCGGTAATTTGGCCCCCCGAGGTCCCACTTGAAAACAGTCCGGCCCCCTGACCGATTTTTCCGATTTTCATCCCTGCCTTAGAGCCTCCACAATTGTGAATGAAGAGATCTCATATCCCAAGTAAGACTCTTATAATATAAACTTAAACCTTTAAATCATTTCAAAGCAACCGACTATTTTTTTAAACCTGCAACTGTAAATGGAGATGACTTAAACAAATACGAAACTTAAAAAATGGTTAGTTAATCCATCAGTACGTACAACATGGGACTTCTTCTTAAATTGTGATAACGTTTTTGTTTATCTTTCATTTTTTTCTTGTTGCATATTATTATTTCAAAAAGAATATCCGTGTCATCAGAAATATCTCTAGGCTTAAACATATAGCAAAAATGCATATACCTGCTACTGCTGTTAGTTTTTAACTTATATTTATAGAATGAATCATATTACCGGTTTTATTTGACATCATTGGTCTTTGTAGCCTTCCATCTTTGATTGGTTATGATTCAGTAAGATGTTATTAAGTTTAATTTGCAAACAAATACAGCTTATGTTGGATTTTCAAGCTCAAATATTTATTGTTTTCTTTCAACTACCGATATACTGATTAGTATTCAATATGAAGGCTAAATTCCAGCCTAGGGTATCGTCCAAAAAACACTTCTTAATTAGGATTGGATTATATTACAACAAGCTTATCATTCTTTAAAGTTGAAAATTCAACTGTTAAAATAAACTATTCTGGCCAATCATCATGTTTTGTAATGGTTTAGAATTGTAATAATTTACGTCCTGCTCCTTCACTTGATTGTGGTCACTTAATTTATGTATTTATTGAGTCCAGAAGTATAAGTGCTGTGGAAGAAACATTATTTTAACGTCATATTCATAACTCTTACGCAAAGATTTCATGATCACTAACATATGTATGTTCGAACTTTGTGATTTTTAATCACAAGATTATTTCAAATCCTTTTATTCATCGAAGGGCATATTTGATAATTAGATTATTGTTTCCTCTCAGTATGTTAACATTCTATTGCATTTCATAATTAGTTCCGCTGTTGACGTAATAAGCATATCATTAGAATATTTGTCATCAAAATATGCAGTTCATTAATAATAAAATCAAGCTAAAAAGAGCATGACATTGAGTAGATAATGGTCATTAATCTACGTAGTACTTACTCATAAGATTTTTACGTCCAAGGACAAATAACAGTTAAAACATGTTGGGACAGCTTCACTGACATACCAATGAATTGAAAATGAGCTGGAAAGCAGGTCATCTAAATACAACAGTAATTGAAAAATGATCCTGTTGATATGACAAAAAGTAAAAACATAATTTAATTAGTGTTCAATGAGACATATATATATATATATATGTGAAAGAAATCGTGTGTATCTAAAACTTCAATATACCTTTTTTGCACTCTTACAAATGGGTTTTTAAAATACAATCAAAAGTCACCTAATCAATAGCAAGGGATTTAAAATCACTCAGGATATCATAATAAAAGGTTTTATGAGGTATTTTGGTCGAAAGATTATCATAAGACGTTGTGAAAAGACAATCAACACATTAATTAAAGAAGAGACGTCATTACTTAACGATTATTATTTTTTTAATCGATAGTTTTTGATAAAAGATGTACGATAGAAGAAAAAAATAACATGGATACCGGCTGCTGGAATATGAATATCATTTGTTCCAGTATACATTTGTTATAAACTCTTTTCATTGCTTGTAGGATATTGTTTTAAATTGGAGGGAAGTATACTTTTAAGGGTTCACAGAGCAAGAAGAATGGAAATCCTTATTCTTGTATTGTAGTCATAATATCTTTTTATGTTAGGGGAAGGTCTCTTTTGGGGAGAGGGTACCATGAACTCAAACTATTTTTCTTAATATATCAAATTGTTTTATGAACTCATTTATTTGAAAAAGTATTAAAAAGAGTTGGACACCCTTTCATGTAGACTCCCTTTGTTTTATTAATTCCTTTTTTCCTGAGAGCGGGAGTTTTCAAAAGTGTAAGAGAAAGGATTGCAAAGTTTATAGACAATTGCTTAGTCTTATACTGGATATATTATAGCTTTGGGAGTGCTTATACCTTTCATTTGTACAATATATTTTATTTTTATTGCTAGGTTGAGTTATTAAAAACAATTTTCTCAATTAAATGATTATACTACAAAACATATATTAACAACTGTGTAACATACAAATCTACTTTAACATATATATGTATCCTTATTTTGAAGAGTTTTGTTTCATATATATATATATGCCCAAAATATATCAGGAAGAGAATATATAGAGTACATTGAGCATTAAAAAACAACATTATAGAACCTCAAATAGTTAAACACGCAAAGAGCCTACGAAAAGATTGCATGTAACATTATCACTGTTTTGCATGACATATTTCAATATGTCGGAAGAATTGAGTAGATTCGAACAGATGGCATTTTTTCTCCAAAGGATATTAAGTATGAGCTCAAAATAACCTTAATTTATTATTGCTTTAAAACGAAGACTTCCACTTAACTTTGAGTCTAGTCCATGCCATATATAACCCTGACTTTTAATTTAACCTGGATTAACTCCGAAGATAGCTCCTAAAAAACATATTTGTCCCCAGAATATAAAGATTCAAAGCTTTTTTGTACACTTTCAGCGTTTTAGAGCTTTGCTATTTTAATTAAGAACTAGAAAATATAATGGGAAATAAAATTGAAAAAGGATTTTAACATTATTATATGTCTTACGTCATTAATGATCCTATCATAATACTCATTATTTTGCGTCTATTATGATGTATTTTTTGTTTATTTCCAAGTTAAGTCTTCACGTAATGGTGAGGCATTCCTACAAACTGTACCGGTTCGGTATCAAGCATAGATCTTCAGCTTATAACAAAAAAATCCTAATATGTGACACCTTGTTACTTAGGAAGAGTTTCTTAATGAGTAATTCCTGCCTTGAGCCTTAATAACAGTTGTTAATTTTTCAGCCAATGAAATTGATAAGGAAACCAGTAAGCTTTTTATGAAATAATTATCTATTTTCTACATTTAAATTTTGCTTTCAGGATATTTAATACCCAAATCATAAGGGAGCTTAAAATATGTATCATGGTTTTTATGATCTTAGCTTTGGGCTTTTGGACCTCTGAATATAAAAAACAACTCACGTGATGCACATCATCCCCTCCACCCATCATTTCCATCATGGGCTTTCCTCCGAAGGCATGAGACTTCCTCATCTTGTTGCTATTATTGTTTGCGAGCCCAGGCCGTTGAACCCAGAGGGTGGGGGCCCAAGAGGCGAGGAAGGAAAGGGTTGAGCCAGGGAGGAAGAGGGGCTGGAGGAGTTACCGTGGATCATTCTACCGGAGCCTCGACTGAGATGATGTCCCCCCATACCCGACCAGTTCCCACCGGGCATCCCGGATCCACCACCGTTGCTCCCGCCATTGTTGGGGCTGGACCAGCCGTAGCGGCCACTGCCGTGCTGATTCGAATTGACTAGATATTGATGCTGGGGCGGTGGGGGGTAGTGGGTTCGAGCACCGCCGGGGTAGTGATGCACTGGAGGCCGACGCTGTTGTTGGGCTGAAATAAATGTCGAAAGAAACATGAAGAGGGGTCACGAAAGATGGATGGACAATCATTTATTCCTTTGTAAGAAGTATTTTTAAATTAAGAGACTAAAATGTTTATTTATATATTTTTTTATATGTAATATCTCTACATCAATAAAGTCTATAAAAAAATTAAGATTGAGATTTTGGTCGGGAAAAATAATGAAACATATTAAAACATGGCTATAAGTAATGTTTCTGGATTAACTTTATAGTCAAGATACTCTTTAATACAAAAATATTTATAGTTTTTTGTTTCTATACTCGGATAAAAATTGGCTTGTAATTTACAATTGTGCGGCATAAAAAACTTAAGCACATATATTTGTAAGACGAGTAGCCTAAGATTTCATAGGCATATTAATTAAGATTTTACATCTCAACCATCTTCTAGCCTGCAAATATTTTCCAGGAGGTACATTGGCCCGTCCCGTTTTTAGGTCGATCTCATCGATTTTTTGTTCCAAACGATTTTTTAGTGATGAAAACAAAGAGAATGTAAAAGTTTCAGCCTTCAAATGACATTTTTTGACTGCACAACCCACTCAAAGTTTAAAAATGCCGTCTTTGGTCAAAATGGGTATTTTAAAAAGGCTTTACGGTCTGAGTTTTAGTTACATTGAGTGAAATTAATTTTTCAAAGGATATCTTGAAATTTTGTTTTTCAAGATTTTTTTTGAAGCAAACAAATAAATAAATATTTCTAAGATTTTTGGCCTGTTAGATAGGCCTCTTTTGTCATATATAATGTATTTTATTTTGTTCAAGCGATTTTTTTTCTAATAAGATACTTTTATCCTAATAATACTTGGCTTAATTCTTTTTATTTTATGTTTATATATTTAAAATGTTAGAAAATAAAGTTTTGGAAGTGTTCATACTAAAAATATTAATGAACTTTTGCAACCCTTTTCTTAAGTGTTCTGATATAGCTGTTAATTAAACAGATATCCTACGGAACACATATGATTACACATTCTTTTTCAGACATAAATCTCATTTCTCCTATTTATAAAGCTACTGTGTTCTCCTACAGAGAGCTAAAAACATGTTGGATAATCAGAATCGGACCGTTACGCAAGACGTGATTTCTTGGGCAAATTTCAAATCCTAACTATATATTTGAGGGTTACCCCCCCCCCCCCTCCTGCTAGGACTTAAATACTTTCGCAATAAATACCTTTAAAGCAAGAGTTCGAACCATGACCTGAACCGGTCCATCACTATGGGCCATCTCATGGAAGCAGATAAATAACTATTTTCTAACTGATCCATTATATCACTATGAGAATGTTTGTTAGATATAATGGATCAGTTAGAAAATAGTTATTTATCTGCTTCCACGTCCGTAGTTTTAGAATGCCTAACAGCACAAGTTATCAACGCCATGAAGATTTCTTCCTCGATTTGATGGCACGAAGGGAAAGGATGTGAGTGCATGGCTGTAGCAGGCCATGGTTCGAACTCTTACTACAGCCATTAAGAAATGATTTATTATATAGGTCTAAATAACTATTGGATCACTATTGAGCATATAAAAATGTATCCCCAAAAACAAAGCAAATCAAATTATTCAGTAAGTACGCAAACTCAGTGTGACAGTGTTTTAAACTCTCATCGTTGAAGGCAAAGGTGTTTGAGTCCTCTCGGGAGGGAAAGGTCGATATGAATTAATCATCTGCAGATACGAGTGGTTTAATTTAAATGCTATATGGCACGTTCATAATCACACAATGATACTGTCATTCACTCTAACTCAATAGGAATATTTTTAATGGTAAATAATTTTGAACTAGGTTGAAGTATAAGAAAATACAAGTTTACAAAAGTTCCATTACACTGGACAACAAACTTTCAAAAGTCGTTTGCTTCCGGAACCATATTAGTCAATTCCTACCAAGTTTTTTGCGCTAATGTTAAATATCACATCGAAGTTTTTTGATTTTTTCTCATTTTTGAGATACGTTTATTTTAAATAACCGGGGCTTTCCTCCACATAACGATAACAATAATTATATTGTTACATAAACATATAAAAATCAAAAGGCATCCTTGCCAAAACAAATGAATACACTTGGATTATTTATAGCCCCAGCTACTAGTTTTCTGTCTTTTTTTCTTGTCTTTTGTACTCATTTCATGTTGCATTTCGATTCGACGTCCAAAAAGCAATCATGGATGGACTCCATTTCCCTCGATGTCTCTTTTCCATCATTGGAATAACTCGGTGGAAATGATCCCCATGCTCATCACTCAAAGATCCACCACAATGCTCAAGGAAAAAGTCCAGGTGAGAGCGGAGGAAATGAATTTTTAGGTTACATGTTGCAGCCGGTTTTAGCATAAGCTGTCAGCAAGTTCTCTACAATAATGTGTGCCCTACGTCTGATATATACAAAGCCATTCAGCTCATAGTTATTGGGTTATCTCATATATTGTAAGGTTAAAGCTGATAATGAAGATATTCAATCTACAGCACTGATCCCCAAATGAATTAATAAGGCATACTGTTGAGAACTAACAAAGTTCTCTAAGTTCTTGTTACTTCTTCAATAGCTAATTAAGCCTGATGGATAAGCTTGAAAAAGGGAAACCCTAAATGCTATTCATGTGAATCGAATTGATTGGAATCCGTGCTTTAAAAAGGAAAGAATGAAAAAGAAAGTGGCGTACTTGCTTTTTTCTTTTTGATTCATTTTCTATTCATGACACAGAGGAAATAAGTAAAAGGCAATGGCTTATTATGGACCATCAAAACAACTTGCTTTTCAATAACGGCTTTCTAATACTAATACAATGTAATTTATCATTGATCTAATTAAAAAAGATATAGCATGGATGGGCGGCATGTTATTACATATATATAATACTTTACAGTATCGTGGTTCAACTAACTTAAAAACAAATGGCTATACAAATAACGATCCTTTATATCTTTCTGACTTATGACTTATACACACTTTTGAATCAAAATCATGATACTATTAATAAAACTATATATCATTTAACGTTTTTTTTCTTTATATAGCTTTGGATCACATCGATCCACCAAATGTCTGTATTAAATAAAGGATCATGGATATTAAGAGTTAGTCAGTATTTGACGTAGTTTATGTTAACATAATATGTAGTATGTTGGCTTTAGTCATATTGCAATATGCAATTATAAAAATCTGCTACAGAAAATAGGGGTCAAAATATGTCTCCCGCTTCTGCAAATAATTTAGAAACAAAGAATTCCTAGCATGGATGTCACTTTTATGTTTGTTCTATCTGCTCATTTATATAATCAAATTGTGTCCATCAGATCAATGATTAACTCTTACCAACATTGATTTATATCTTTTATGGTCTCTGTTTTTACCTGGGTGGATGCTATTCGCCAATTGGGCATCGTCCCATTGGGGGCTTCCTGGTATGCCGTTTCGGAAGGGATGCCCTCCCGCGGGTGGGTAGTCCATTCCACTGCCGCCATTGGAGGAGCGAGGTGGAGCATAGTCGCTGGGTGAGAGAGCCGTAGTCGGGGGAAGCTCCTTATTGGGTATAATGAATGCAGACTTGGTGGGATCGGATTGGAATACTTGTGGGGGCAACACCTCTGAGGGGGGACCAGCTATCTCCGGTGGTACGCTCACCAGATTCCCGGGATGGGAACGGGGGCTTGAACGAGTCCGAGATCTGAGTCGGAGGATGGCTCACCAAGAGATGCTGCATTGTTGTTAATGTTCCCGCAGGGTTCTCCATTTTCCTTGGGCTGTGATGGACTTCCGCTCCGATTGGAGGGTAGTTGAGTCGTTTTCTCAGAGAAGGAAGGGGAGCTCAAAGTCGAGGGAGAAGAGGATTCCGGAGAGAGAGGTTCGTCCAGAATGGCGCCATTGCTGCTGTTATTACTACTGTTAACGGATTGTTGGCTGCTGGCATTGCTATTGATATTATTGATACAAGTATTGCTTGTATTCCCAGCTAAAATCTGTCCACCATTGCTCTCCTTTAGAGGTCGCTCGATGCTGTTGGGTGGAGAGGAAGAGAGTGGGGAACTTTCAATGGCATTCTGCATAGTTTATATATTTCCGCCTCTGAAGTACTCCTACAAATGATCCCTTGCCCAGGAATTCCTCGAGACATCACATACCTTAAAAATAAACAAAAACAAAGATGGGATTACAACATTGTTGTCTGGTGGAGCTGAAGGAAAACGAATTCGGGGACGGAACCTTAGTGCAAAATACTAAAAAAATATCTCCCGGCGAAAATGTTGAAGAAAAATACTTTGAGGATTGATTTTGATGGTATATGGAGCAAAAAAAAAAAACTAACTAAATAGTGGTTCCGAAAGAATTCCGGAGGTATAACACACTTGAAATATAATTTTAGATTTGTAAATATTATTCAAAAAAGAAGAATGGAGGAGGGAGACTCATCACCATTTCAGCTAGCTCGGCTTTCTCTCAGATCTTCGAGCCTCTTTTCTCCAGAGTGAGAAAAACACGTCGAAACACACTATATTTTTTCTTCCTGATCCTAGTAGTCCTGGTTGAATCTATAGGTATGTATGTATTTAAATTCCGAAAAGAAAACTATCCAATTACACTAATAATATATTTCTTGGGAGAAGGGATTTTCAGTAGATACATAGATATTCTTACCTCAGGAAACACTTTCTCTGAACAGTTCCTTAGCAGATTCTTCTCATTGCGCGTGTGTGTGCTGTGTGTCCGTCCTGCTCTCTGGCTGCTCTCTTCTTTCTAAACCTCTCTGCTCTCTCGCTATCTCTCTCTTTTCCCCTTCTTCGTAGCTTTTACACAGCAGCTAGTTGTTCCTTATTCATAAACATATTAGTAAAGTAAGTTCCGGAGCCAAACTGTCACCCTCCCTCTCCCTCTCTCTCCTTCCCTCTTTTCCCCTCTAAGTAGTAGAATGAGGCTCGCCAAGGCTGCAGCCTCTCTCAGCTCCCGCGTTTCCGAACTTTCCTCCTCCTTCTACTACACAAAACTCCTCCTCAGGGGCAAGGAAGCAAGCTAAAAGGGGAGCAAGAAAAATCAATTTTTTGCTTAGGCAAGACCTGAGGCTATCTGGGGACTTTGCAGTTTTTTTTCAAGGCAAAATGCTTTCTAATTTACGTCAGTTGAAAACAATTGTCGCTAGGGGGACAACATGAGTATCTCTCTCTTTCTCTCTCTCTTTTGACTCCATCACTCACGTAACCTCCTCTTATTTTTCCTTTGAAGAGGGGGGGGTGTCTTAGCATACAAGTTATTTGTTAAGTTACATTCACTTTCGTTGGTATATAAGAAAGACTGAGGGAGAAAGTTGCAGGGGAAGGGGATGTGACCCACATATCAGGGGAGTTAAAATAAAAAAGCAGCTCAGTAGGGGGGGTTGTAATGTTTCAGCTTCCAGGGATTATCCATACGGGAGAGGGACTCCTAAAGGCATCGAATAAAAACATTTATTCATTTCTAAAGAAAGAAAAAGATAAAAAAGCTTTAAAACTAATTATTATTATACCTCTTGTCCGATCAATAAAGATTACATGGCTAAACGGATGGATATATATATATATATATATAGTTCAATTTCTTTTAGCTTCTAATCATAATACTGGTGAATGAAATGTGTAGCCTTGCCAGGGGAATCCCATGATGATATGGATCAAAGAGAAGGGATCTAAAACTGTGTTTCTTCTTACTTTAGCCAGCCTTGCTTGAGGGTGATGAAAGGAAATGAAGTCTCAGCAAAATATATATTAATATGAAAAGTAAGAATCTAGGGTCTATTGATCCAAGGCTCAGAGGACTGTGGGTGACGATTATGAGTCCTCTCAATGGATCTCCAGATAAATAATGATAATTATATATGGAATGTATTGTAACAGTTCAAAAAGAAGAATATCTTATAGAAGACTTTTTGTCTCCACAGATGTTATAAAGCTAATTTTATGTACATTAGACTATATGATTTTTGACGCTGATAATATCGATAATATGCGTCCTCATCTCTATTTATATTGTGATTTTCACAAACATCTTCTAAGTCATAACTGTCTTGCTCGTGTACTACCATAGTATTGATATGTCAATGCCATCAACGATACCTCCTCCAGTGTGATAGCCACAGTTGATAAAATTAATGTATAAGGGGCATTGCCAAATAATGGCGGACATGCGCCCTAAAGGATTTGAAGATGTGTTTTACAAATAAATACTTGTACATGTCATATTTTGGACTGTCATTGAAGTTTATGATAATAATATGTATATAGGTGTTATTACAGTTTTATGTGTTAACTGTCTTGGAATGGCTTAAAAAAGTATATTTCAGTTCTAAAAAATTCCAAAGTATATTGCGTTAAAAACAAAACATAAATAGACATTTTTAGTCAAAAATTATTACTTAAGAGAAGAACAACATCAAGTTTAACAATGATTGAACATAATCAAATGATAAAAATAACTTTAAAAATGCAAAGAATATACTTTGTAAAACGATAATCAATTATTATAAAAACGTCATTTTGAAGTTTTAATAATACGACGTAAAATCTTTAAATGAGATAGTTAACTTCATGGGAAATACATGATCTCCTCTGAAGCAGCAATGGTCCACGAATCGTTGCGAACAAACGGAATTTTGAGAGAAAATGCAGCATATCTGGCTGCAGCTGATACCAAAATTGCTCTTGGGTCCGTTGGCTTCACGCACTCTCGTTTTGTTAAAGAACTGGCAATCCGTACTTTGGCGTTCATCAAGGCATAATCTATAGCCTTGGAGTTATTGGAACGACGTCCTTTTCTTTTTTAAAGTCCAAAAATCACAACTGCCATAGAGATCAAAAGATATAGAGAGCTGATTCCTTTCAGATGTGTCTGTGTGTCCAATATAAACAAAGTAATTTGTACTACGTCATCGCAAGCTGATCATAGAATCTATCTCTATCATCAACTTACGATGACGTAGTTCAAATTACTTTGTTTATTGTGGACACACAAAATCAGCTGAACGATGTTTCTCTACTATTGAAGGGAATCAGCTCTCTATATCTATATATCTCTATGATCCCTGCCAACAACTATCCAGACCTCTGACGTTTAAGGAAACGAATTTCTTCAACATAGAGACAAACTGGCAATCCACGAAGGCATGCAATGCATGACTTACTCTATATTTAAAAATATTTATCATGAGCCTGCGATCGATTATATAAATGCATGCATGCATAAAACGTGTGAATGCTTCGTACAAACAATAAACCGCTGTCAAGGCTGCTTTAAAGCATTATGTTTAATGAATTAAAACTTTAAATCTTCAATTCGTTTATATAGAGATTCAAAGAAGCAAAAGATAACAGTCAGAGTAAAAGTCCACTCTAAAATAATAAATTTGGTAGAGACATAAGTGTATGTATGTGCAAGTAAGTATTAATAATGAACAATTTTGACCTTCTATCTTTATTCAAGGTCTTTTAAAAGTTGTATACGAGTATTACATAAACGTGTACGAACACTCCTAAGAACAGTATGGTGGTGGCGTTTATATTAATCAAAACTATTTTCAGTTAACCAAACATCAGGAAAAAACATATTACTTAAAAAATATATTGTTGACCAGTAAACTTTGTATACATTTTTTTTTCATGTTAAATCATGAGAATCAATAGTCAATGCATAAAAAGTACTTGTGTGCATTATGGATATTGCATTTGAACTTTCACGTACATACATAAATGTAAAGTTGTAACCAAAGATTTATATTTATACTCATATTCTATAACACTGTATAAAGAATCGACAATTTTAGTCAACAAGTTAATGGAATGTATCTATATTATTGAAGAACCAGCCATTTCCTTAGTGTCAATGATCGAAACTCCCTGTACGTACAGAAATGCATTAGTCACTAAGACTTACATGCAATCAGATAATTTGGTTGGTGCTCAAGATTGATCAGCATTTACTTGTCAAAAAAAGTATTGTTTAAATATTTTTGTCATGATATCAATAATTTGGTTTTCTGCTATTGCAAAAGAACATATAGAACCAAATGTAAAAAAACAATTAAAACTAGAGGCATATATGCACTCAGAGAGTGCAAACCTCCGCCGTCACGGGGTCCTTATGAGCCTTCCGAGGCGGATTTTTCACGACTGGGGCGGCGTAGATTGACGGGGGAGGGTTCCCCTCGACGGAAATTTCTAGAGGAAGACGCTCCCGGCACCCGATTTTACAGTACAGCGACATCTATTGGCAGAGTAGGCTAACTTGAAATATTTATTAGTATTTAGCTCGTTTTGCTCGTTGTAATCACTTGTTCCTTTTGGCATTTCCAACAACTCCACAAAGTTTCATCTGAATCCGTTCCGTACTTTTTGAGTTATCCTGCTGACAAACAAACCAACAAACCAACGCCAGTGAAAACAATACCTCCTTCGGCGGAGATAAATACTGATAACATAAAAATATGACTATTTATGTAAAAACATCAATGAACATTTAGGTTCAAAATCATTCTTCAGATATATATATATATATATATATATATATATATATATATATATATATATATACACATTCTATGCGATGCATTCTTAAATCGTTAATTTCTACTATTTAGCACGACATGGGCAAACTAAGGCTGCGGGACGTACACGGTCCGTTAGACACTTTAATCCGGCCGCCGAGCTTGTCCAGTAAATAATATAATAAATGTTTAATTTCGACTTTTTTCATTATACCGAATTTCGTTCAAGTAGAGGACTGGTTACATGATCTTTAATAATTGATGAGCTTATAAAAATAATAATAATAGGATAAAATCATATGCAAAGCTTTGACAAGCATATAGGTTCCTGTGAGGTATATACCTCAACCGATTACTTTATTTTTGTTCCTTATACTCTGAATGAATGATAATTTTTTTCTGACAAGGAATAGATAATCTCTCTGGCAATAAGACATAGAAAAAAAGGAAATGTAGCTTGTCAGAATTAAGAATATTGTTGAGATTGTGAAAGTATCCTTCAATATAAGGGAACTGTTTTCACAAATATGATTGGTTGAAAGAAAAAGAAAAGTAAGCGTTAATAACAGTTGATACTATAAAATCATTTAACTCGTTACTTTTTGCGTTACAAACATCAACTTAATGCTAAAAATATCATTGTCATTGCCGAATCCTTTGATTGGACTCTTCCTGTATCTAATATATAGAGGGAATAAAGTAACTCCTTATACTGGGGGAATCATATCAGCAAATAATTATATCAATAAAAATAATACTGAATGACAAATTGAAAAAGGGTTTTTATCATGAGTTTGAGGGAACTACCATAATGTTATCTCTATACATAAATAAGCATTCTTAAATTATGTATATATAATATTATACATTACTTATATATATATATATATATATATTACGAGAGAAGACCTGAAAAATATGGTTGACTTTATATACTTATATAGTTTGTACCCCTCGATAAGTATTCATAAATATATATATATATATATATATATTACGAGAGAAGACCTGAAAATCTGATCGACTTTATATTCTTACGAGTTTATACCCCTCGTAAGTATCGAGAAATCATGACTACAAATTGTCAATGTTTGAAGTTATTAATTAAAATAGGCGCTATTTACTCATTAACAAAATTGATCCAAATTCTTAACCTCTATCAGAAATCTTGTAAAAACTGTCTGAAACTGTACATTGCATTGAAAGGTTGAAAGGAAAAGCTTTTTGTTTCGAATTTTATGAAAATAATTTCTTTTTTCAACTTTTATTCAAGTACTATAAAGTAAATCATCCTTAACATCTTTCGATAGAAATTAATTTTAACAAATATTAAGATCCTTTAGGTTCAATTATAGTAGAACTATTGATATATATATATATATTGCGATTATGGACGAGTAAATGTACATTTTAAGAAAGTTGTTTGCATTGACCATTGTAATGATTAATAAATGCGTCTTCTTGCTTTATAACGACAAGAGAAACTAAATGAAGAAAAATGACAGTGACCATTGAAATAAAGGATTGATTAAATACCTGCTGGTTACTATGAAGAATATGGTCAGCAGGACGTTTTTTGGATATGTAAGAAGCTACATTAATATATATATATATATATATATATATATGTTGGTATGCATGACTTTATGCAATGCTTAATACAGTTTGACATGGAAAACATGCTTAGCTTATCATAAATTAAAAGAGTTGATCAATCTATTTCTTTACATAGAAGTATTGTACTTAAAGGATTTTTACTGCCATATAATGTAATAATAAGTAAAGCGTTAAATAAAGTAATGTAGCACATGCAAAGAAAAAGTAAACAAAAAAATTGGCCAAAATTTTGGTTATTTTCTTTAACGTTAGATGTCACTAGTCCATGAAATTACGTTGCAATTCTATTTAAAACCGGTTTGAAGGGATTAAGTTTGATGATTTGAAATATATCAAATCACTACAACATTGTGCAAGATTCCATTCCTTACTTCTATATACATAACAAAGGACTTTGTTATTATTTTCAAAGAGCTCTAGCATCAAAGCAGCGCCCCTTACGGACTAAAGAAAAACTAAAATTTTGGCCAATTCCTTTTGGGAAAAAGGAAGAATTATATGTTATGTATGCGCTACTTTACTTTAACGTTTTAATAATAAGTAGATATGGATGAAAGAAAAAGAACACAAGTCACAGAACCTATCATTTACTGGGGGAATTTTTTTAAATTAAAATGGTCTCCATAATGTATTTCATGTTGTATTTTCACCGCGATTTAATATATATAAAATGACAAATATTAAAACATATATAGATTTTATTGGCTGAAAAAGAATTGTCTCAGCACATAAAATCCTATTTTCTGATTCACAAGACTTACCCCAACATAAGCCCAATTTTTATATATCAAATCTCAACACCTCCTAGTTCAAAGCCTGGAAAAAGTAGTCACACATAATCTAAAAATGATGTTGAAATATAGAAAGTGTTGTAATTGTATAAAGTATACATTTGTTGTTATACGACCAATAATGTAAATTTAACAAACAAACAACAAGATATAAATAATAATAATAGCTCAATAGGGACCATAAAATCTCAAATTAAAATATGTCAAAATATGATATTCTCTAATCAACTTAAAAACAAGCGTTTGAATATATTATTTAACAAGTAACTGAAACATACTTTGCTTTGTGATGCATTAAAATAGCTGAATAACTTGATAGAAATAAAGTAAAGGACTCTGCAGTTTGATTTTTTTGTGCTTATATGATTCGATAGAATTGCAGTATCCGACAGTATATAAATAAGCATTATATCATTAAATTAGTTTATCAAACCTAGGATCTTATCAATTAGGTAGACCATAAATGACCATCCCCTCTCGGTAGGATTCGAACCAACTCTCCCAACATTGAGAGTTGAACACGCCTTAACGTTCACGGATATACGGGATCAGTACAGAAACCTTAGCAGCTATAGATAAGAAAATTGTTCAAAAAGGATACTATTTATGATTAATATGTTATTTATAATAAGTTAAACAAATCTATGACATTTTCAAAAGATAGACAATAAAACCCTTTCCCTCTCAAGAGACACATAAAGAGATGTGCATGTGTTTAACCGGTTCATTTTAAAATATAATTGAATCCTTTCAAAGCGTCATTTTACTCTACATTTATGGGCATCGCTGGACGCAAAGCTTCGAACATGCAAGACCCACAAACCAAGGAATACTAGAAGCTAGCTGGAAGGATGACGTCATAAACGAGCACTCCCTTTATGTGCACGTTAAGGCCATCATTATTAATTCAGTTGTAATATTTATTTAAAAAACGTGGTTGTGTAGTGTTATTTTAAGTTCTTTATATTCTATGTTTCTGTATTCTGTGGTATACAAGTTCTCTGCTCCTGTTGTAAACAGGGATATAATAATATGCCAAAGAAGGACTACTCTTTCTCGAACGATCTCTTTGGGAAGCTCAAGAGTCACTTTGATATCCGCAGCTTTCGCCTAAATTATCTCTCAGCCATTAATGCGGCCCTCTTGAACAATATCACCTCTGTCCTTATGCCCACGGAGGCGGAAAGAGTCTCTGCTATCAGTTACCTGCCGCGGTCTAGGGCGGAGTCACTGTAGTCCTACCCCTCATATACAATAAGTTCACAAAGCTCGACGGTCTCGGAATCCTTGCAGATCATCTCATCGGGGACGACTATGGCAGGCAGCGGAAAATATACAAAAAAGTTCTGTCTCCTCACGCCCCAAATCACACTCCTCTACGTGACTCCCAAGAAGGTATCTACCTCGCAGAAGCTCAATAGAGTCTTTCGAAGCCTTTATTCGGGGAACCCCTCAAGCGATTCGTTATTGATGAGGCCAACTGTGTATTTTAGTGGGACACGACTTTCACCCGGACTACTAGCTTCTCCATAAGCTCTAAAGTGATTTCCCTCAAGTCCCTTTTATTGCACTAACGGCCACCGCGACGCCCCGCGTCCGAACGCACATTCTACATCATCTAAAAATGAAGTCTCCAAAATGGTTTCTCTCCTCCTTCACCAGACAGAATTTGGCCTATGAGGTCCAACTAGAGAATTCCATCCAAAACTGCAATGCTGCCCTTCCGTGGACTGTTACTGTGAAATGGCTATTAAGCTGCCTTGCTCCAAGGGTGAAATAATGGCATTGTTCATAAGAAGGAGCTTCGATACAAGAGCTACGAGGAGGAACTTATCCCAATTTGCCAGAGCTTTTGGACCAACGGTTGAGTTATTAGGAGGATAAGGAATACTGCATTTCTAAATAGCGAAGAAGACTCTGGGGATTTTCCGTATTTTAGCTCGAGCATCGAGTCTACAGGTGGATAGATGTCCAAGTCAAAGTAAGAGTTTCTAACTATTCATCAAAAATAAAAGTACCATTTTTTAAATCTTAAAGCAATTTAAAATATGAATGATAGAATATATATATATATATATATATAATATCAATCATAACTATTTTTTATGATATAGATTTTTACTTTATAACAATATCAAGCCAATAAATAAGTATTCACTAAACATTAAATATGTTGAGTGTATCATTGTACATTTTAATAGTATCGTAGCTATACGTAGCTTTTATTATGTTATTGACTTTGTGTTTTGTGATGGAACGCATATTATATCATCTATTTTTAATTAAATGATGTTAAGGTAGTGATAAAACAGGATAGAGTTACGCTATGATGTTAAATTTGATATCACTTATATGTTTTATTAATTATTCATATTGTAATAGAGGCAGAAGAGGCAATACTCTCTGGGTCGCTGTGGCGGAATGTTATCTATCCGTGGAGGAAAAAAGTCTGGCTCAACCTCCACCCGAACCGGAGCCGCCCTCAAACGTAACGCCAGCCCCGCTGTAACCTCCTCAAGATCTGCCGATTTGAAACTCATGGCACCTCCAAAACTACAAGTTTAATGAGGCAGTGTAGTTTCAGAGAAACAAGATCGTCAGATATGAAATTTAATTTGAAAAGAATAAAACTCATTACAGTCTATTTCACAATGAAAACATATAATCTTGAATTACTTGTTTGTAATTGTTAAACTATGTATCATTTGTAAATAATAATATATTTACTATTGTGGAAACTATTGTTGATAAATAAAAGTATTAAAATATATATCACACTCGTTATTCATTTTGTTAAATATAATAGCTACTTGTTTGATCGTTGAATTATTTTAGTGAAAATAGCTCATGTAGCTAAAAAATACATAAAAACTTTTAATTTATTGATATTTTAATCAACCTATCATGACCTTACTTGGAAGCTACAATTTCCCCTTACCTTTCCGGGTAGTTTTTTGTATTCCTTGCCGCAAACATATTGAGAAATGACTAGATAAGTGGATACCGGGGACCCCCTGTTCTTATCCTCGCCTCATTTCGTGATCAAAGGTTTCATTGTAAATTTGGGATTTTTAGCTATTTAGAAAAACATTAAAAATAATAAATAAATTCCTCTCATTGATATAAAATATAATCTCTCCTTTTCTTGTTACAGAAAATGAGTGTAAAGCTCTACGTGTTGACAATTTTTCGAGTTATGGCGACAACCATAACTACTATGATCCTTGGAAAAAGTAATGAAATAATAATATTGCATCTATTTAATATATGAAAGTTTTTTTCTTAAAAAAATAACATGACATGACAACCCAAAAATGTTTTGCAAATGTTATATTTTTAAATATACTATATTTATGTCATAAACTTATGAAGTAATATATATATATATATCAGACTTGTGACATTCGTCGTTCGTTTGCCGTTCACCAAAAGTTATCGTTCATTTGTCGTTCGTCATTTTTAAAGAAATTGACGACTTTTTAGAAGGGCAATTTTTTCCATGACAAAGAAAAATCTTTGTCTTTTTTTTGGCGCCAAAAACGAATAACGAACGACAATTTTTTTGTTGCCGTTTGTCAAAAAATTGTCGTTCGTTATTCGTTTTTGGCGCCAAAAAAAAGACAAAGATTTTTCTTTGTCATGGAAAAATTGCCCTTCTAAAAAAAGTCGTCAATTTCTTTAAGAATAACGAACGACAAATGAACGATAACTTTTGGTGAACGGCAAACGAACGACGAATGTCAACAAGTCTGATATATATATATATATTACTTCATAAGTTTATGAATTAAGTTTTATAAGTTTATTACAAATGAACGACAAATCAACGAGTCTGATAATGTATATATATATAAATATATATATAATTATTTCTGACGCTGCCTTTCCCCCAACAACAATGGACTGTTTCCAAATACTCCAATACCGAGCCTAACCATATGATACCTCAGAACGCTATATTCTCTTTGAATTGAACTTGAATTTTATTTCCCAAGACGCAACTTTTTCTGGGCTGTCTTCTTTTAAGTCTTAAACTTTACTCACTATATATATATGAAGCTTGAAATATGAAGACTGCGTCAATCATTAAGTCTGGCCTTCTTTCTACAAGTATCAATTATTTCCCTTTCCATCATTCGCACAAAAAAATCTCTATCTTCCTTTCACGGTTGAAATTATATTTGATAATATTTGTACTTTAACTTGTTACCAAGGAAACTATGTATAATGTACATATGTTCAGTTGAACTTGCTTCTTTTACTATATACGTAGAAAATATATTTTATCTGATATTCGATATATGGATTGATGATGATCTACAACTCATTAAGAATTTTATTTTAATGTTTATTATATAATACTTCAAGCAAAAAAAAAAATCTATCGCATCTATGGCAAAAGGATAATCGTGAAGGTCAATAATGTTTATGAAAAATAAATCCATTATAGCATTCAAGGAACATTGCAATCTTAGTTGCACATACATTAATTTGTAAATTAAAGTATAAACAATTTATTTCTTGATCAAATCAACCTGATCATCTCTTTAAAAGACTTATCCGATCTTCTTTTCCGATCGTTTTTTTATATTTTTTATTGATATTAACATTGTTAAATTAATTCTAGTTTTAAGAGTTTCCTGTTTTTTATTATTATGAACTGTCTAATATATTTTTATAAAATTACTGCACTTACCAGTTCTTATAAATCTATTAATACCCCCACCATTATTTTATGGTTAGTTCCTTTCTCACTCTTATGTTACATCATTGTAATGATGTAACAACTTATGATATTGAATCATATTATAATATTTATTTATAGCATTATAAAAATAAGTGTTTTTTAATTTTAAATCAATACAAATATATATTAATTCACCAATCTCTGTCCGCATTATTTTTCAGATAACATCTCTTAATGATTTGGGCCAAAAATATTTAAAAAATAATAGTCGCTGAGTTCAATTGGCTATTTTTTTTTTACAAATTCATGGATAATTTTTAAACAGTTACAGTGTGTTCCATCAGAAATAGAATTTTAAATTGAAAATTAGAAGTACTTAAAATTCGCTAATTCCCTCTTAGATACACCATTTTAAAGGAAAAGAATGGATTTTTATGATTATTAAAAATTTATTGTCCTAAATCATAAGAGGCACATCTGAAACCTTACAAAAGTTGCTGGAAATGACCCCCTCCAGCCTGAAGACAGAACGACGCACGCTTCAGGTCATTCTTGCAAACGTTTTGATCGTCTCCTGGCTATATCCTTTAGTGTAGGTTTGGACACATTGTATGAGAGACTCAATGGAATCTGGGTTTTCCCTATAAATTCGAGTTTGTACTGCAGCCCAGAAGTGGAAGTCCAAAGGGTTGAGATCTGGACTGTTAGCTGGCCAGGGATTTTCCGTCCTTCTGCTGATGACTCGGCCTCAAAACTTTCATTTAGAAATTAAAAGCTACATTTGTGCAATGTGGTGGAGCACCGTCCACCAAATCCACCAAAGTGAAGAACGAGTTGCAGAATGGCGCAGCCTGGGCCAAATTATGTCCTGGAGCAATCTGAGATATGAAACACCATTAACCGACGACAAATGGCCATCATCTTCAAGGAATGCATGAACGATTGGAACCATTCCATTAATAATGGCAACGAAGATCATTACCTTAACATCATTCCTATCATTTGTTTCGCAGATATTTCAAGGATTTTCATTTGTTCACACTCTGTCGTTTTTGATGTGGTTTTTTGATGTTGGCAAAAGAACTTCTCGTCAGTCCAAATGATTCTATCGACAATGTTGGATTTTGCTGCAGAATCCACTGACAAAACTGCCTTCTCTGTGCTTTGTGGTTATCAGTTAATGGTTGAACTGAAGTGTAATGATAAAAACGGAATTGAAGATCATGTCTTACGATCCTCTACGTTGTTTTAGTGAGTGAAATTTGATGAGAAGCTTTTCTGAGTGAGCAACTGGTTTTTTTTGTTCTTTTTGATTTTGTTTACATTTTTTTTTTCTTGTGGATGGAACCAGTCTTATTGAAATGATCAAGAACTCTTGTGAACGGGATCAGCTGGTAAGATTTCACCACCCTCCCACTGATCTTGAAGTGAAGTATAAATTCTCGGCGTACTGTGGAAGGAGAAGGTGTTTTACCAAACTGCAGGATGATCCGTTTCTTCTCAAGTTCAGAAAATATTTTTCAGGTTGACAATCATTGGATATTTTTATATATTGATAAAAATCCCCTCTTTATGAACAAAATAGCGTATCAATAATACGATTTGAATTATTTTAAATACTTCTAATTCGCAATTTCAAAATTTCATTTCTGATGGAACACACTTTATATTATTTATAATCATTTTTATTACCTGCTCCATAAGAACTTCCATCTATTTATAAATTCCCTTTACTGGAAATGTCCTCATTGAATTAATTGAAGATTGGTACGTTCATTAAAATTGATAATAGCACTTTCATTGAATCAATTCTAATTCTAATTAAAATAAAATAATTTATAATTGTATCAAATTGCAAGAAGATCAATTATAACAATTAACTAGTCAAATATTTGATAGGACTTCTAGTTTCTCTTTCATTAATAAAGAATGATCGAATGTATTAAAAATGTTTCGCTCTCGAAAGAGCAAAACACTTCCCTTAAAAAATAGTTTAAATCTATTAAGAACAATTTCAAATTTAATAGGTTTTTTCATATATAGACAGGACCTTAAAAATTATCTTCGAATGTATGACAGAAGGAAAATCAATTTCGTTCAACCTTATTATGTAGATCATATGTTCGATGGACTAATTTGGACACTATAATGGTTATTTACACCCAACGTTAGTGTTGAGTCCGTCAGAACCGTTTGGACTGGACCGACTATCAATCGATCCATATTAAATGAGTCTTAGACATAGAGATGATATAGAGAACTTATTCCTTTCAATAGCAGAGAAACATCGTTCAGCTGTATTCTGTGCCCAATATAAACAATTTGTATGTACGGCATGTATTTTCTTTTTCGAATTCTATTCTCCAAGACCATAAAGATATAAGGATATAAAGATGAAAATATACAGAGAGCTTATTCCCATAATCTGTATTTTTCTGTCCAATTTAAACAAAGTAATATGTACTACGTCATCGTAAGCTGATCATAGAGATATAATCTATCTCTATGATCAGCGTACGATGACGTAGTATAAATTACTTTGTTTAAATTGGGCACACAATACAGCTGAACGATGTTTTTTGCTATTGAAGGGAATAAGCTCTTTATATCTCTATGGTCTTAAATAATATAATTAAAAGAAAAAAAAATACATGACGTCACATACAAAAGAAGATGCTCCAATCAGCTGCACGGAAAAGTATATATATATTTAATATGTTTAATTTCAGTCCGTGGGCCGATGGTGGACCGAGTCACGTGATTTACTATTTAAGAGTGGTTCATTGTTTTTGACAGATCCAAGTGAGTCGATCACGTGACCAACTCAGACCGACCCTGGACGGACATTGACTACCACCCACAGTGATCGAAGCAAATAGATAAGAAGAAAAAAATGAAACTGGATGTGAGAGGCAACTGCATTATCTTTGTACTTAACATCCGCTTATATTTAATAATAGTGAAGTCATTCTGTGACTATGGAAGAGTAACAAGGATGGACAAAGCCATGTCAACATGGCCATCAACCAATAAAATAATAGGATACTCAAAAGAGAAGAACATAAGGTCCCTTAAAGAGCAATTTAAATACGTATATACAAAGAGTTAAAATGGCTGACCCACTTGAGTGAACTATTGAAGTAGTCTTAGGATTAGACAAAAATGAAATCCTGCATTAAATATTCAGTGATGCCATCTTATGATATGTTTCCATAGAGATATAAAGATATAGAGAGCTTATTCCCTTCAATAGCAGAGAAACATCGTCCTTCAGCTGTATTCTGTGTGTCCACTATAAACAAATTAATTTATACCACGTCATCGTAAGCTAATCATAAAGATAGATTATATCTCTATGATCAGCTTACGATGGCGTAATCAAATTACTTTGTTTATATTGGACACAAAATATAGATGAAGGGAATAAGCTCTCTATATCTTTTTATCTCTATGTATGTTTCATATAAATATGTAAATATGTAGTCTCTTACGTCACTGAAAATTGCTTATATCCTTTTTCCCTTTTTCTATTCCTTAAGACTTGATATATTATACTGCTCAAGGAATAATAAGAATGCCATTCTTCTCTTTTTTGTTTCATCAGTTGCTCAGTCGGACAGTGATCTTTCTTTTTTATTCAGTCAATTGTAGATCCAGTTATTATAGTTTAGGTGTGTGGAACAAGGAGGCACTCAGTAATATAACAAAAACATTAAAATAACCTACGTCACGCTAAGTACATTCATACATTGGGATTGTAAGGCCCTCCATAAAAACATATATTTTATATTAAAAAGTTGCTGGACAGTTCGAATCCGTCCAGACGCTTGACTCACACAAAAAGAAGTGATTATGCTCCACTCCATAAGTGTTTAAATGAAGGATTCTAAAGGAGGAGGAGGGGGGGGGGAAGGATCTGTTTGTTTGGAAGCTTCCCATGTCATGTCATGAAGGAGAATGAAGAGCACACCATCTGTTATTCCATAAAAGCGTTCCACTCCCCCCCCAAACTTCCCCTCCTCTTTCTCTCCTTCAATCTGGATGCCCCTAATCTCTAGAACCGTTTCGAAGGTTTTTTTGTTTGTATACAAAAGGATCATTAATTTATTCAACTATGATTACATGTATTAAGAGTAAAAATAAAAGTATATAACAAAATATAAAAATCAAATCAATGAATCAATCAGAACATATGGAATGAAACATCGTTTAACTATCTGTTAGAATCATGGAAGGAAACATTTAGTATGACGTCATAAAAGTCAAAATACTTACTTTGGAAAAACCTTTTGTTTTTAATTATATATTTATATTTTAGTATTTGTTCAATTTATATAGTTTTGTATCTTTATATATTTATACATTGTATTACTTTTTTTTAATTCCTGACATCCCTGACTAGCCGAAGTGCTAGGATGTTTCTTGGGAAAAAATAAAGACGATTTCGCTATATTTGAAATTCTTATAAGTAGCTACATAATACATATATATATTATATTAAAATTATTCCTGTATATATACATATATATATATTTATATAGGTATATATATATATATCATGAAACGACCGGGACACCTTTTTTCGCTGGGACCCGGGCCGGGACTTAATATATGTTTACATTCCTTTGACATTCTGGAGTGACGACATTTTTTTTAAGGAAAGAATTTACAAAAAATAAGTGACGACGTTTTTTTAGAGAAAAGAATTTCCAAAAAAAAAATTCAAAAAAAGTGATGACGTTTTTTATTATTAGAAAATAATTTACAAAAAAAAGTGAGGACATTTTTTTATAAACAATTTCCAAAATACAAAAAAATGACGTTTTTTATAGTAAAAGAATATTTCGAAAATTCCTTTCTAAAAAAAAACGTTGTCACTATATGATGATAAACGAAAGAAAAATATTTAAGTCCCGGCCTAGTGTTTAAAAACACCGGGACACCGGGCCGGGCCCGGACGCTCAAAAAACAGCCGGGGCCCTGGCCGTGTACCCTAGGGGGTATTATAGAAACCTAATATTAAGATATCAAAATTTATCCCCCCGCGAAAGTTGCGTCATAAGAAACTAAATGATCGTAGAAAAATGGATTTTGGTTTGACCCCCCCTTACCCCCCCCCCCCCAAATTGCGTTCAAAGGTTTCGTTATGAAGCAAAACTTTTTTGTTATTACTTATTTACGAAAAAATCACTTTTACAAAATTTAGCTATGATCAATTTATGATTTTGTTATTCTGTGCAAACTTTCGTCAAACAATATTCAGTGCCAATAAATGAACATAAGTCCTGACGCACCAACCATTTTTTAAATAACGGCTCCTACTAGGTTCTTTTATAGTTTCAAGAAGGAAAAAGAAAAGGAGGGTACTCATGTTGATGTTTTTAAGTTATTTTTAAATACGCTTGCTTTTCACATCTTCATTTTCATACAGTAACTCCCTCACATGGTTGAGAATATAAATCTATGACTATGATTATATCCATAAACTTTTGCAGATAATAATATAATGACGAAAAATGTTTTCTCAACTGATAAAAAGAAGTTATTGTAAAAGGTAACTTGTTAATTTAAAACTTAATTCTTATTTCTTAAAAAAATATTTTTGAACTCCGCCATGAATACATTGATCACGTATTACTAAAAAGTGGTACAGCGGAAGATCAAGCAAAATAACTACTTTCAGTAGTCGAAGAACATTAAAGACTTGACACTTTGGTCAGTGTTTGTGTTACGGATGCAACACCAATGTCAGAATATGGTAAGGAGTAATAAAAAGACTCGAGTTATGTCTTAAAAGACCACTTCAGTGGATTATTTGTCTTCTACACATGAATAAGTTACCTTTTAGAGAAGTTTTTAAACATTTAGATGGCGCACAAAAAGGACCTCGGACTTATGAAGGTACCATAGGAAAATTAATTAATACAGACTTTACCAAAAATTCAATAAAAAGTTTTTAAATACTTGTAGGAAAAGTAAAATACTTAAATCAAAGTTTTCTGTATTCTTTAAGCTCAGATAAAAATATATATACGAAATTACATTAGGAATACAAACAGATTTTTTTCGAATGCAAGCTTTTGCTACAGGTCTCCAGGAGCATTACATGAGGCAAAATGTCTTACCAAAGCCAACAGAATTTTAAGATCCTATATTTCACAAAAAAGTCCATGTGAGTCTCACATAAAACTTGTAAAATTTATACTAAATTTTTACGCTCCTATATGGTTTCAAACCAAGTTAAATCCTCTTTTTATTGAAGGCTCAAAGCATTATCAATTCGCCATAACTGTATTACAAGAGATTGATGAAAATTTAGCCCCTTCAATAGAAAAAGTACTCAAGAGAAACGCTTTTTTGCCAACCCTGAAAATATATTGTTAGAAGACCTAACCGATAAATAAATGGAAACAAGAATATTTGCCCTGGAAAAAGTTTTGTTTGCAAAAAAGAATATTAAAAAACAAAGAAATTTTCAACTACCCAAAACTATCAGTTGTAATTCTAAGAATTTTTAAATCTTATCGACTGGTCAAATATAAATTTGTCTGTTCCTCCAATTGTGCCTGAGGAAGATCTTATAAAAGCAAAAGAACATCCTTTAAAAATTAATAAGTATCCTTGCCATTCACAATCAGTGGAAAGAGCTGTAAAACTAGTAACGGAGGCATCTGCAAAAGTTTATGGATATAATCATACGTCATAGATTTATATTCTCAACCATGTGAGGGAGTTACTGTATGAAAATTAAGATGTGAAAAGCAAGCGTATTTAAAAAATAACTTAAAAACATCAACATGAGTACCCTCTTTTTCTTTTTCCTTCTTGAAACTATAAAAGAACCTAGTAGGAGCCGTTATTTAAAAAATGGTTGGTGCGTCAGCACTTATGTTCATTTATTGGCACTTAATATTATTTGACGAAAATTTGCAAAAAATAACAAAGTCATAAATTGTCATAACTATATTTTGTAAAACTAATTTTTTTGAAAATAGGTAATAACAAAAAAGTTTTGCTTCATAACGAAACCTTTGAACGCAATTTGGGGGGGGGGGTAAGGGGGGGTCAAACCAAAATCCATTTTCTACGATCATTTAGTTTCTTATGACGCAACTTTCGCGGGGGGATAAATTTTGATATCTTAATATTAGGTTTCTATAATACCCCTAGTGTACCCGGTCGTTTCCTAATATATATAATATATATATATGTCTGATAAGATTAATGACCAACCTTTTTCTAAACTTTTTTATATTAATTTTCGTTTTTTGTCTGCATGGTTTTTGTTTAATTTAACATTACAAATCCTTCTTTTATTTGCCTATATGGTTAGATGGGCATATTTTGTTGTTATATAAATCTTGGTTATAATAAATGATTTTGATAAATTAAAATCTTAACAACCATGAGGACGACCGGTAAACGACAGTTTATGGCTGTAGTCAGAAGACTATGATTCACATAACAGTAGTGTATGCTTTTAGCCAATTTGAATTGTAATAATCGCTATAAATACACATCTTTTAAGTTATAATGTTTAAAAGTTTAACTATGTCAAGGGTTTATATACAGAGGCACGGGAAGACATTTTTGGCAGGGGGTGCTGTTGGTAGGGGACGAACTTTTGAATGGGGGTCTGGGGGCCCTCACCCAGAAATGTGTTTTTTTTTAGATGCAATTTCCTGCATTCTAATCAATTTTAGGGCATGGCAAATCCCATCTGACTCACTCTTTCAGAATCTATCAAAGAGTTGGTACACACAACACAATCATTTCTGTAGCAATCAGAATCAATGGTAGCAACTCATGAACTCGCTCTTGCCAGCACTACCTACGGCACGGAAAATAGCAATTAAACACAAAGCACTCGGCAGTGCTGTACATGAAAATAGCATAACCCAATGATTTGCCATTTCCCCTTTTGTTGCGGAAGAGTTACTGCATTGCTTTTCAGTGCAGCTGATATTGAATAAAAGTAAATACATTGTCACAGTTTTACTATTATTATAAAGCTATTAGGCCTCTATTACAATGTGGCACACAACACGCAGCACACAGCATTCCATTTTGAGTGAACCCATACGCCACAGGCACACTGGTTTTATTGATTGGCAGTTTAAGTGCAGAGAAACTCCCTTATTGCCACTGTCTTGCATGGCCCAAACATCGCTTCACAGCAAAGCAGACCGTATGCTGTTCTGACTTTCTGCGCTTGCTTCAGGAGTCCATATATTTTCTGGCGAGTCTCGCCGCGAACAGTTCTGTCCTCCTGTAGAGTGCGTAGGGTCTGGAGGAGCGGCCCGTAACCCTGTAGCAGTCTGCTTATAGCCCTGGTCCTCACACACCACCTTGTGGGACACAGCGCTGCTAGTCTGGTGACAGGTTCCCCCTCTGAAAACAGGCTCTGGTAGAGACTCATTTGTTTCGCAGACTCCCGGATGACAGTGGAGGCGCTCTGCATAAAGTTGAGGATTTCCGCTATCAGAGAAACATCCCGCGCCAACTCTTGCAACGCCAGGTCTAACGAGTGGTTTCAGCAATAGACAAACAATGAGCCAGGGCAAAGTTCTGCCAGACGCGTCCGCACTCCACTTATTCTTCCGGCCATGTTGCTTGCCCCGTCAAAGCAGTAGCCCTGCAGCTTTTCAATAGGTTCAGTCGCAAAAATATATCAATAATGCACCTGAACAGAGTGTCTGCCGTGGAGTCTGGTGCACTGTAGAACCCCAAAAACACTTTGTTTGCCCATTTCATAATCCACGTAATGTAGATAGCAGGAAACTGTTCCAATGAGCTGATGTCTGTGGTGCCATCATCTGACAACCCGAAGTAACTCGAACAATTTGCCTCCTGTACCAACTTTCGCTGCACAGCATGTTGCAACCTGCTCAATCATTTCGTTTTGGATCGTATCCGAGAGCCAATTATCTCTCCGCAGCATCCATTGGCGAGCTTCAGGAAGAGACTCGGTACGATCCAGCATCATTACCCAAAAATTGCCGTCCCGATGTTCGTGGCCACGGAGTGGTAAGCCCTGTCGGAGAAAATAGGGCACCGACCTTAACGCCTCGTTCAGAACGACCCTCACAGTTTTCTGATCTTTTGCCACCACGTCCGAGAGTAAAGCGCAGATTGGGGTGTTATTAAGTGCAGCAACTTTATGCACGGCGTCGAGATGAAATGTTGATCTCTCATGCTCCCTGAATTTGTTGGGGGCTTTACACCAATTCGTAAAGCCCCCTCTAATGAACACCGCCTCTGCTCTCGTCTTCGCCTCCTGTATAAGACCTTTCTCGACTGTAGACACGCAGGTGCAACACAAAACTTTGTCCACATCCTTTAGGTAATGCAGCCACTTCCATTTTCAAAACTATGCTGATTTGAAGGATCTGGTAAAAGTTTCAGTTCCGAATTGTTTTACTGTAAAATCCAAAGCTTACGGCTGAACGGCTCTGATGGCAGAGGTGATGTCTCTGTTCCCACGACACTCTCCTCAGTATCTTGCGAAGGGATAGCAGCAGTGCTAACAGGGATCACATCAGCGGTAGCAACAAACTTGTCCTGACGCTCCAGTGCTTGGTAATATTCTTGGTCTGTTGCGTTGGGCTGTGGATTACTATGCGTCAAAAGTTAGTTTCTTGGAGAGGCTTTGAAAAAAAGATGAAATCCTCTTCTGCGACACGTTTGCATCTTTTTGCTAATTTTAACACAGCGGGCTCGCGGGTTTTGTTTCGAGGAATCTCAATCACATCAGGACAAAAGAAAAACTGATTGGCCACACAACAAATTGTATTAATTTAGATATTTATTTATTATTTTAAGAGCTAAGATATTGCCATCCCACTTCATGAACACAATAAATCATATTAGCAGAGCAGAAAACAACAGTTAAAAAAAATAGCCGTAGCATTATTTCATATCAGTTTCGAAGCTCCGCCACCAGAGGGTGCTGCCGCACCTCCCGCACCCCAAGTTCCCGCGCCACTGGTTAAATATGGTCACAAAAGTTAGTAAGAGGAGGGTTTGGGGCATTTAAAGTACATTCTAAATGTCTCTCATCCTTCACCAGTAATACCATGACTCTTCTGGTTATGAACAGACAATGCTTCGTTGGAAGGGGTAAGTTCATTTTTATTTATATTTTGAATAAACCTTGGTCGACATATTTTTCTCGTAAAGTTGTTTAAAATCGTAAATTTCAATTGTCTCTGACAATATGTTGTTGGTAGCATTATGATGATAAATTTAATTGTCATTTGTACTATCAACAGTTGAACATGTTTATTTTTCTATATTTCATAACATTATAGGAAAGACAAGATCTCAATAAACAATTGTTAGTCTTTTAAAAGACCATCAAACCTTACATACTTAAAATTTTATTTAAAATGCGCGTAAATATTGTCTGAAACACATTTATAAGGGAGGATGGGCATGAATTTAATAGCTTATTATGAATAGGGATAACATGAAAGTACTTTTCGCAAACTCACCATTAATATAATTTTTCAGCTGGAAACATTGTTTTTTCTACATGTTTGTAATGAATCAAAATAAACCTTAATTTTTCCCCTAAATATAAGTAGTTCTTTAATTCAATCAACATTGACAAGTTAAATTGGTCCATTAAAGGGATTCACTCTCCTTTTCTTACAACCAATCACGTTTCAAAAGCTTTACCTTTTTCCTATCCCTAGTTTTAAAGATTAAAACAGGGGGCAGCACTTTGCTCCAAAAGAATGTCTTCACTGATCTAAAAATTTAAGTACTTTGATTGTACAAGCTTTTGGTCTTTCGTCTGAGTAAAAACAAGTGTATTTTCAAACAAAAAAACACATTTATTTAAATACTTACTATTATCTACGGTGAGCATTGTTTGGCATGTATTGATCGCAATAACAATAATAAATGTACTATTTAACTTTCTTTCCATGTCAAAGAAGAAAGTTCATATCCCAGAGCTTTCAAGTGAGGGAAATCAATTTATTGAGGGTCCCAACGTGGAGAAGTCTGATTCAATAATGCCTTGCCTCTTATTCGGAAATTGAAAGCTTATTTCTTATTTCTATTGAAAAATTTATGACTCTTGGGACAGCCACTCACAGATGCAAGTAAACCGTAAAATATTATAGGATGTGACTCAATGAGAGCATTATCTCCAAGATTTCCTTGTGATAACTTGTTTTAGAAAGAGAATAAAAATCAAAAATATTCATCTGATAAAAAGAATAATAATTGGAAAATAGAGCAATATATATTATATATAATATTTTTTAACATTTTTTTCGATAAGTAAAAAAATGCTCCTGGTTTATAAACCACTTGTTACACTATAAGTAAACACTATAAACAATCGAATATGTAATTTATATAAACAATTGTAATGGTTTTTTGTTCTTACATGGAATGCCTCCTTAGGGAGATAATTTCATGAATAATTTATGCGCATAAATGCAAAATATAAGCAAGTTTTAATTTTTCTCAATACCCATATTGTTATATGTTGTTGGCCATTTTTTTTGCATAAAAAGAAAATAAACACTCTATTGATTCAGGTAGATTCTAAGGTGGCACTTTTGTATCATAGTTACGGTTTACTAAGTATATTGTTATAACGGTTTATTGTGCAAAATTACTTTATTACTTATTTATCAAGCATTTTGTTTAGCAGGAAATATATCATATTTATTGAAAGATAAAAAATTTAGGAGTAACGACTATTACGAAGGGATTCTTCTGTATAAAACATTTTAAAGTACAATAAGGGTGTATATAAAAATATTATTTAAAAAAAATTATAACATATGATTTTCCTTACAATGGCCTTTTGGACCTTGAAAAGAACATGGGCTAAGGTCAACTAGCGTTTACAATATTGAAATTTTAGGTTACATAATTGAGGGTTCTATGAATTCTTTAGGAAGTTTAAGCAGATATAAACAAAAACGAAAACTGCTTGGTTTTGTACCAATACTTTGCTCTAAGAGTTCGTAAAGCTAAAAAATATCCCACAATATGCTTCGAAATTCATTTATGACATAAATACCTATTTTTTTCAGTGAATTCGCATACAAAATTCAATTACAAATTGATAGATATAATCAAGATTTGTGAGCAAAAAAGAAACATTTGGGAGATGAGGAAGTCAATTAATTAGAGCCAAAACTCATATAATCGCTAATTAACATCGTATTTGCTAATATAGAGAACAGTTACAACTAGAGGCTATATACACTCAGAGAGTGCAAACCTTCGCCGTCACAGGGTCCTTATGAGCCTTCCGAGGCGGATTTTTCACGACTGGGTGGCGTAGAGGGACGGGAGGGTTCCCCTCGACCGAAATTCCGAGAGAAAGACGCTCCTGGCACCCAATTTCACAGCACAGCGACATCTATTGGCAGAGTAGGCTAGCTTGAAATATTTGTTAGTATTTAGCTCATTTTGCATCTTAATTCTGCATTCAGAGATGCCAAAATTTAATCACTTGTTCCTTTTGGCATTTCCAACACTCCACAAAGTTTCATCCGAATCCGTTCCGTACTTTTTGAGTTATCCTGCGACAAACAAACACAACAACCCAGTGAAAACAATACCTCCTCGGCGGAGGTAAAAAACTCTTTTCCTGAGAAGCATTATTGTTACGATAGAGGAAGATCTTTTTTTTTTTTTTTGCAGTGACTCTTAGAAACGAAAGGGTTTTGTAAATGTCGAGTGATAAAGGGAGTTCTATTGAAATTAAGAGAAACTCTTAGTGTTAGTTCATAAAGGCGTGTTGAACCCTCAATTTTGTTTTAAAAAGTTAGCGTCCCCGGGAGGGTTGAAGTCATTTTGGTCTTTTACACTATAATGTTTTCTTTATATTTGTTTTGCGGGACTGTTCAAAAGAGTTATTATTTTGTTTTTACTTATTTATTCATAGATATATAAAGACATAGAGAGCTTATTGGATTCTTTAGAAAATACGTCATTGTACAATATATAAACAAATCTTCATCTCTATGATCAACTTACGATGACGTAGTACCATAGAGATATAAGACATAGAGAGCTTATTGGATTCTTCAGAGGAATACGTTTTGTGCCCAAATTTAACAAATCTTTCTATCTCTATGATCCGCTTACAATGACGTAGTACAAATTATTTGTTATTATGGGCACAGAATACAGCTGAACGATGTTTCTCTGCTATTGAAGGGATTAAGCTCTCTATAATTTATATCTCTTGCGTAGTACGAACTACTTTGTTTATATTGGGCATAGACGACAGCTGAACAATGTTTCTCTACGATTGAAGGAATTACAGCTCTCCATATCTTATTCTCTATGATTTATACACTGTATGGTTGTAACTGATATGCAATAAAACGTTTTTTTACTGAAAAAAATTAAAGTTGATCGATAGACTTAGATTTATAACGCTAAAAGGATTATTTATATCCATTGGGATGCAATTCTAACGAACCCAATACAGCAGGATTTTTTTAATATATGAATTAAAAATTGTTTACAAAACTATAAGTGTTTTTTCGCTTTTATATTTTATTTACATTCATGATAAGAAATACGTTCATATTTTATTTATATAGAAATATAATATATTCGTATTAATTATATTATTAAATTTTAGAAAAATTGTATTATGGTCGGTAAAGACAGCAGTTTGTTGAAAAAGTAGCTCTTGTTCAGCTCCTTTTTACGAATGGTTTAATTATTCTCATTGTTAAAGATATTATTATTATTATATTTGCAGTGCATTGGCAGACAAAATACTAAATTACTTTCCGAGTTCGAGAATCAGAGCAAGCGCAATATATATATTAGGGTTGTCTTATTTTTACAAATGTTTAAAATGTTAGCAATTTGTGGATTTTCTGTCTTGTGACTAAAAGATGGAACGCATACAAGTTTGAACAAAATCGGTCAACATTAAGAGGTCGCACAACGAGGGTCAAATTTTTAAAAATTAGTAAACTTAGTTTTTCGCAAATTTCTTCAAAAGTTGGGCGTTACAGACTTCAAAAATATATTAATTTACAAGGAACTCTAATTTACTACCAGACGTATGTTTGATGTTTTGTTAATAAAACAAAGTTTTCAGTAAAAACAAAGCAAGAAGGGTGAGTTTTGGTTGCTATTTCATGGCTTTTTGTATCAATTAACTTCACTCGCCTGTAGAGATGACTTGTTCGCTTCAGAGTAACATAGTACTTTTAAGTTAGTGTAAAAACTTTAGATGAAAACCAAAATGACCTTGGTTGCATTCTATCAATTCAGAATTCAGTACAATCTGAGTTGACATCATATGATTCAGAGCCTGTATTGACCTATAAGAATCGATATGAAAAAAATAAATCATAATGTGTTCTTAGATGTGCGTCAAGATATCCTCTCAAAATTTTTACTTGTCTCTGACGCATTATAATCCATTATATGCGTCATTTTGTACGCGAGATAGGCTTTTTTAATGTACATATTACTCTCTACTTATTAAATTGACATGATTTAGTATACCAAAATATAAAGCTGGTTACCCAAGCTTTCATTTGATATGTTTGGTGTTCTGAAAATCGCTATACTATAGAGGATAAGCAAATACGTACTCTCCCCCAAATTGATCTTTTGATATGAGAATATACGTTACCATCTGTATTCTGTTACTGTTACCTGGATAGAAAGAGAAGAGAAGGGAGGGAGTATTTTGCCTCACTTCTCTCCCCTTCTTTTTTCTTCCTATCCAGTTACACTAACTGCCTTACCAATGGTAATCGTATTTCTCATATCAAAAGATCAATTTTTGGGGGAGAGTACGTATTTGCTTATATCTCTTAAAGTATGCATTTTTAGAACCCAAATATAGCAAATGAAAGCTTGGTGCCCAGTTTTAATATTTTGGTATACTAAATCATATCCTTTTAAGTAAGAGTTATATGTACATTTAAAAAACATCTCTCGCGTCACAAAATGACGCATATAATGATTAAATGCGTCAGAGACAAAGTAAAATTTGAGGGATACCTTGACGCACACATCAAGAAACACATTATGATTTATTTTTTTCATAATCGATTTCTTATAGGTCAATCAGGCTCTGAATCAATGATGTACCTCAGATTGTACTGAATTCTGAATTGATAGATGCAACCAAGGTCATTTTTGGATTTATCATCTAAAGTTTTTACTAACGTAAAATACTATTTTACTCTGAACGAACACGTCATCTTCTACAGGCGAGTGAAGTTATTTGATACAAAAAAGCTATGAATCAAGCTAACATACACACTCCATTTCTTCTTTTGTTTTTTACTGAAAATTTGTTTTATTAATAAACATCAAACATCGTCTGTAGTAAATTAGATTTTCTTTAAATTAATAATATATTGAAGTCTGTAACGTCCACCATTTCGAAGATATTTGCGGAAAACTATATTTTTACTAAATTTTTAAACTTTGACCTCGTTGCGCGACCTCGTAATGTTGACCGATTTTGTTCAAACTTTGTATGTCGTCTTCTTATCACCAAGAAACAGAAAATCCACAATGTTGCTAACATTTCAAACATTTAAAAATAAGAACACACCCTAAATATATATATTATTAACTATAAGTGTTTGTATTTATTTAATTGTCCAATCCAGATGATGTAAAACGTTTTAACTGTTAGTTACTCATTATTTTTATATATGTGCAAACATCTTTAAAATCACTTTCTTATAGGTTTTACCTCAACCGCAAATCTTTGTTAAAAGATATGTAGAACATTCAAAATGCTGAAAAGGTAGACACTGTCTTGAAATAAAATGAAGTATTTGATATAGCATAAAATTAATTAGAACGAAAATGAAACTCCTTCATTTTTTTTTAATATCATTAAATCTTCTGTGAAACTATTCACGTTTCATCCTCAACTCTTCACAATGACAATTTAAAAACGCTTTTAAAATAAGGTTTTTAAGAACAAGAAGCAATGGTTCGGAGGATCCTTTTTGGTGCCGAGTCCCTCAGCTCTGGTCTGTTTTTTTGTTGCAAGCAGCATATCTTACCTAATCGAAAGATCCCTCACTACTTGTGAACCCTATCAATTATTACAAAAAAAGTTCATAATATTTGTATATCTTCATGAAACGGTGTAAATGTTGAGCTATCTTTAGGACTAATATTTTTTTATATCAGAAACTTTTTCGACCTTCATTTAAGTTTAATCTATTTATTGGTTAAATTAATCTGCTTCTCGTTTTTATAACATCCGAAATTAGCATAGACCGTTATACGACCAAAAGCTTGGTATAGTTCCCTAATTTAGTAGAAATATTGTTTATTAAAGTGATACATATAATATTGCCAACTATAAACTGGCGGTGGCGTCTGATATGTGTTAATAACTATATATAACCCCAAAAAAACTCCTTGTGATCAAGAGCAACATAAGAGTTTTGCACATTGTTCTTCATAAAAAACACATTTTGCACCAATTAGGAGAAAATATTTTTGTCTGAAGAATCCTTGAATGATTTTCAAGGGCTCTAGAAAATAAATGGTATTAAAATATTGTTCATATACATAGAAATAATTAGAGATAGTTGGACCTTTTATTTATTTTATGATTTATCGTTGGAAAATAAATTTAATTAACAAATAAACTAAATGATTGGATGAAAGACATATTAAAAAAGATTTGCATTTGAAGAAGGATTCTAATGTCTGTTTCCAAACTTGATGATTTATCGTACATTTGTTGTCGTTTGCGAACGACGAACGACAAAGTTTTTAACGAACGACGAACGATAAGAAAAATTCCTTATCGTTCGTCGTTCGTTTTCGGCGCAAAAAGACAAAGATTTTTAATTTTCATAGGACAAATTTATTTTCTAAAAAAACGTCGTCAATTTTTTCGGAATGGCGAACGACAAACGAACAATGAACGACGAACGATTCAATTTAAAATTAACGATGAACGACGAACGATAACTTTTGGCGAAGGATAAACGAACGACGCACGACAATTTCTCGCGAACGTCAACAAGTCTGTCTGTTTCTTTGTTGATTTGATCTAAGGTTTATTTTCGATTAGGATAGTGACCACCTTGAATTTTGATCGCAGCCTTGAAGGGAATGTTCCTTTGATATTCACTTTTTTACCGTTAAAGCATATGCTTTATTATATTAGCACATCTTGGCAAAATGAGAAAGTCTGTTTTCTGACTCTATGACCCTTATACACCTTATTCACGTGCGTCCTCAAACCAAAGATGGAAATAGACGAACTGCCTTAAGACGTGAAGGAAAAAATCCTGGAGGAGTGTACTTTCTGTAAAACCTTTTTTTGCTTTTATCTAAATTCCATTTATATCCTAATTAAGATTAGCTACTAAACAGCTGATACCGGATTGAGTTTCAATGTAGTGTGGCTGATCAAGGATCCAACATTTGGCATTGACTTATTACATTAAGACCATGACTACCGATTGGAAGGCCTACTTAGAAAACCTCTATTCTTTCATATTCATTTTCAAGAAGTAGCTTTCTCATTCGACAAACATCTCTTTGGTAACACATCTAGCTGTAATAACTCCTTGTGAAGCAATTTTTTTAACCCTCTATTTAATAGTTCACGATATCGAGACAAATTCAGATTATTTACTTTGTTTGGATATTAACGCTAGAAACACCTAAGGAAAAAGTAGGTCGTTAATATAGTTAATTGTGTTAGTCACTTTTAGATAACGCTAACCTATAATACCACCCATGGTTTGTCACTACTGTCCTGTAGTTAAAAAAAGAATATTTAGCGGCTATCTTTCCAATCGTGTAGATTCCATATGGTAAACATTACGGAGGCCACTTTTCAGGAATAATAATTCCAAAACTTAAAACATTTATATATTACATATACTATATTATATATATATATATATATATTAGACTCCCAAAATAAAACCACTTTTTTAGTTTTTACATATATCCAGCGATTCTGTTCATTTTTTAATGCTGAAAACGATATCTAATTAAAAATTCTAGCATTGTTAGAAATCGGACGTCACTGGGTTCAAAGGTTTCGTTATGAAGCAAAACTTTTTGTTGTTACTTATTTTGAAAAAAATTGTTCAAACAAATTAGCTATGATCAGTTTATGACTTTGGATTTTTTACAAATTTTAGTCAATAATTCTTTAATGCCGATGAATGAACATAAGTGCTGACGCACCAACCATTTTTTAAATAACATCTCCTACTAGGGTTCTTTATAGTTTCAAGAAGGAAAAGAAAAAGAGGGTACTCATGTTGATGTTTTTAACTTATATCTTTTAAATACGATTTTAAAACGACTAATGATAGTAGATTTTCCCCATCGAATCCCAATCTACTCCCTCTGAACTCCCTCTCTCATTATTGTACCATTCTTATTAAAAAGTACAAAATAGTTTAAATTACTTACTTTTTAGACATATAAACAAAGGCAAAACAAGGAAGGGTTCGGCCAAAAATCATTGAGAAAAAACTTGGCAAAAATATGTTTTATTTTGCTTTTCGCCATCACATTTCCAAAATTATAATTGGGTGATTACGTGATACTCTTTTTGGCAAGATTAAAATCACAACACTATTTTTAGCTACGTGAAGGATAATTGGAATACTTTTGATAAAAGCAATCCTAATACTTTAGACGAAGTGGAGCAAGAATGGAAGGAATTAAAGGCAAATACAACTGCAATTGAAAAAAAATCCTTGACCAGACCAGTCCTATAGCTGATTATAGAGAAGTGTGTCGACTGTGTCTTATACTGTTTGAGACAAACTTCCTCGAGACATCCATTGGACCAATCAGGAGCTTTTCAACAAGCACCATGGATGGCAAGGAATATTTACTCTATGAAGATGTAGATTTTCTCTGAAAAAATGCAGTTGGAATACTGCATTGGAATGTGATGGTGAAACAAAATAAAACATATTTTTGCCAAGCTTTTTTCTCAATTATTTTGCCGACCCTTCCTTGTTTTCCTTTGTTTATATTCTAAAAAGTAAGTAATTTAAACTGCGCATATCGGTTGTATCATCTATACCTATATATTATAGCGTATTTTTATAAAATTAATAATTATTATTAGGAAAAAAGGTAAAATTTTAGTTTTAAAAATAATTTTCCTTCCTTTCCAATGTTGAATATATGTAATACGACGCTACTTGCATAGCTCTCTAAAACATGTGTTTCTATTATGTAGTCGGTTACAAAATAAACTTGAAATTTAAAAAAACAAATTGCATTTTTAAATAAAATATGTTTGGTTTGTCATACCCCTTTTGTATAATAATTTTTTCTTTAAATCTCATTTGGACTACTATATTCATCAGAAAACTTAACTTCATTGGCGCCGCCCTAAATGGCCCCATGCGGCAGGCATTCCGGCGCCCAAATTTAAAAATATTTTTCCTCTCGCTTATTTAAGCCTTTGGAGAACCAACAAAGCATCTATTGAATGTTTTTAAAGAAAATTGTTAAATTTGAACAGGTCTAATATACATTTATATATATATATATAACAGCTTGTGAGCGATCAGAAAAAATAGCGATCCGATCAAAAATTTACGCTGATCGAAATTCTTTGCGATATAGCGATATAACGATCAGGGTTTTTCCTAGTGCGATCAGATCAATTAATTGCGACACAACACAACAAATTACATTTGTTCTATTAATTCTAAGTAAAAATTTAAATTTATATACAGTCAACCTTTATAAGCATTCATCTTTATATGGCAATAGAATGGTTGTTTCCCATAGCCTATGACAGTGGTTCCCAAACTTTTTCTGCTGGCTCCCCTTGGGTATATATGAAAAAAATTGTGCCCCCCCCCCCCCCCCGTCAAAAGGACACACACACAGTTGTTCTGAGTCCCTTGCAGTTTATTTCACACTAG
>CP045896.1:21940834-21966199 GCA_013387185.1 Caligus rogercresseyi | reverse complement strand
AAGAAACGAGCTAAATGCTTCTCTACAAAAAAACTTTGCGACAAAAATACCAACGAGAATAAGAAGAACGAGGAAAATGAAGGACTGTAAAAAGAGCTAGGGAGTTAAATACTCACGACAAAAAAGCGGCTATAAAAAGGTCCATGAGGAATTTACGCGCGATGAAATTACAGTAAACCTTATATATAGCTAGAGTCGTTGTTTTAATTGCTACTAATCTGGTAAATAAATGGTGCACAAATAAATGTGGATCCTCTCATTTTTGCAAAAGCTTATTGGAAAATTGTAATATTTTCTATTTTGATTGTTGTTGTTTTCCATGATGAAGGTAATTTTTTTTTTCACATCAAAAAGGCTTGTCAAATCATTGAGTCAATATTATTTTTATTAGTTTATCCTTTTAATTATTGTTAAAAAGTTGTTTGCAATTTATCTGAAAATTAATTTGTTTCTGTGCATTTTGAAATGATGTATTTTAAACTTGTGGATAAGAATATATGTATTTAAAAACCACTTGTTTATCTGTTTATATACCTTTACACGAACCAAATCACGATTTAATTTTATGGTGTGTTTTATGTTTTTTAAAATTACATTTATTAAGCGAATAAAAAAAGGGATTTGAACGCGTTGAAGATTGTGTATGGGAAGATTTTATTATTTATTGGTAAATAGTAAGTATATGTGTATAAAATATATAATTTGAAAGGACATTTTGTTGGTAGTTATATATAGAAAAAATGAAATGAGAAAGATGTTTTACCTTAGAAATTTGAAATGTATAAAGAAGCAAGGAAATTTTTCAGGATTTTAATCTGATATACATATTTGGAAGAAACAATGACAAGGAAAAAATGGTCAATAGATTTCATTTGAAACAGTGAGCTTGGAAGAAGATTATGAGTTAAGTCATAATGACTTTGGGTGAATAATTATATAAATTGTACTTGTCTAGAGGACGAAAAAAAGTGTTGTAAGGTTTGTACAATTTTATTTATTACCAATAATTACTTGATCAATAACAATCCATAAAATATAATTAAAATATGAAATATTTAATATAAAGTTGTTGTGAATTTTTATATTGCAACTATTTCAAAACTTCTTACGCTTGACTTTATTGCTTTTAAATTATTTTTCTCCCTATTTTGACCATTTTTTCCTAATATAAAATATATGTAATTTAAAAAATGATTATTTATTTAGTCATTTACTGTTTTTTATTACAAATAAATAACACATTATGACATATATATTTCTTTAAATATGTATCCATCAAAGAGAGCCTTCACACCGTCAATATGGCATTCTCGAAGTGAGAAGCAATAATGATACCAATATAAAGTAGCAGGAAATGAAGAATGAAACTTGAAGGAAATTAGATCACTTAAATATGAGGTGTCTCCCAAACCGCTGTGGGTAGATAATTGTGATCCAACAACCGACCTATATATATAATAATAATAATAAGAGGAGGATCCTTAACAGGAGAAAAATTATTGTTTTGTCAGCTGCTATTCAATTGTTTATATTGAAAACATAACTAATTTTATTTATTTGTACTTTTTGTAAATACCAACAGTTTTACAAGCATACTGGACTATATAGGTATATATATATATATATATAGACTTGTTGACATTCACAAAAAAATAGTCGTTCGTCGTTTGTGGTTCATCATTATTTTCAAATTAATCGTTCGTCGTTCACCAAAAGTTATCGTTCGTCGTTCATTGTTATTTTCACATTGAATCGGGTTTTTTAAGAGACCATATTCGTTTAGGGTAGTTACATATACTATTATATATAAATAAACCTTATAGTTTAAAATTAAGACCCTAAAATAAAGCCAAATCTACTATCTAAAATAATACAAACATCTCACAACGATTGTAGGCACCTACTAAAAAAGTTTATCAAGATTTAAAGTATCTAAAAACAGCAAAAACAAGTAAAAAAAGCAATTGGCTCCTTCCAACCCAGATCCTTGGAAACTTTCATATCTTCCTCATGTTGTCAGTGATGTCAAAGGTGATGATTGCCACCCAGTTTCGGTTTCCCTCGAACCCAAACATCGAAGATATCTCCACTAGGTAACTGCAGGATATCCACGGTGGCAAGATTGAAGATTGGGAAAACATGAGAAGGTATTATTATTATTACACAGGGAATCTCAAGAAAAATCCAAACAGTGAAGGGGATATGGCCTACTAATTTTTGTAATTTTTAAACCTCTGGTTAACCTTAATAAATGTTTTAAAAACCGTAAATGGTTCTGAAAACAAGAAGGATTAAACCGCACTAAATCTCCCGTAAAATTTAAAAGCATGACGACGAGCCCACTTTTGGTATCTTTATTGATAAACTCGAGTATCGAGTTGCTGTTGCAATAAAGATGGCCCTCAAGAACTCGGAGCAATCATGTTCATAGAGTGTTAACCTCTGTGCAATATAGCTTCTGCAACTTGATAGAGAAATCTCCAAAGCACGAGTTTTTGAGGCACTTCTGGGATTTGAGTTTAGCCCAAATAGAAGTAGAGCAGGCACGATTTTATTTGTGACCCCTCTGACGTTTAGAGTGACAAACTCCCTCAAGATGTCGAGAACTGGGCACTTGGCAAAAGCATGGCCAGTACTATTAAACAATAGTCCACAGTTTTGCATAGTGTATTATAGAATATACAACCAGAAGAAACTTGGAACTGCGCTGTAAATTTATTTCCATCCCAAACCTTTGACACAGAGCACATATGCGTGATTTCCAAGTTCTTGGAATGTCTAATTCTTGCAAGTGCTTGTTGCATATTTGGTCAGCTTCTTCTCCTGTGTCATATCCAAAGGGCATCCTTAAATGCCGGGGTACCGGCACTTGATGCTTTATAGCAGCTCTCTTCAAGGGAAAGGAGAATTTACCGTTGTTAAATAGTGGTTCGTGTACTAAATCAGGGAATGTAAATATTCTTTTGGACAGTGCAATGAGTTCTAGTTTCTTTGGATCAAGAAGATTTTTAAGATAATATTTTTTATTGCAATTCTGCCGCACAATATCTACTGTAAAACTTGACTTAAAAATAGGGGATCCTTTCCAAATAATTCTTTGTATGGAGGCTAAAAAGGTGGACATTTCTGCTAGTTTTTCATTTATAAAATCAGTACCTAACATTAGCCAAGTGAAAGCGTCGCTTGATGTAAAAATGAGCGCCACTCAGAGTGAGGATGAGCTGACATATCTATTAAAAGCTTTGGATACATTTTTGTAAAATTCTGGAGAGTGAATTTAATCCTCCCCTTACTGTTGTCTTGGTCTCTTTAAGGCGCTCAGATAACTTCGATGAAGTAGTTGGTTTAGCCATGTTTGTTCTTTAGGCAATGGCTCTCTCAGCCAACCAAGGCAGAGATGAAGCTTTATATATAACAGATGGGACAATCGAGAAGTTGTAAAAGTCAATCCTCTTTGGAGATTGAATTTTCTCCACAGTGGAATCGAATGGCTAATATGCTTTTTCATATTAAACCAATTTGATTCAGATGCGCCCATCACATCCCAAGAAATTCCTAAAATCTCCAAGCTTCCCCTTATTAAGCAACCTGAAACTTTAAGGTCATTACCAGGGTTCCATTTTCCAATAGGAAGAATCAAAGTTTTTTATGTTTATCATCAGCCCAGATCTTTTTTCAAATACTCTGAAGTGATTCAGAACTATTTCAATCCGTCTCAATAGTTGCTCTTGGGAATTGGCTTCGAGCATTAGCGTGACATCATCCGAATCGTTCGTCGTTCATCGTTCGGTTGTCTTTCGTCATTATGAAAAAAAAATTGACGACGTTTTTCAAAAGAGGATTTTTTTCTTGCCATTCTGAAAAAAGTAATGACGTTTGTCTTTTTGGCGCCAAAATGAACGACGAACAATAAGGAATTTTTCTTGTCTTTCATAATTCATGAACGACAAAAAATGAACGATATATATATATATATAAAGGTTGTTAATATTAACTTTTTAATATTTTTTAATATTCCTGATAGTTAAATTGATGATCCATTTATCGCCAGATGAAATAACATAAGCGTTCAATATTTCTCTGAGTATGAATCGTTGCTTTGTTATATTAATAAGGGATATTGGAGAAATCCATTCAAAGGATTTACAATTGACATAGATGAAGAATCCCCATGAGAAAAGACAATTTAAGTTATCAAAGAGTATATTTTCATGTTGATCTCAACAACTGAGAGTCAAATAATGATATATTACATAATGGCATAGCTTTATTATTATGTATTATTATTTTCTTTTACCAATCACCTTGCAGAAAAACGTCCTCCTTTGTTATCCTTAAGCAAATATCAATATTACGAGCATATGTATATATTTTAAGAGTCTCTGTACGTTCCTCTTACTATATATTCTTTTGACTCTTATGTGTTGTTTGAAGGGCCGTTAATAGACGAAGAGAAGGATGAGGGGGGAGTGTTAGGACATGAGTGTCACTTCCGGACACCACAAGCACATACATGGATTAATAATAATAATGATCGTCGTCATCCTCCTCATGAAGACGACGATAAACTTCCTTTCCTCATAATGTTTTAAAGCCATAAACAGGGAATCAATTGCATGATTGTTTAAGTAAGTTCATATGTGTAATGTCGTAAGAGTATCGATTTTCGGTTCCATGGGATTACAGTATCATCCGACTTTATATGAAGAAGCAATCTACCGAGTAATAAATGAGTCTATCAAATGTAGGAATCTGGATTGAGGTTGTCCTAAATTGACCTTTTCCTCACGGGAAGAGTCACGAACCTGCGCCTTCAATATTGAGAGTCGAGCATAGTGTCACTGAGCTAACACACTTCCGTTTAATTCTTTTTCTAAAGAAATAGAGACTCGAAAAGGATTTATAGCATATTATATTTTTAAATGTTTCTCTATTAAAGTTTTATTTATTGGCTTTTATGGAATTTTAGGTCTGCTTTTTATATAAAAATTAACATTCAGAAATTAAAATGAGTTCATTGAGCCTAGATGCCTCTTTTCAATGAGGTTGATGTCCTTCCCCTTGTCCTTGGGGATCCTGAGTACTCAACAATCCTCAATAGTAATTATAATGCCATACAATTAATCTACCTTTGACAGATTTTTAATTTTATTGCTAACACAAGTCCCAAGAGCCTCTAATTGTCTGAAGGTGAACATCATGATGTGTTTTCCCAATTTGCCATCAAGCCCTTGCCGTTTTCTAATAATAACAGGGAATACTATAAACAAAATAAAGGGGATCAATATACTCGTATCTTTATTTAAATGAAAAGTCGCAAGAGTCTGAGGACATCTATTTGTTTAAAAAATAAGTTGCAAAATGGAGTCAATTTTAATCCTTTTTTACCATTTCTACTCTTGTTAGATCCCTTTTTAATTTAAATATATATTATTATAAATATATTTATATTCCTCAACTTCAAGATTTTTTTGATGACGTATATCAACTTAAGATGGCTGCCCCACAGGGTGAAGCAGTTATAACTATGGGTATAGAAAATAGGCATTCTGAGAATAAATCGATACCTATCCTCTACCTATGTGATGTTTCTTTAAAAAAAGTGTAATATACATTTACTGACAACGAAGTCATTTCCTTACATTAAGACTTGGAACTTTGACTGCTCCAAGGACAAATTAAGTATTTCTTCTTTTCATCGTTTTATCAACTTTAAAATGGCTTCCATCAGTTGGGTATTTTATTACCTTTTTTGAGTCTATTCCACATATATGTAGTTATTGTATTGATGTATGGTTTTAACTCTACAAGATTTGTTCCTATTTGAGTATGTCATTTGAGAATAGGAATGAGGGTCGAGTCTACATATGATTCAAAATTGCAGAGCTGCGACTATCGAATGTAAATCGGTATTTCTAATGCATCGAGACTTAGTCGTGAATCTCTATGTATTCAAATACAGATAATAACTGGTCATAACTTCTTATATATATATATATATATATATATATATATATATATCCTGGGCATTGTATTTCTTTTGAAAATATTTATTTATTCTTGCAAAGCAATTGTGTCCCATTCACAATCATCCCCCCTGATATAATACACATATTTCAACGGAATCTTCGAAACTATTGTGATAATCAATTTAAGAATAGGCTTTAACTCCTCTTTAGCTTCGGCTTGAATCCTTTTTTTTTTGCCTATATGGTTTGATTGAATTACATCCGACTATAGTATATATTAATAAGCATTACAGCAGTAAAAAAAAGGGAGTGCGATAGCCGTGTGCGTTAAAGCGTGTTCAACTCCCAATGTTGGGGGAGCAGTTCGAATGTCGAGAGGGGATGGTTATTTTTGCCTACCTCATTGATAAGATCCTGGGAACTGTGGCTTCCGAAGCCGGACCCTAATGCATCGAGACTATTGATTAATCTTAGTTGTGAATCTCTATGGTTTCAAATACAGATAATAACTTTCTTAGATATCATCTGTCAATGAATGTCATTGGTCCATTAGACCTTATGACTCGGTCCACTAAATTGTTGGCTCTTTATAAGTAACTCAATTAAAGCTTTAACATTCACTAATAGAGAATAAATACAATAATATTTATATTTTTAAAGTCTTTTAAATAATAAAATATGTATGGAATAAAAACATTTGTAAAATTCTTAGTTCTAATCATAATGGATCTTGCTTCTGTTGTTAAACGGGTTTTATTAAGACTTTAATTAATAAAGAATAAAATTTATTTTTATATACATGATAGCTAACAATTTATTCACTGAATCAATCAATGCATATAAATTACCAATTTAGTAAAGGAACAACCACTATTGTTTATTGTCAAATTATCACGCCATTACACTAAAATTAATGACCAAAGTTATTAATAGATTTTATTATATCATACTATTTATTTGTCTTTAATTAGCTTTCAAAACACAAGTTTCATTGCGAAATTAAATATATATTTTTAATTTTGGTTTATATTAATATTATTATGAATAATATTGAGGCATTCTATTTGAAGGGTTCGTAAATGCCATTGGTTGAGGTCCATCAAGTGAGACAATAAGTGCTATAATATCTTAAAGTCGTACTATTTTATTATTCAAACTTTTTCTTTCTTACAGTCACGGTCCATTTTATAGATATTTCCTTATAACAACACCTTTTTAAAATATAAAGGAGTGTTTAAATTAAAAGTTATTGAACATGAGATTATATTTCATTTTTTATTATGAGTGAAGAAAAAAACTTGTTCACCATATCTACTTTATAAAATGGCAATTAATATTCTTCTCAAAATAATCAAGCCTCTAAATATGGATCTAAATACTAATTAAATTAGGCACGTTAAGGCGTGTTCAATTCTCAATGTTGGGGGCGCAGGTTCGTTCGAATACTCCCGAGAGAGGATGGTGTATTTTGGTCTGCTACCTCATTGATAAGATCCTAGGTTCGAGTGACTAATTGTTAATGCTATAATGCTTATTTATATCCAGTCTGAGGCTGCAATTCTATCGAACCAATTAGGCAACAAAAATTACACTTGAATTTTGAGCTCAATCTTGAAAAAAAGGTCCCATTCATACAACAGCAACAAAAAATGCGATCATAACGTATGCTGTATCGATTCCTACCCTCATTTAACCCAAAATTTCCTTCCCAGATAACCAATCCCTCATGTATTTAATGTTACTGACGGTCTTAATACACTTTAAGCTCTTAGATACTTATATATATATATAGCTTTTTACGTGTTGAAATAATTATATGTAGCATTAAGACTCCTTGTTTATTGTTTTATATTTTATTGATCTATCCATAGAGATAAAAAGATATAGAGAGATTATTCCCTTCATTTGTGTTTTTGTGCCCAATATAAACAAAGTAATTTGTACTACGTCATCGTAAGCTGATCATGGAGATAGAATCTACCTCTATGATCAGCTTACGATGACGTATTACAAATTACTTTGTTTTGGTTTGGACACAAAAATACAACTGAACGACGATGTTTCTATGATATGAATGGAATCAGCTCTCTATATCTTTATATCTCTATGATATATCACATTTCAACAATTAACATTCTTTTGCATTCGGCTCTTTAAAAATTGTTTTTATATTGTTATATGTCATTGATACATTGAATACAGAGCTGCCTGGAATAAAAGTCCACAGTTGCGACAGGCCAGGACGTGGAGAGCTGCCAGGGATGCTGCAATAGCTTCGCCGAGAGAGTGGTGCTGTAGATTACTCCGATCTCAAGGCATGTTTTCCCCAAAAAATCGATGTGGTTTTTTGTTTAAATTTTATATATTCATGTATAAATATATACGTTTATTAATTAGTTTGTGTTTTTATTGTTGTTTTGTTTTATTTAAATTATATATATATTTTAGACCAGCTACTTCGTGCTGAAATATAACGGATTACACACACATTGTTCTTGAAAAGAAAAGAAATAATGTCGCGTTCTTCATGTAATATTTACATAGTAGCATCTCCGCCGTGAGAAACGTTTTCCTCAATCTCCCCCCATCCACCCACGCATCCCCCCAAATGTATGAGTCCCTAATGACCACTTCTCAGGAGTCATATGAGTAATTAACGCCCTTGAATGAAGAGAAAACAACATAAATCTCTCTCTTTTTCTCTCTCTCTCTTCCTAATTAATAGATCCACCACCTGTACCATAAATCTTATTCTTTCCTTCCTCACTCTTTACCTAGTCATGGAAGAGAACAAACAAGACGTGGATGATGACAAATACAGCGATATTTGTAATGACTCTCGTGCCGGTTATGTAAATAATCGTATTATTATTATTATTCTCTTCAGATTTCCATACAACAATGAAATGAAGGAGTAGAAATCCGTTGTTTGTCACTCCTTATAGAGTGTTCTTTTATATGTATATGGATTCATTCATTGTACAAGCAGAAGAAGTAAAATATAAGCACCTTGTCCCTGGAGAGAAGAAGAATGGTGATGAATACTTGGTTGAGAGAGAGGGGAGGGGGGGGGGGTGCGTCAGGTGTCCAGGGGCGAGAGAGCGTGTGTGAGGGGGGGGGGGGCTGCTATTGAAAAAAACAATGACCAGAATGAGGTATCAAACTCTTTCATGAGAGGGTGTGAAACGGATGCTTTGAAGGCAGAGAAAAAAAGGAGATGATGTTTTGTTTTGTTTGGCCTTACTGCTCCTTGCTTGACGTAAAATCATGAATGAGAGACATTGTGAGTGGAGGTAACGAGTTGTGGCTTAGTGTTCTATGTTATAACAATGTATGTTTATTGAGTTACATTTATATGAAGGTTTGAAATATGATATATATTAATGATATTTATATTACAATTGCGATTTCTTATTCATTTGTTACTATGTTTATTGTCGATTCTTTGTACATGGATGTTACAGTGTTGGTCGAATATTACTTTGAAAGTAGTATGTATTATACGACTTTTTAACTGCGTAGTAATATTTTTTTAAATATAGTTTATTGCTTCTAATGTACTACTTTATTATTAGATATTACTTTTTGAGCATTCCGAAACAATAGTAAGTAAAGGCAATTCAAACAGTATTTGTAAAAATCCTCACCAACCTAGTTTGCATATCCACTGGGTGACGTCACATAATACATTCACAGTTCATTAATTTTCATCAAAAATGCCTGTCGAATATTTTTTTCACGAAAGTATATCAACTAGGATATTACATATTAATTATTACTTAAAAGTAATATCTAATATGTTTGTTCTCTCTAGTTAGTCCATAATATAAACTAAGTAATATATTACTCGCACGCACGTTAGGGAACAACACTGGATGTTAATAAGTAATGTTACTTATAGTACATTTATTTTTTTTCTTGTACGAACACACGTTTAGGTATTTAACTTTTTACGACTCTCATTTTCAATGGAATAGATAAAGTCATGATATGTAATCATTCAATAATGTAACGTCATTAAATAGTGGGAAAGGATTATATTTGCATATTTTTGGGGCTAAAAAGTCGAGCACAAGAGCCCTGAAAGGATAGAAAATAAATAATCTTATATCACAATAAACACCGTCTGGGCGTCGCTACTTAATTGTAGCCTACATAGTAAGAAGCTGATGAAAGGGAAACCATCAATGTACGATATCTCCGGTCAATCATGGTATCGGCTGACGCTCGTACGCGGGCATTTTCCTTGAGGATCCCTTGAGAATATTCCCCTTCTGTACTTCTCCCCGCATATTAAATCCCTGGAAATAATCATCGAACAATTCAAGAAGTTCAAGAACCACAAATAATTATTTTATCCGCATAGCTATATTATTTTCCAGTTTGTTTTGTGTTTTTTAGATCACAATGACTTTATGTTAAGAAATCAGTTGATACATACGTTTGAGTTTTGAGGTTTCTATAAGTAAAATATTTTTAAAACTATAATGTTTATTATGTTTTGTATGAAACACAAATTCCTTTTATATCAATTGTTTATGTATATTTTATGTACGTTATAATAATAAAAACCTTGCTAATGAGAAAAAAATGATTATGGAGAGTATAAATATTTCATTTCTTGTCTTTCTACGATATTTCTATTAGCTTATAATTATATTAAACTGTATTGTAGAAAAAAATAACATACTACGCCCGTAAGTGTGAACGCTTGTAGAAGTGTGTTCGACTCTCAATATGTCGAGGGCGAAGGATCAACTCCAGATAGGCGGATACTTATCAATCCCATTTAGATCCTAGGGTCGATGGACTAATTTGAATGCCAAACTGTTATTTATATATACACATATATTTAAACAATAGAATAAAAATATGTAGGGGGGAAAAAATATGAAATGAACTTCGGATTGACAAGATTTAAAAACCATTTTCATGTTAGTTTTTACATTTAAACATTTGTTCAAGTGTGAGTAGTACTTTTCCTTATTAAAACCCATCAGAACACTTCCTTAACCACAGGCCTACCTACTACTACTCTCCCCTTCCCCCATACAAATAACAACACACATATTTTGCACACACAACTACAATGCAATCTTAATTAGCAAAGTTAGTTGCAAGGTGGCAAGCCTTTAAAAAAAAGGAAGAAGAAAAGAGAATCAATTGAGACATAAAATCATCAATGGAAAATTCTCTTTCTCTCTGAACAATGGTTATGGTTAAAACAATTTTTGTGGGATAAGGTAATAATTACTTTAATGAATTAGGAAAAAATATTTGTGAAACCCTTCTGGCTCTTAATTAATTAATGCATTCATGATACTAACTTAACACAGATGGCTGCTGCAAATCGGATACACAGTCAAACCTGGCTATAGTGGCCCAAAAAGGGACCGTTATAGAAAGACGTTTTATGGTACTTATTTTTTCATATGCGGGGAAAATTGGGTGGCTATTATTAGCAAGAGATCCTTAGAGACAGTTGACCACTTACACAGATTCAATTATATATATTTATATATATGAATATGTATAATAAGTAATTTAGGAGACTAAATGAAAATATAGAACGTATTAACCTGACAGAAATTGTCTCTTAAGAAAAGAATAAAAAATGGGGTCCCATCCACCTTTTTTTCGTTTTGTGACCAAAATAAACCAAATAAACCTTTTTTGTTATCAATTACAAAACGGAAAAAAACGTATATATACATATATATAAATAGAAAAGTATTGTGGGACTCAAAGGTCCGAGTGTTAATCAGGTTTAATGCAGACATATGACTGATTACTTTGTTTAAAGCGGACCTTACCAATTTATATTTGGTATTTCGGTTCATCGGTAGTACAAAAAGGAGATTCATGCTACCAATACCGACATTTTTATTATTTGGTAAAACTACTAATTGCCGCTACCGATTTCATGATTTCGAGAATAATTTATGTATATTTATATTTTGTCAATACTGGGTTTTTTATTCAACTGATATACCGATTGGACATATCTAGCTAAAAACTCCATATACAGGCGGTAGATCTTTTACCTACTTAATTCCAGCCATACTAAAGTAGGATGAGTTTGTACCAACAAAGGAACAACTGTACAACTTTGTGTATTTTTTCATCCGTATGACATTTAAAGTAATAATATCTCTCCAAATGATCACGTCCATTGACCAACTGCAAAATAATTATACACTTACACCCTTTATATGCATTCCGTCCCCCCCCTTTTTTTGCTGCACTGTCTTATAAAATGAATTAAGAAACGGAAGTGCTATACAAACATATTTAGTACAAAATAACAAAAACAATGCTGTAATTTGAATTGAAAACTTTTATTTTGTTGTTTGCGAGAGGGTGGGAGATATTCTTCATTGCGACGTAGTTTTCCGTCAAAACAATTAAGGAAAGGTCGTCATAATATTAAAAAAATAAGAAAGGCAGAAGGCGGTTGACATATTACAAGTATCTTATTTTTCACATGCTAGATACTTAATGTAGTTAATTGTAGAATAAAGTTGAATGGTCCAAATGTATTTTAACAACAGAAAATATATATATATCAACAATCTATCACTAAGATGGCTAAATAACAGCGTATGTAAAAACCCAAATTTTGTAAAACCCGAAAAAACCCCGGTTAAAAACCCTGGTTTTACCGTGTGTTTTTTCTAAATTCGGGTTTTTCATTACACCATTAATTAGCTATTAGCTAAGTAATTCAAGTGTTTACGCTTCTTGGCGCGGGTAAGACTCCAACTGAGATCGCAAAGCAACTGAACGTGGTAAGATCAACCATTTACCGCCTCAAGAAGAAGCTGGACATGAACCAAGGGATCGAGAGGAAATCTGGGAGTGGTAGCAAGTACAAATTGAACCACAATTGATTTGTGATGTGATCCAAAGGGCTCCAACCATCAGCATAAGAGCTCATGCCAAGGACCTTGGTGTTGATGAGAGTACGGTCATTAGGGCTGTCAAGGAGTGTGGTGGCAAGTCCCTAGTGATGTTGGAGAGGCCATTATTGACACCTCAAATCAAAGTGACTTATCTCCAACGTTGCAAGGGTCTGATCAATGACCTGAAATCTGCACCAGCTGGAAGGATCATCATCTTCAGTGATGAAAAGAACTGAACTGTGGATCCGGTCAGAAATAAAATAAATGACCGGTTTGTGGCCTTGAAGATGTTGATGAAGACCTTAAAACAATGTGATATTTCACATCCAGCCTCAGTCATGTCTCTGGTCTTTCAATGTCATTGATTTGGTTTCCCCGAGGGTTTCTCTTGAATGCAGCCACGTACATTGAAGAGCTGCACACCAAACTTTTGCCCTAGGTTCAGGCAACATTTCCAAACCAAGAAGTGGTGCTCCAACAGATGGAACACCAGCTTTTACAGCAAAATCCAACCAGGATTTTTTGTCAGAGAGCATCCCATTTTGGAGTAAGGAAAAGTAGCCTCCATGCAGCCCTGATGTAAACCCTTTGGACTTTTCTTTTTGGCCGCATGTGCAGGCCAGGGCGTGCAGAATAGGTCACCCCAATATTGAAGCCATGAAGGCCTCCGTTGATGAACACTGGGATGGAATGGACGCTCATTACATACGGTCTGTCTGTCAGGCCTTCAGGTCCCGTTTAGAGACTGTTGTGGCTGTTGAGGGCGGATATTTATAATAAAAAATTAAGGGTGTTAACAATATACTAAGTTAAGTGTTGCAATTACCGTCTCGCACCCGGTATACAATATATATATATATATATATATATATATATATATATATATATATATATAATATATAATATAGTCCTGGCCCGCTGGAAATTATTTTCTAAAAAAACGTCGTCACTTCAGAATGTCGAAGAACGAAAATATATATTAAGTCCCGGCCGTATTTGGCCCGGCCCGGCTTGAAAAATTTATGTCCCGGCCCGGTCCGGGGTCCCGGCGAAAAAAGGTGTCCTGTGCATTTCCTGATATATATATATATATATATACAATGTATATATATATATATATATATACATCATCTTCTTAAATGTCTTTCAAATACAACAACACGCCTGAGAGTGCCTTTCCTATGAAGTCTTTGGATAGAAACAGGATTAAAAAAAGAAGAAAAAAACTCTCTTTTTATGACCTCATAAAAAGTATTAAGTGTAAAAAATATATAAAACACACTCTTCAAGAGGAATGATTTTATGATGCATTATACTGACTTTTTCATTAATTTATAAGTGCGTACGTATACCTACATATCAAAGGTAATACGACGTGCACTATAAAGTCTATTATTATCGTTAACAAAGTTTAATCATTGGCTGTAGAGAATATTTCAATCGCAAGTAAGGGAGCATCAACATAGCATTAGGATTGTCTCTTTTTTCTGAAGAAATTTTATAAGTACTCAAATATATTGATCGTCCTAAATTACTAAACAATACCTTGAGTAAAATCATTGGAATTAGATAAAATTTGATGCAGCAATTACTATAAAATCTCACAGGACACATTTGACAAAAAATAGTTATTGACGTGTAAAATCATTATGTAACGGAAATTAAGTACTTTCTATGATACTTTTTCAAGTTATATACTGTCCTTAAAAAACATATCTTATAGTATGTTTTAAGAAATAAAAGAATAAATTAATAAAAATATTCAATGTTTTATGGTTAGTATGATCTTATTTGATGCTAAAATGTTAAGTTATAATGCAAATTTATGCATTTCGTAACCATTAACTTCAGCTTTTTTTAGTTTATTTATTAATTCATAATAAATATATAATAATAAAATGTTTTAGGGAAAAAATTAACCGACGTTCTAGCCTTACATTTCAGCAAAGCCTATTTATAATATGTATTTATATATATAGGTATATATATACATACATACATATGTATATATATATATATATATACGAATGATAAAAATAAACCACAATTTAAAAATAATAAAAGGAGAATTGTGAAGCGTCAAAAGAAATAAACATTTTATTTCCTCTTTAAGAACATCATTTTGGAACAACAATACTAGAACGAACAAAAAATATGTTTTCATTAAAACGGAGAAAACCAAACATTAATGGAGTCCTTAAGCTTATGATCTTGTAGAAGATTATGGCTACTTTTTATAATAAGTTTTGATTGATGTCAGCCAGAATGCAACAACTGAGGATCCAGCTATCTTAGCTTTCCTTTTAAGGTTATGGGCATAAGAGTCCTTGATCAAAATCTTTGGCGTATCATTTTGTCATTTAACAGCCTCCCTACTTAAAATTCAGGATGATCTTCTGAATAAATAATGAACGAGAATCTCTTTTTACTTAAAAATCCAATCTAAACATCCCCCTTTAGCTCCTTACATCCCTTCCACGTCCAAAGCAATAACCCCCCTAATACTGCGACAAATTGAATTAACAGTTAATTATCAGGACTCACTCCTGGCAGAACTCTTATTGTATGTATGTATATTTAGCACAAGTAACTCCTTGTAAAAAAAAAAGATGGTGTACTACTGGTATACTCACATCAAGGAATTGAAGCGTAATATAATGATGAAGAATGGAAGAATGAAAATATCCATTTTTCACTTAGTGACACTTGGCTGGAGGTGAGAAATGTTGTTGATATTGTTTTTCCTTGAGTCTTAAAGGGCAGGGAGAGGAAAGGACCTATCAACGTCCCTTACTTCTTATATTACACCTCCATTTAAAGTTCATTTCAGCTGGCTAATGAAATTAAGAATAATAATAAATCATATTATTTTTCTACAACAATATAATTTATTTTAGGTAATATCATGGTAATATATTATATATATATATATATATATATATATATATATATATATATATCAGACTTGTTGATTTATCGTTCATTTGTTATCATTTGCGAACGACGAACGAAGTTTTTGACGAACAACAAACGATGAGGAAATTTTCTTATTGATCGTCGTTCGTTTTTGGCGCCAAAAAAAGTCAAATATTTTTCATTTTCATGGAAAATTTAAAAAAAACGTCATTACTTTTTTCAGGATGGTGAGAAAATTCCTTTCTAAAAAACATCATCAATTTTTTTTTCAAAATGACGATCGACAAATGAACGAAGAACGATTCAATTAAAAATAACGATGAACGACGAACGCTCAAAGATAACTTTTGGTGAACGACAAACCAACGACGAACGATAATTTTCGCGAACGTCAACAAGTCTGATATATATATTTATACATATATAATGTGATGCTAATGCATACGAAATAAATAAATAGTCATTATAATTTGATCATCAATTCAGAGCATTCAATATATTAAAACTAATTTATATAACATTATAAACATTTTCTTTCTCCGTTGGTTAATCATATATTATAGTTATAAATAGATTAAAATATACATAATTAATTGCGAAGAAATTGTTTTTTCAAAACATGCTTGAATACACATTAAAACTTAAAATAAAAGCTCCAGGGAAGAATATCACCTTAACAAAATATAAACAAAAACATCTCAATGGTTAACAGTAACCAGAAATATATATGATATTTATCACAATTTTCAAAAACTGTGACAAATTTAGTTCAAACATTCTGTATAGTTTGGGAGGCTGCTTTTTACACGAAGCATCACGATTTGCAATGGTCCTCGTGACTTTTGTATAAAAGAGCTGTGGCAGGGGTGCGATAGCCGTGCGTGTTAAGGCGTGTTCAACTCTCAATGTTCGAATACTCCCGAGAGGGGATGGCCATTTTGCGTCTGCTACCTCATTGATAAGATCCGAGGTTCGAGTGACTAATTTTAATGCAATAATGCTTATTTATATCCTATCGGTTGCAATTCTATCGAACCATATAGGCAAAAAAAGAGCTGTGGTTTGCCAATGGTATTCCCTTTAACTCTCCTTTCTTCAGTGGCAGTTGCAGTTAGCCTATGAACTATTTATTATCCTTACATTTCAGAATAGTAAGGTATAAATCTAGGGTTCTTGGGGAGACTCTATTCTTGTTCTGAGGAGTATTAAAACATGCTTGAAGACGAGGAAAAATTATTTGATCTTAATTAGTTTTACCTCCGCCGAAGGAGGTATTGTTTTCACTGGCGTTGGTTTGTTGGTTTGTCAGCAGGATAACTCAAAAAGTACCGAACGGATTCGGATGAAACTTTGTGGAGTTGTTAGAATTGCCAAAAGGAACAAGTGATTAAATTTTGGCATCTCTGAGTGCAGAATTAAGATGCAAAATGAGCTAAATACTAATAAATATTTCAAGTTAGCCTACTCTGCCAATAGATGTCGCTGTGCTGTGAAATCGGGTGCCGGGAGCGTCTTCCTCTCGGAATTTCCGTCGAGGGGAACCCTCCCCCGTCCCTCTACGCCGCCCCAGTCGTGAAAAATCCGCCTCGGAAGGCTCATAAGGACCCCGTGACGGCGGAGGTTTGCACTCTCTGAGTGTATATATGCCTCTAGTTCTGAATTGTTTTTGAAGCAGAACATTCCTCGATGTCTTGTGCTGCATATGACAATATATCAGCGGATATATTTGTAAAAAAAGAGTGAAAGCCTTATTCTATATGGAGCCTTAAGGGATAAAGTTGGAGCCTCTACGAAAACGCGAGCTTTGTTCGTCTGAACTGAGAGGCTTTTATAGCACAAAGGCCAATAGCACACCTGCAATCACTTAAGAAGAGGAGTTGAGAGGCATTCGTTTAGTTGTGTCAGCTTTGACTTTAGCCCCAACTGTCAAAGTTCAAATACTACGATTTCTTGAATCAGAAAAAAAAAATATAAAGAATTTTTTAAAGAATTTAACAATTTTAATTATAATTTTTTTGTTCATATTATTTATCGATTCAATTTTAAAAATTATTTTTATTCATGTGAATTCTTAGTAGCAACTGCTAGAGTATATATGTATATTTCTGTAAGTTTTTTTGTTGTTTTTACCTTACATTATTTTGCAAACATACTCATAATATTAGTATTGAAGTCTTCATCCACGGTAAACATAAATGCGAATTGTCCAATATTCCTCCAAACAAGAAAAGGTTTAAAAGTATCTTAAAGAGTGTTGTTTTTTTGTCATATGATACGAAAGAATTGCATCTGACTGGTATAAATAAGCATTATAGCACTAAAATTAGTCACTCGAACCTATGATCTTATCAATGAGGTAGACCAAAAATGACCATCCCCTCTCGGGACCATTCGAACTGGTCCCCAATATTGAGAATTGAACACTCATTAACGCAGGAAGCTTTCGGTTTAAAAGTATCTTAAAGAGTGTCCCATCTTTTAATAGGCATTGAAACCCTTGAAATGCCCTGTTGAAATGAAGCATCCTTGAGGTCAAACTAATCGATTTTTGACAAACAACAAGTATGATGCTGACATGACGAATTATTGGCATTGTTGCACTTTTTTCATATTGATTTAGATTATAAAAGTAACTTCAGTACCATTACAAACCTACATATATATATATATATTGTTTTAATTGTTTATAAATAGACGAAGGATAAACAATTTTGGTTTCCCCGGGGATAGTAACCAATTACGAGTGATAAGCAATTCAGTCAAGTGTATTTAAAGAAATAAAAAAACAGCATTTCCCATATGGTCGGCGATGCCGCTGCCACGTCCAAGCCTAATTGAAATGTTTAAACTAATTAACTAATTACTCTCTCTCGCTGCCAGTGATTAGAGGTTTGAAATGTGTGACTCCATTACTATTTTTGCTTTTGATGAGTCCATTAAAAGCAATTGTAATGACTTAATGAGAGGAGAAAATGATAATTTTTTCAGTCAGAGAGAGAAAAAAGAAACACTTTTTTTAAACGCAGTCATTAAGATAGGGAAAAAGGCTTCAATAATAGTTAAATATACAGAAAATACCCTACTAAAGACATGCCAGTGATTATATAATTATTTTTGGTTAAATGAAGGTATGCTTTAAAGTAAAAAATAAATAAATGTTGTGACTGGCCATGTTACCATTTTGGGGATTGTAAAGGGCGATCAGCTTAAGAAACATTTTAAGGTCTTACGGGATATATATTAATTTTAAATTATGATGTTTTTATGTTTTTACCAAACACAAAATCTCCCCCCTTTTTATATCTATTTTATTTTATATTATTGTATTATGTGAATAGAATAAAAACATTTGCTATGGGGAAAAAACATTTATTTTAAGTTTTTTCGAGATAATTGATTTTTATTAAATAGTATTTTGCAGTACTGAACGAAATTAGGAAAAAATATAGGTGTCCAGTAATTTCATCGCGAGTAAATTTGTCGCGGAGCTTTTTATAGCCGTTTTTTTTGTCACGGGTAAATACATCGCTTGCTCTTTTATAGTCAGTCAATTTTGTAGTTCTTCTTTTTGTCGCAGGTAAATTTGTCGCTAAGCTTTTTGTAGTGAAGTATTTTTGTCGTTCTTCTTTTTTTCGTAGGTAATTTTGTCGCCAAGCTTTTTTGTAGTGAAGCATTTTCCGCGCTGTTTATTTTTTACTTTGTGGACCTATTCATGGGGACTCTGTCTGGGGGTCCCATGGGGTTTGAATCTACCGCTGACATTTTTAGGGAGAAAAGACACGCGGCTTAAGGGTAATCTTGATCATGTCTAATAAACAACTTTCTTATTCAAATAGCTATCACTTTTGTTCTCATTTTGGATCTGGAGGATATTAAACTTTGTGCGGATTTACCTGCAAGACCCTCTATATAGTTATATATATATATATTTATTTATCAGACTTGTTGACGTTCGCAAAAATTATCGTTCGTTTGTCATTCACCAAAAGTTATCGTTCGTCGTTCACCAAAAGTTATCGTTCGCCGTTCATCGATCGTTTGTCGTTTGTCATTTTTAAAAATGGCTACACGGTTTTCAAATACCTCTTGGAGGTAATTGTGGCTGCTTTTTGTTCATATGATAAAAGGATATAAACATAATTGTAAATGAATACCTTCATAATAAAATACTTTCATAATTTCTGCTGCTGCTCGTTACTTTGCACTGGATATCAAGATTCCAGGACGTACTGATTCCCAGTGGAGGTTACCAGATTACCGCCCTCAGCCTCTAGGATGTCCTCCAAACGACGCCTGAACCTCCCACAGGCCGTGACGACCTCCGCAGGATCCAGCTTGTTCATCTCCGACTTGATGGAGGCCTTCAGGGACGCCAAATTGCTGTGGTGTGTGGCACACACCTCCCTCTCCAACTTCCCTACCAGTAGTAGTCGCATGGGTTCAAGTCGGGGCTGTTGGGGGGCCAGATGTTGAAGTCCCAGAAGTTGGGCACATTCTTCTTCAGCCAGGACTGCACAAGTTTGGCCTTGTGGGCGGGCGCCGAGTCCTGCTGGAATGTGTACGGGGTCCCGGAGGCCACAAAGTCCATCCAGGGGACAACGAAAGGTGGACCCACGCTTCCTGGCGAGGATGGGCATAGGCGTCCCCGGATTGGCCTTGATGGACCTCTTGAGTCCAGCCACAAATGTGGGCGTGCAGATCCAGTTAATCCTGGGCTTGTGCTATTCCTCGTGGACATCCCTGACTCCTCCCACTTCTTGGTGATGTCGTAGACCGTCCCCCCCTGGGGTACTTGGCAACTTGATGATGGCTGCAGGACGGTACCCTGCGCACAGCAACTCGATGGTCGTGTTCCTCGGGTCTTTCCATCTCCGTATCAGTATATTTGTTTTGTGTTCGGGCGCAATTCGACCATACATTAACGAAACCTATATCATATGCAAATCTAAGCTCTACTTGCACTCCTGTGATCTGGACGAAGTTGAACTTGTGCGGATTTACCTGCAAGACCTGTATATATATCATATAGTGAGAGAGTTGGGCAAATATAATAAAATTTTTTTGGACTACACAACGTATAACATACGATGCATGGTCTTTACATTCTAAAAAATGTAAGGTTTATTTACACAGTTATTATATTTGCCCTTCTCCTTTTCTTGAGTCTCTGGTTTTCAACGTATGAATGAAAGAGTCATATCTGGAAGAGTGGCTATTTCTATTTCCCCTTGGATCCTTGGGCAACAGCTATAATAATAATAATAACGATGTGCTGTAGAGATGTGTTCCGGATGGGAGGTGGCACATTTTGTCTAATGGCTCACCCTACAACTACTATAGAACAATTGTGCCCAGCAGCCAAAGAACTAAGCTTTTGACAGGGTGTGTGATTTTGGTCATAGAAACATGGAGAAGAAAATTGTTTGAAATAGGCTGGCATTTCTTCAAATAGTTCCCAAAGCGATGCCTACTTCAAATTTTTTTCAAAAACTTGATTGTTTTTTTTTAGAGATTAGATCCTCCACGATCGGAACTTAAGTCGGAAGTAGTCAGTGGCTTGTTTGTAAGCCAGCATGATTACTGAAATAAGTCATATGGGAAATAATAAGAATGGTTTTATTTCATAGGATCTAGCGGAACATTTGAATACGGACCTTAAAAATATTTTTTTTCTCCCAAGATGAAAACTTTTGTGCCGCATAAATGATCACAAATGATTTACAAAATATTTTGCTGATCTTATTTGCTACAAATTAATTAATGATGATTTTTATGAACACATAATCTGTAAATACAAAATGTCTGTACGGCTTACGTTTACTCTTTGTATAGTTTGAAGATTACAGCTTTCTGCTGATGTGACACAGATCATAGGGAAGCCATTCTTCTCCTTTAAATTTTTCCCAGCCTATTTTTATCAAAGAACCCCGACTTTTCATTAGATATATATGTACTTACACACTCAATATGCTGCTTCTAAGAGCCGTCACACAAACCTATCAATTATGGGTCGAGTTTCACAGAGGCAAGAGAGAAGGGTAAAGTGAGAGATGTTGCTTCTTTGACGATGCTCTTGGTGTCTGTTGTTCCTCCTGGAAGGGTATGATTAGGGACTACTACAGGTCGGGGGGAGGTTGGGGGTGCTTAGAATATATCTGTGTTATGTCTCTAACAAAGCTACCCAAATAGCTAGGCCACACGAAGAGAAAAGGAGCTAAATGAATGAAGCGTTGAAATAATTTATTTGTTTTAAAAAAAATCAAAGTTTGACAAGTTTTTTAGGTTTTTCTCAAGGGTTTTGTACTTATATGATAACAGTTTATTAAACTGTTTTTAAGCAATATGAAAGCTAGCCAACTAGCTATGCCATAAATAGAAAAAAGGGCTTAATGTATAAAGCGTTAAAGAAGTTATTTCATCCTTTTAAAATACGAAACAACATATTGTAAAGTTTATCATATCTTTCTTAATGGTTTGCATTTTTTTGCATGAATGGTTGACAAACGATCAAATGTATGATCCAACACCCCGCCGTTTCATAATGTATAATTCCGTTCCGAAATATTTTTTGTGTGACGTCACGTCTGCCGGAAAACATAAACAATCACTTTTACTATATATAATAAGTATTAAATCCCTACTCAATTATCATTAGTGCATCTTATTCTTACAAAAAATGGCTTCAATTAATTTAAAAAAAGCAAAAAAGATTTTTTAGAGGCTATGAGGAAATGTGAACAAAAAAAATCAAATAATTTTTTGTAAATGGAAGGGTTGATAGGAACGACAACCTTGTAAAAGAGTTTTAAAATCAATGTCAATGTACCGTCGGTTCCATTGGAACCTATTAATAAATTTGCTAAAATTTGTGTATTTCTCCAAATAAAATATGAAAAAATCGCCTTCAAGAGCAAAAAGCTAGTCATAGAAAAAGTGTAAGAGAGAGGCGAAAAATAAAACAGTGGATTAATTAAATGCTCCAATAAATTATATACTTTTTCTAAATATGTCTTTCTAATAATATTTATGTAATATATGATTATAAGCAGTATTTGTTTTGTTATAATTTATGAATTATATACTTTTTTCTAAATATGTCTTTGTAATAATATTAGGTAAATATTATTATAAACAGTATTTTGTTTTTAACAGTTTATAAATTATATACTTTTTTTCTAAATAAGTCTTTGTAATAATATTTGTGTAATATATGATTATAACAGTATTTTTTAATTTATTTCGTTGTTTTTTTGTGTTTATCATATAATGATTGAAGAATTTGCTTTTCATGAAATATTTTGGATAGTTTCAGCAAATTTAAATCATCAAAAATTTATGAGTACCTACAAAAAAATCCATTTTCTAATAGAATTGTGATAATTAATTCTTCTATGATCTAATTAAAGGCTAATTTCGATTATATTTAACATATTTAACTAATAAAATAGACCCTCTTTTAGTATATGTGACGTCATGCTCATGAGGTAGGTTGCGTGGCGGTGTATTTTTTTTACTTTCATTGGTTAAAATGGCTAACTTACTTTTAACTACCTTGGTATGATCTATGTTTATAAAAGCTAGCCAACTAAATCACGGAATGATAAAGAACAGTATATATGAAGCGTAGAAAGAAGTTATTCCTGAAACAAATGAAGAGAAAAACGTTTTGGCAAGTTTCTTTGTTTCTTTCACATCTGTTTTATACTTTTTACGAGAAAAATCTGAATAAAAGCTGTTGACTACTAATCAACCAATGTGATGATATATGTATTAAGTTTACCAAAGCTAGCCAACTAGCTATGTCACACGAAAATCTTTAAAAGCTATATGTATGAAGCGTGAAATAATCACCGTTTAAAGGTCTTTAAAAGCATTGGAAAATTGTTTGTATTTTGTGCGTGATAACTGTCATATAAAGCAATGTTGGACTATTCATCAACCCATATATATATACGAGTATATTTATATATTATATATATATATCAGGAAACGGACCTGGACCTTTTTTCGCCGACTTAAATTGTTCAAGCCGGCGGGCCAAACCCCGGCCGGGACTTCGTATATTTTCGTTCCTTCGTCATTCTGAAAGTGACGACGTTTTTTTAGAAAAGAGTTTTTCCTAAAATATAAAAAAAGTGATGACGTTTTTTAAGAAAACATTTTCTAAAAAAGTGATGACGTTTTGCTTAGAAATCATTTTTTAATATTTTTTTTAATTTTAAAATTATTTTCTGAAAAAACGTCATCACTTACAGAATGCCGAATGAACAAAAATATACTGAAGTCCAGGCCCGGAGATTTTTAGACACCCGGTCGTTTCGTGATATATATATATATATATAAACGACCTTCCAAGCTGACATATATGGATAAAAGTGCCGAAAGATATGAAGCGTTGAAAGGAGGGGGAAAATTTTTCTTGTTAAAATACCCATTTTGACATGTTGTCTAAAGAATTCTTTATTTCAGTGTCATTCATTCTGAAGAGTTGAGTTATGAATCGTAGTAGGTCAGAAGACCATCAGATCATTTATAGAAGTATTCCGCTATGTCATCATATTTTTAGAAGGGTTAAAAAATTAAAAGTCTTTTTATTTATGTGAAACCTATAGATCTTTATATAATTAATAGAAATATTAAGAAAAAGGTGGTGTTTTCTTAATCTGATTGGTTGAAAGAAAAGGAGAAGGAATAATTTTAAAAAAGCAGTTGGCATTACATTTCAAAGTATGACGTCACTCGCGGCTATTGATGAAAATCATGGATTCAGAGAGAAGAATATCATCTTTATTTCAGAGGTCATGTCATTATGAACCCTTGGAAGGGACTCCTCCAATATCACATATATTATATGTATTCAATAAAACAACTGCTTCCCTTAGAAGAAAAAAGAATGTTTATTTTGTTTGCTCATATCTGGCAATAAATGGCTCATCAATTGACGATCGAACGTATAAAAAGAAAGAAAATAGTCTTCTTATATTTAAAATTGCTTGTGCGAAAACAATCTCGTTTTATCCCTAAGAATGAATATAATGCAGCCAAATTTAAAAAGTAAAGTTTGAAGACTTGATGAAGTTGAGCATGTCCTTGCCCCTGGCCACCCTGGCGTCCTTCTGCTTCTCGGTGAGGAGATGTATCACCCTGAGGGTGAAGCTCTTGTGCCCACGGTCCTTCTTGACGGCCTTGGAGAATGTGTAGATGCTCACGTCCATGAACTTCGTCATGGGGGTGCCTGGGTTGTTCTTGATGGACCTGTTCAACCCAGCCAGGAACCTGGGAGACCTGATCCTGATACTCCTGGGGTTGTGGACCTTCTGCTGTACTCCCCGGTCTTGAACTCTTTATGATGTCATAAACGGGAACTTGGAGTAGTGGAGGAGCTTGATGATGTCCTGGGCACCGTGGCCTGCTTGGAAAAGCTCCGAGAAACGGATCACGTCTTCTCTGTTCCATAATGAGGGATTGTTTTTTCTAAATATTTTTTTTCTTAAATTCGGACGGAAGAAAGAGTCTGGCCTCTCCCATCTAGTTCAAATTAATTAAATAAGGCACTGGAAGAGGTGAAAAAGGCCTTT
>CP045896.1:21920513-21940734 GCA_013387185.1 Caligus rogercresseyi | reverse complement strand
CTTCGCAACTGCCCTGATGTTTTACTCTCTTCCCTGTATATAATTTTAGTGTATTTTACATTGTATACAATTTTTACAGATTAGAGAATAAAATGTTTTTAACTTTTAAAAAATGACTATTCGTAGAAAATCAGTTTTGTAAAAAAATTAACTTGCTATTTTTGATATGCACTCGGTGTTTTTTTTTGCATCTAAGATACATGCTATCTTTATCATTTTTCTTTTCTGTAGCTAATTGTTCCTATAATATACAAAATCAATACGATTAAATAGAATAAATGTTAATAAAATATTGTTAAAGATATACTTTTGTATAAAAATTCTCTTCCTATTTTTGTATATGGACTCGGTGTTTACTATTTTACTTCCTAACATTGATATTTTTTCTCATCTTTCTTTTCTATATATAATTGTTCGTTGATCTTATAATATACAAAACTAGAGGCATATATACACTCAGAGAGTGCAAACCTCCGCCGTCACGGGGTCCTTATGAGCCTTCCGAGGCGGATTTTTCACGACTGGGACGGGGGAGGATTCTCCCTCGACGGAAATTCCGAGAGAAGACGCTCCCGGTACCCGATTTCACAGCACAGCGACATCTATTGGCAGAGTAGGCTAACTTGAAATATTTATTAGTATTTAGCTCCTTTTGCATCTTAATTCTGCACTCAGAGATGCCAAAATTAATCACTTGCTCCTTTTGGCATTTCCAACAACTCCACAAAGTTTCATCCGAATCCGTTCCGTTCTTTTTGAGTTATCCTGCTGACAACAAACCAACCAACAAACCAACGCCAGTGAAAATAATAACTCTTTCGGCGGAGGTAATAACAAGATTACATAGTTTTAATGTAATTAAATATTTATTAAAAGATAAACTTTTGTATAAAAAATACCTTCCTATTTTTGTGTATGGACTCGGTGTTAATACTTCACATCCTAAAATATATGATATATTTTATTATCTTTCTTTTCGATAGTTTATTGTTGATTGGACCTATAATATACAAAATAAATAAGATAAAATAATTTATATGAACTTAGTTTTTTTTGGATTTTTTAGTATGAACTTTTTTTATTAAATCATGTCTTCTTATACATACATGGACTCGGTGTTCCTATATTACATATATGTTAACTCTATATTTGATCAAATTAACATTTTCTATTCTATAAACCAATAAAGATAATGCAAATACCTATATATTAACTTTATAAAACGAACTTAAATTAAAGACACCCCTCCCTATTTTTGTACATGTTTTTGGACACTTTCAGGGCTACTATATCTTAACAAAGGCCTTTTTTGGTCTTATTGAGCCAATAAAATAATAATAGCTTAAAAAGTTGCTAAATATATTTTAAATAAAAAAATAAACTTCCCAATTTCTAAAACTGCACCCTGTGTTTCTATTTTGCATGTACCCCTTCAGTGATATATATTTGATCTAATGTATTTTCTACATTCTAAATATAAGTTAATTACAAAACTACTGGATATAAATATAGTCAAAATATTATCTTTAATATATTAATGTGCTCATATTTTACATGATTGTATATCCTTTCATCCCTTTATTTTATAAAGTGGCTTTTTTATCCTCTTTATTAACGGATAACATAATTAAAAGGTAAATATATTTTTAAAGTATATACTTTTATACATTAATTGACTTCCTTTTATTGTGCATGCACCCTGTATTCTTATTTACATAAATCTGTAGATCGTTTAATTTGATGTTTTTCCCCTTTGTATGAAGCGATAACATAAAAATAGATTGAAATTTGTTAAAGTATACACTTTTATACATTAATTGACTTCCTTCTATTGTGCTTGCTCCCTGTTTTCCTATTTATAGGTGTAAATATCCGAAGTTCGTTTAATTTGATATTTTCCCATTTGATGGATCATTTATATAATAATATATTAAAATATTGTAAAGTATACACTTTTATACATAAATCGACTTCCTGTTATTGTACATGGACCCTGTAATTCTTATTTAAATGTATATATAAATCCGTAGATCGTTTAGTTTGATATTTTCCCTATTTGATTGGATTATTTATACAATAAATAGATTAAAATATTGTTAAAGTGTACATTTTTATAGATAAATCAACTTCCTATTCTTGTGCATAGACACTATATTCCCATATTTTACAAGCATATAAATCCATTTATCCTTAAATTTAAGGCTTTCCCCATTTTTAAGTCAATAATAAATAAGTTGATAAAAATATCGTAAAATATTCACTTTTGTTCATACATTACCTTCCTATTCTTGTGCATGAACCCTGTATGTCCGTATTTCACAAATATATAAATCTGTATATCCGTAAATTTGATGTTTTCCCCTTTGTATGAAGCAATAATATAATAAATAGATAAAAATATTGTTAAAGTGTACACTTTTATATATCAATTACTTCCTATTCTTGTGCATGAACCCTGTATTCCCGTATTTTACAAATATATAAATCTGTATATCCTTAAATCTGAAGTTTTTCCTTTTCTTTGAATCAATAACTAAAAAAATAAATGAAATTATTGTCAAAGTATAGACTTTTAAGCATAATTAGTGTGTATCAACCCTGTATTCCTATTGTGAATAAATCTGTATATCCTTAAATTGAGGCTTTTCCACTCCTTTCTACGAATCAATAAAGCAGTAATTAGATAAAAATATTGTCAAAATATTCACTTTTATACATAAATCAACCTCCTATTTTTATGCATGGACCCTGTATTTTCGTATTTTCCAGTTCTCCTTCCTCAGCCCTTGCGTTATTTCTCATCATTAAGTATTAGTGTGGTGGTTGGTGAATAAACACACAGAGCCACCACCTAATTGAATGTTATTGATATTAATTCCACGATCTGTTTCCATGAAGACCCCCTAATTTAATAGTAATAATAATACGAAGAAGAAGTCGCAAAGTCCTTCAGTACATTGATAAGAACAACAATAAAAACAAGGATAGGTAATAATAATATAATAACGATAATGGTACTCGGGTTTCAATAAGAGCAAGAAGGAAAGGTGGCACTAGAGCACCATGTAACCTGTCTACATATTATGTATGAAATGCTATTAGAACTGCTCCTGCGACACAGAGCAAAATGTGTGTTTATATAAGTAAGAAGTCCGCCCTTCCACTCTGAAGTCATTTAATTATTTACAAGAACATGTTACCCTCCTTTATCAACATGAGAGACGACTCCCTCCAAATGAGTGAACTCCGAAGTAACGCACCATAATTACCGAATTATTTTATGAATTTTATTTTCGGAAAACCATGAACATTAATTTAAAATGATTAAAATATGAACCTATTCCTTAAATATATACAGAGTGCAAGCCAAGGTCTGGGCAATACAAAAACAAACATGTAGCAGTACTCAATGACGTCACGGAGAACGATTATATCTATCTATCTATCTATATATAAATCAATCTCTCTATCCATCTATAAATATATATATATATATATTGTGTGTTGTATAAAATAAATAAATATAATATATATATATATATATATATTCGTTCTCCAGTTACGTCATTGAGTAGTTCTACTGCTAGGATTACATGTTTTTTTTTTTTTTGCCTATATGGCTCGATAGAATTGCATCCAACAGGATATAAATAAGCATTATAGCATTAAAATTAGTCTATCGAACCTAGGATTTTATTAATGAGGTAGACCAAAAATGACCATCCCCTCTCGGGATTCGAACCTGCGCCCCCAACATTGAGAGTTGAACACGCCTTAGCAAGCACGGCCATCGAGCTCCCATATGTTTGCTTTGTATTGCCCAGACCTTATTATACAAACCTTGGTGCAAGCTGTCTTGCACTCTATGCTTTAAGAACTTTGCTAAAGATCAATGCTTAGACTCTGGCCTACATAACAATTCAAGGCATTACTTGACCTGTTTGAAAGGGAACAAAGGTCATCATGCATGGAGTCCATTTTCTTAAGGTATATATATATTTTGTGTATAAACTGATTTATGTTTTGTTTTTAGAGTAGTTACAATGGAAATCTTCTGTAGATATTACTTTTATTAATAAAATGAAGATATATTATAAAAATGAGTGTTAAATGAACTAAATCAATTATATAGAACAAAATATATTTTATTTTGTAAAAATTCTTTATTCCCTCAGCATTTTATGATTTCCGATATGATGAAAGAAGCCACCAAAGTGATTTAAGTGTATCATAGAATCATAACTTTGTTAAAAAATATATATTTTAGCATCTAAACTAGCATCTTGTTTAAATAGTAATAATATTAATAAAAAATATTATTTTTAAACTGTTGGATGATTATGATGGCAATGTATATAGTTTAAAAAGTTACATAAGTTTTGATGAATCTTGCGCTCAAATAGAAAATTATTATTGAATATTATAATATTATTTTTATCTTTTTAAATAATTATTTATTCACATCTTGTTTTTTTAGTGTCCTGGCCCGGCCCAGTGTCCCGGGTTTTTTCTACATCGAGCCGGGACTTCAATATTTTGTTTGTCATTAATATTTTTTTTAGAAAAGACTTTCCCTAAAAAAGTGAGGACGTTTTTTTTAGAATGGAATTCTTCGAAAAATTCTTTTAAAAAAAGTCCTCACTTTTTTTGGAGATTCTTACTAACAAAAACGTCTTCACTTTTTTTTAGGAGATTCTTAAAAAAACAAAGTTTTTTTTTAAGATTCTTTTCTAAAAATAACGTCGTCACTTATTTCTTTGGAAAAAAAATTCTAAAAAAAAATTCAGACTGTCAAAGGAACGAAAATATATATTAAGTCCCAGCCTGGTTTTGGCCCGGCCTGGCTTGAAAAATATAAGTCCCTGTCCGGTCCCGGCGAAAACAGGAGTCCCGGTCGTTTTCTGATATATACATATATATATATATATATATATATATATATATATATACAGGGTAAGGAACCAAATATTGCAATAAACTTCCATTCCCTTTTTCACCTCCCTACTTGACTTAATACTGTCTTTGCTGGTCTCAGTTGGTAATTTAGATCAAGACAAACAACTTTTATAATAACAGTTCTGAGATTGATTCTAAGATGTCTAAGCAGGAGTCAAACAGAGAGTAGTTGTCAGCATTGCTCCGAGCGGGAGTCACCCCAGAAAAGGCTGCCGGGACCATTGGCGTCTCCGTCCGCACTGCTTACTACGCGAAGAAGACTGCCAATGCTGGTCAGGGAACCTTCCGAGCTGAAGGAAGTGGAGGGCTTAATAAAAAAGAACTCGAGATCTCCTGGACGACACCCGGGCCAAGATTGCAGAGGACCCACATCGTCGATGAATTCCATGGCCTATGAGATGAGCGTGGACCTTAAGACCATCAGGACGGCTGTTCATAAGGATTTGGGAATGAAATCGTATGCCAAGACTCCTAGACACCTGCTCGCCGATCGATTGAAGCAAAGCGCCTTGAACGTTGCAAGAAGGTGCTCAACTACTTCAAGAAGTCCAGCGTTTTAGTGAAGATTTTCTCCGATAAGAAGATCTTCACCCTGGACACCGTCTGCAACAGACGAAATGATCGGTATATTGCCAAATCATTAGACCAGGTCGAGTGCACCTACCTAACAAAGCACCCGCAACAGATAATGATGCTGGGGGTTGTGTCGATGCCTCCGTAGTTTTTCAAGCCCGGCGAGAAAGTGGACATCACAAGGTCCTGAGGTGGACAGTGTTGCCTTGGCTGAGGACCACGTACCCTGACGGAAACTATACATGGGCCCAAGATGGTGCTCCATGTCATAAGTCCAAGAAGGTCCAGGATTTCTTCCGCGCGCAAATGTCCGACTTCTGGCCGGCCAACATGTGGCCTAGCTCAAGCCCAGACCTGAACCCGTTGGACTTTTCTGTGTGGAGCGTCTTGAAAGGGACCACCAATGAGACGTCTCATCCAAATTTGAAGGCCTTACAGCAAGCCATCCGCGAGGCATGGGACGACATAAGCGAGGAGTATATCCGCAACAGCTGCGCCAGCGACCGTCACCGTGTTGAGGCTGTTATCGACAATAATGGTGGGCATATTGAGTAACATGATGCCCAAGGAGCCCTTCAACCTCTTAGTTTTTATATTTTTGTAACTCGTTAATTATTAGTAAATTTATTTATCATTTTGTTCCCTCGTACAGTTAACTGTAAAATTTGGTTCCTAACCCTGTACATATATACAAATATATGTATATATATACATATATAAATAATATACTACAAAAAAAATAATATATATATATACATAAATATATATATAGCATATTAGTAAATAAATCGATCTGTTTTTATCTGTTTCAGGTAAGAAAAAGAACCCTTAATTGAGAACCAGTTGGTGTATGTCAAATTATTCATCATCATCATGGTTTCCATCACTCACTTCAAATTCTGTTTCTCATCACAGATAACTACATGGACGACGACGGTTGAAAGATTCTCAGAATGTCCCATACCACATCAGGGGGTCGTCTGAGCGATACCAATATGTGTACGAGTCATCCCTTGAGTAAGTAATATTAGGAAAAGCGGTAAAGGGGAAAAACTATTTTATATTAAATTTCAAAGGAATTGATCCCAGTTTAGCTTTTTGTAAAATATTATTTTATTTTGGGGTTTATCCTGATTTTGAATAAGGGCATCACTTCACTCATGAGGAGTAAAAAATTAACTCATAGGTAAGCTATCTCATGGACATCAAAAATAAATGACTTTTTTGTTTCAAAAATAAATTAAAACTCTAATGATCTGACATTTGAAATATAAAAATATCGTTTGGTGGCTAAGAAAACGATGTTTAATTGAAAGTTTGTTAATAGTATGAGAACCTCTAATCGTTTAAAAAAATATATACAACATCCTTAAGATATACTTTTACGACATTGGTAAACTAGTGAACTCTTATTAACAAGGAAATGTGATGTTTTAGTATATATATACATGTATATACATATATATATATATATATATATCATATATTGTTAATTAATCGTTCATTTGTTGTCGTTCGCAAACGATGAACGACACAGTTTTTGACCAACGACGAACGATAAGGAAAATTCCTTACCGTTCGTCGTTCGTTTTTGACGCCAAAAAAGACAAAGAATTTTCATTTTTATGAGAAATATTTCTTTTCTACAAAAAAATGTCTTCACTTTTTTACAGAATGGCGTGAAAAAATTCCTTTCTATAAAAAAGTCGTCATTTTTTCAGAAATGACGAACGAAGAAGGATTCAATTTAAAAATAACGATGAACGATAACTTTATGCGAACGACGAACGAACGACAAACGTCAACATGTCTGATATATATATATATAAACGAAGAAACTGCTATTATATAATGCTGAATATTTTAAAATGGAATCAAGTCCTTTAAAGTTACATTTCGAATAATCAAGGTTAAATATATATATTAATGATGCAAGGGCTTTTATCGGCTGTTTTTGAGTGAGGGGTCCTTCAGACCACCACGACCACTGCCACCATCACAAAAACAACTGGCACCCGTGTCGAATGGAGAGAGAATGACTTAATAAAGAAGGAAGAAAGTACAATAGATATAATAGGACTCAATCAGTAGTAGTAGTAGTGAGAAGAACAACTGGTTCTAAGCGATGAAGAAAAATAAGACCTGAGCAGATGTCTTGCAAAGAGTTTTGTCGTTAATATTGTACTTATTATAAATAATAATAATAATAATGGTAATATCCGTCTTCATCAGGGTTCATTAGCAAAGGCATTCAATGAAGAAGAAGACCATCCGACATCACTTCAAATCACTGATATCATCATTAGCTTAAACAAACCCTCCGTGATAACGCCTAAATTATCAACTAAAACGAGGGGTCTTCCCTTAAGTTCTCATCCCCGGATCATAAATCTATGAAATATAATATACTAATCATTTTACGCCTATATTATTATTACAATTGACGTGCCTTAAGGCACTACAGCGACGTAAGATGTACAGGATCTATGTTTATAAGTCCTGTGATGAAGTCATTGGCTCAATTCAAGTCCCTAATAATTTATTTAAGGCTTTTGAAGTGGAGTTCTCAACGATTGTCATCACGGTTGCTGCATGAATTGCAGGGTTGTATTGTAAAATTTCATGTATCCATAACTTGTGCTGCATGGAAAGTCAACTACTTTGCATTATGTTCCGTAGTGTACCCTAGATTATCAAAAGAGGTTTAAAGTTGTATAGATGCAGTAAATAATTATTACTTTTTATAATGTTTTTGAGGATTTTCATTTGTTATTTATTGTATTTAATATTTCTTTTTTTATTTCTAGTTTTTATGGGTATCGGTAAGGATATTTATATGTATAAGGCAAAATATATTTGTCATAAATTTTAAGATTGTTGTATCTCGAAGCGAATTGAAATTGTGAAGCCAAAAATAGCTTTTGTAGGTCTGTTAATTAGAGAAGCATAAGGATACACATACTTGAATCACATGGGATACGAGGAAGATAAACTTTAATTAGGTGGTATTACAAGAGATAAAGTTTAAGATATCAAGCGTATAGGTATACCCAAAAAAATGTTTCTTAGTAAAATAAATAATCGTCGATAAATAGATTTTGTGAAGCAAAGTAATAATTGCTGTATATAAAGTGTTGTGGCTTCTTGCTTCATTAAAATAACTTAAAGTTCAGAAGCCAACATCTGTGACCCTCGGAAAAGAAAATATTTTTATCTTTTAACCTAATTTTAACATAATATTATTGTTTTTATTTATTTATTTTAGATTAGTTACAAATGCAACTAATGTGCCCCATGGCAAATATACTCGATTACACACACACTTGTTCCCCGTGTATTTAATAAAATACAATAATCATGAAGGTACTTGACAAAAATAGGGAATTTTCTAAAAACAAGTTCATCTAGTTTTCATCATTTTTGCTTGCATTTTAAAAGCATTATATTATATTTCTTCGATGATAAAAATAGCTCAGTTCAGTGAAATAACATTTTAAATTAATTTGAAACGTGAAACAACTGTTGGTGAGCGCCTCCTGGAAGAAGAAAGCCAATGGCAAAAATTGCTTTTTGATCATAGATATTTGCCCACTTTACAAAAAAAAAGATCTGAGCTAGGAGGAGGACTGGTGTTGCTTCGGAACATAAAACCAAAGATTTATACAAAAGTTCTAAGAGATGCGTATTCAAAGCCACCAAAAGAATGGCGGGGTTATGTGACAGATTCTATTATATTCACTCGACTAATGTTTGGTAGCGAACTGTCCAACAAGTATATTGCCAAGCATTCAATGGATTGGGCAGCTGTCCAAAGAATAATATGGGAAAAACAACCCCATTTCGATTCTAATTCAACTATCGATATAATCCGCCGAAATTTGGAGAAAAAATATTTTTTCGAAAACTTCCTTATCAGTCTGAAAAGTTAGAGGAGATTGCCTTCGAAGAAAACTCGCTTATATATTCTGATATATCAAACAGTCTGTTTTTGTATCCGGAAGATTTTATTTTCCACTTCAGAGGGGAGCAAAAAACCATATTCCCCTGGCTCCTTGGTGTGTAAAATTTCCTCAAAAAGACAAAGTCTCAAACGAGGCTTTGAATGCCACCCAAAAATCAATGAAATTTTTTGATCTCCCTAAAGTGTGGGAGAAGAGGATCTTACATTCCTTGAGAGGGATAAATGATGGCAAGAAGTTTACTTCTCAACTGCAAATATCTGCAAACTTAATCATTTTTAAAACCATTGCAAAGATTGTGGACGACTATACAACGATATTAGCACGCGTTTTACGACTGCCCTGCTTTGAAAATCCTAAAGAATTCTTACTTTTATATGCATCGAACATTGTGGACTTCGAGGTGGAATTTTTGGGAGCATACATCTTATTCGGTTTTCCGTTGAGATCGAACTTGACCAACGAAGAAAGTGCAATCAGGGCTGCATAAGTAATTGCAAAGCTTATATATCCCTGAAGCTAACTGGAGAAGAGATCATCGAAAGCAGCAAGCTCCGAGCAATTCTAATATCAGCGGCAGCTCGGTACACAGCTTTTGCTCTAAAAATTCCGACTCTCGGGGAGGATCTTGGGATAATGCGTCCGTACTCGTCAAATACTTCCCGTCAACTTCTCAGCACTACGCCAAAGACATTAGAATAATTATAAAAAAATTAATAAATTTAAAAAATAATCTTAGTTTTTACTATTAGAAAATTATTTATTGTGTTTTTCTTTTACTACGTTTTTAGATTTAAATGTCAAAAGAATTTTAAGGTCTTATGGGGTATATTAATTTTAAACTATAATGTTTATTTATGTTTTTACCAAACACAAATCTCCCCCTTTTTATTTTGTATTATTGTATTATATGAATAGAATAAAGACCTTTGCCATTAAAAAAAACAAAAAAACGTGAAATATCCCTTATACCAGTTTACTTGAATACTTTTAAAGATCCTAGAATGGACTGTAATGCAGATATCTTGGTATCTTACTTCAATATAAAGATTAAATTTAAAAAACCAACCAGGTTTAAAAAAATAATAAATTCAGGGCTAATAAATATGTATTTCTGAAATAATAAAAATACTTTCATTTAATTTATATGACCACAGTGATACCAGTTTCACACATTCGTTATATATATATATATATATATATATATATATATATATATATATATATATATATATATATGTAATCGAATGATAAGGATCCGTTGAGAATGGGAGATACACGACTTTATTTCAATAGGAGAAAAACAACAATGACAAATCAAGGTCAGCTTAGCAGCTGCCTGGTCAAAATAAACATCATAAAAATAGTGATGCACTGAAGCGCTACAGTATTCCCCCCCAATGTTTTACGAAGTTAAGCATGATATCTTATAGGGAACTTGACCTGGCGACCAGAAGAAGTTGTTGTGATGGCGGGGCTTTGTAGAGTTGTTGGCAAGGTCTCTGAAGGTAGGAAAGCCGGCTTAACCCTATCGATGCTGACGGTTTCTTGGGTTCCATCCTTGTCGATCTTTAAGGTTTTGTCAGTGCGGTCCACCACTTTGAACGGACCTCTATAAGGAGGGTCTAGAGCTTTACCAATCGGGGGCGAACGAAGAAAAATATGAGTTGCCTCCTTCAATTCCCGAGGAATAAACCAAGGGCGATGTTGGTCTCTTGTATCCGTCGGTGCTATCCTTGACATAGTCAGTTGTAATCGTTCGGCAAAATTGGAGACATCCGCAACAGACTTTGTTGAAGTTTTTCCAAAGAATTGACTAGGAAGACGAAGAGATGTTCCATATACGAGTTGACTGGGAGCGTACCCAATGTCTTCCTTTAGCGCTGATCGCATGCCTAATAAAACGTGGGGTAAAGCTTCGAGCCAATTACTATTCGCTGCTCGTAGTGATGCCTTTAATTGCCGATGCATGCGCTCCACCATGCCATTTGCTGCGGGGTGATATGCAGTTGTCTTAAAATGTTGGCAGCCCATGAGAAGATTGAGCTTTTTGAAAAGATTAGATTCAAATTGGCGTCCACGGTCCGTCGTTATCTTGACTGGGGCACCATAACGGCTATACCACCCTTCCAAAAATGTCCTTGCGACTGTTTCAGCACTCATGTCCTCCATTTGCAAAGCTTCAGGCCACCTGGTGAATCTATCCACTATTGTGAGCAAGTATTTAAAACCGCGTGTGACTGGAAAAGGGCCAACTATGTCCACATGAATCTCCGAAAATCTCTCACCGGTTTGGCGAAAGCTCCCTATTGGCGACTTGGTGTGCCGTGAGAGCTTGGCCCGTTGACAATGCAAGCATTCCTTGCACCATTGTCGTATGTTTTTCTTCATGGAAGGCCAAACAAAACGATCGGTGACTAGCTTGATTGTTGGTGATGCTCCCGGGTGCGAAAGGCTGTGGAGAGATTCGAAGGCGTTCCGTCTCATTTTTGAAGGGACAAAAGGGCGAGCCGTGCCAGTGGAGACGTCACATATGATGTTTGTAGTGCTTGAAACACATGGAAGTCGCTGGAACTTGAGTGATGTGTCATTCGAAGCCTGTAGTGATAAAAGCTCCTCATCATCTCGTTGAAGCTCCGCCAGAGCCTCCATGTCAAATTTTGACACTGCATTGAGCGCAGGTCTCGAAAGTGCATCCGCAACCTTGTTCTCAGCCCCTCCAACATGACGAATGTCACTAGTGAACTCTGAAATGTAGGTAAGATGTCGTATTTCACGAGGTAATTTTTTATCGGATGAGGATTTAAGGGCAAAGGTTAATGGCTTGTGATCTGTTAGGACGAAAAATTCCCTCCCTTCGATGAAATAGCGGAAATGTTTGATCGCCAGATATATTGCTAGTAGCTCACGTCCAAAAGTGCTATACTTAGTTTCGGGTGGTTTGAGCTTTTTTGAAAAGAATGCCAAAGGTTGCAATCCATTTGGTGTGTCTTGTTGTAAGACAGCACCAACTGCAATATCAGAAGCATCAACCATAATGTTAAGTGGGGCAGAAGAGCACGGGTGAGCTAGAAGAGTAGCATCAGTGATGGCTTTCTTCGCGCTATTAAATGCGGAGATGGCATCAGCAGACCAAGTCAGAGTTAAATTCCTTTCTTTGTGTCCTCCCAACATACAATACAACGGATTCAATATCTTTGCACAGTCCTTGAGGAATCTATGATAAAAAGTTAGCATTCCGATAAACTCTCGCAGTTGACGTAGAGATGAAGGACGGGGAAAATCGACAATTGCTTGCACTGTATCCTGCACTGGCCTGATTCCTTCGTGGTCTATGACATGTCCCAAGAAAACTATTGATTTCTTGCCGAGTTCACATTTGTCAGGATTTGTTATCAAACCGTATTGATGGAGGCGCTCAAAAAGTTTTTTGAGATCTTCCCTATGTTGTGACTCTGAATTGCTGGCGACTAAAATATCATCCAAATATACGTAACAGAAATCAAGTCCAAATAATACATGATCAATAAACCTTTGGAAAGTCTGAGCTGCGTTGCGGAGTCCAAATGGCATACGGATGAACTCAAACATGCCAAAAGGTGTGGTAACAGCCGTCTTGGGGATATCGTCTTCTAGGACAGGGATGTGGTGATATGCTCGAACTAAGTCAACTTTGGAAAATATAGATGAACCTCGTAGACGCGCGGTAAAGTCCTGAATGTGGGGGATCGGATATCGATCTGGAATTGTACAAGCATTCAAGGCTCGATAATCTCCACAAGGTCTCCAGTCTCCATTTTTCTTGGGAACCATGTGCAGAGGAGAGGAATAAGGACTTGAAGACGGACGGATAATCCCCAATTCGAGCATGTGGTTAAACTCGTCTCTCGCTGCTTTAAGTTTGTCGGGAGGAAGTCTTCTAGCTTTGGCGTGAACTGGTGGACCTTTCGTCTCTATATGATGATATATGTCGTGCGTGCAAGCTGTATTGAAATTTGCTGGAACCATTAGAGAAGGGAATTTCTTAAAAATGTTGTGGAAAGGGTCAGAGGATATTGGAATAGTGGTTAAATTTATTGATGAAAGGGAAGTGGGTATCCCTACAGCTGCTAATTTTGTTATGCCATCAATCAGCTTGGCCCGTCGAATGTCTGGCATTAAGTCAAAATAGCTGAGGAAATCTGCGCCTATAATAGAATGGCTGACATTAGCGATGACAAATATCCATCTAAATGTACGCCGAAGGCCCAAATCCAAGGTGACCGAACGTTGGCCATACGTTGCTATGGGTGTGGCGTTAGCTGCTGTTAGTGTGTGTCCTCTAGATTGTTGCCGGTCTTTGAAAGAAGCCTTTATAACGCTTATTTCAGCTCCAGTGTCTACAAGAAATTGTTGCTTCGTATTTCTGTCACTGATAAAGAAAAGACGACTACCGGTTGAAGGAGGGATGTGTGTCGCCATTACATCACTCCTTTGGAGTTTCCCTGCCAAGTGCAAGGACTTACGCATCTATTTGCCTTTTGTCTAAAACGATTATGAAAGTAACACAGTCCCGAAGAGTTATTTCTATTACGGGATCCACTCCTACTGGGTCGACGCCCATTATTAAGGGCAAGGTTCCTGATTGCTTCCTCTAAGCTCGATATTCTCCTTTCAAGCTGTTGGAGACCCGTAGGAGGAGATGCGCCAACCTGCGAGACACTAGGGCAAGAAACCTCCATTATCTTATCGGCCAAGACAGCCAACTCATCCAAACCTGCCGTTGACGTAGTAACCACTGCAGCCACAGTAGTAGGGAGGCGTTGGATGAAAAGGGTTTTTAAAATGCTATCATCCACTGCAGCCGTGCCTATTAGCTGTCGCATGCGACGTAAGAGTTGAGATGGCTTCCTGTCTCCCAGTTCCTCGGTCAACAAGAGCTGTTGAAGTCGACGTTGTTCCGACGCCGACAGCCTCTCAATAAGTGCGTTCTTCAAAGCCTCAAATGGGTCCCTAGACGGAGGATTGATTATTAGATCCCTAGCCTCCGTAGCCACTTCTAGACTTAGGGCTCCCACCACATGATTAAATTTAGACTCTGAAGAGGTAATTCTCTTCGATTTAAAAAGAGCTTCTACTTGCCCAAACCACATTTGGGGGTCGCTGACCCAGAACTCCGGGAGTCGGACTTGTGTGACAGATGAAATGTCCGAGGAGTTGAAAGGCGGGTTCCGTTCCGGGTGTGTTTGCGCCGGAGTAGTGAAGATGTCCCTGGAGTGATGAGGCTCCCCGGAAGATCCTGTTGAGGGCTCCTTCGTCGGGATGGTTTGATTCCTACTCTCCAAATCGTGCTTTGCGTCTTCCATCCTGACCTGGCTGCGTTTTTTTTTCTGAAGGGGTCACCAATGTAATCGAATGATAAGGATCCGTTGAGAATGGGAGATACACGACTTTATTTCAATAGGAGAAAAACAACAATGACAAATCAAGGTCAGCTTAGCAGCTGCCTGGTCAAAATAAACATCATAAAAATAGTGATGCACTGAAGCGCTACATATATATATATATATATATTTTTATTTACAAGGATTACGATAATTTTTTTTACTCTTTTACATGCCACTATGGTTGGATTGAATTACATCCATGCGATACCAATAAAAACTATATCCAAATAATATCCATTATTTCCCATTGATTTTTGAGCGAACAAAACCCGGAGTTGAAATAACTCTGGAGATTAAGGTTTTTTGGAGCTTCGATTTATTCTCATGCCACATTTTTTCAAATCAAGAAGTAAACAATATTTTGGAATGAAAAGCATAAATTTTACAGACACATTTTACATTTTTTTCATTTTGTTTTCCTCAAAAGAATATATTATTTTGTATTAAAACAATCAATCTTTATATGTTTACGTTTATTATTATATGAAATATCATAATTGTCCAATAGAAAAATATGTTTTTTTTAAATACATGAAGCAATATTTTTCACGCATAAATCCAGCTTGATTAAAAAACAATGGTCGCTTTCAAACAAGTTGATATGTATTCGTTGTCTTTCATCCTTGGCCTTTATTTTTTTATGCAAGGAAACCAATAAGGATTATTTCATATATATATTTCTGTCATGTCTAGGTTAAAAATGAACCTTTTTTTTGCTTCTCTCTCGTCCTGTGTCTGTATTTTTTTTTTTTTCAGTTGGACTTCCTATCCAAGTAATTAAGAGGTGTTCACCGTTGGTTGTAATGTGTAAACTCGCTTTCCATCCCGCGCATAATTATTTGCATAATCAGAGAGGAAAGAAGCCGAGGAAATAAAAAAAGTGTCTGCAAACATGAACGCTTACCTCCCCCCAGTTGAGCTCTTGTACCTACATATAAATTAGCAATATCCGTTGTTGGATCCAAGATAAATATACCTCTCTTACCCCGCTGGATTCGTCGTTGTCCCTTAACAGCTGTATTAATTTGAGTAGTCCTCTGGGATGAGCATATTTGATATCGTGTGGGTACTTCATTGTTTTGCAATTATTTTTATTTTATATTCAAAACGATTGATTAACATATATACATTGTGTTCCATCAGAAATAGAATTTTTAAATTGCGAATTAAAAGTACTTAAAATACCTAAAACTCCCTCATAGATAAATTATTGGAAATGAAAATAATGGATTTTTATGATTATTAAACATTATTGACCGTTATTGTAAGAGTACATCTTTTGAAGCCTTACAAAAGCTGCTGAAAATGACCCCGTCCAGCCTGAAGACAAAACGACGTACGCTACAGAACATTCTTGCAAACGTTTTTTGATCGTCTCCTGGCTATATCTTTCAGGAAGGTTTGGACACATTGTATGAGAGACTCAATGGAATCTGGGGTTTTCATATACATATAAAGTTTGTGTTGCAGCCAAGAAGTAGAAGTCCAAAGGGTTGAGATCTTAACTGTGGGCTGGCCAGGAATTTTCCAACCTTTTGTTGATGACTCGGCTACTAAACTTTTAGAAAGGCTAAAGCTGCATTGTGCAATGTGATCGAGCGCCATCTTGCATCCACTAAAGTGAGGAAGTGCAGAATGATGCAACCTGGGCCAAATTATGTCCTGGAGCAATCTGAGTTATGAAACAACATTAACCGACAACTAATGACAATCATTATCAAGGAATGCATGAACGGTTGGAACCATTCCAAAAATAGCAACAAAAATTACATTAACATCCTTCCTATCATTCGTTTCACAGATATTAGAGGATTTTCATTACGTCGTTTTTTTATGATGGATGCAAAATAACTTTTCATCAATCCAAATTATTCTATCGACAATGTTGGATGGCTGCTACAGAATTCACTGACAAAAACTGCCTTCTTTGCTTTTTATGGGCATCAGTAAATGGTTAAACTGAAGTGTAATATAAAAACGGAATCGAAGATCATGTCTAAAGATCATCCATAACGTTGTTTTTGTGGTGAAATTTGCTGAGAAGATCTTCTTCGTGAGCAACTGGGGATTTCATCAAAGGAACTCTTCACCTTGTGAGTCACTGCTTCTGTTTTTTTCTTTTCATTATTTTTTTCTGTGAATGGAACCAGTCACATTGAAATGATAAGAACTCTTGGTGACTGGATCAGCTGGTAAGATTTTGCCGCTCTTTCACTGAGCTTGAAGTGAAATATACATTCTCGGCGACCTGTGGTAAGAGAAGGTGTTTTGCAAAACTCCAGGATGATCCATTTTTGTTCAAATTCAGAAAACATTTTTCAGGCTGAAGATGGTTGACAATCAGGCAATTTCTCATATATTGATAAAATATCTTTATAACAAGATGGCGTATCCATAATAAGATTTGAATTTTTTAAGTACTTCTAATTCGCAATTTAAAAATTACCATTCTGATGGAACACACGTATGTATATTATATATATATATTCAGGAAACGACCGGGTCCTCGGCTGTTTTTCGAGCGTCCCGGCCCGGTGTCCCGGTTTTTTTTCAGACACGGGCGGGACTTAAATATTTTTTTCGTTGTGTCATACATTATTTTTTTTTAGAAAATAATTTCCAAACAAAAGTGGGATTTTTTTTAAAGGAATTTTTGAAATATTATTTTCTAAAAAAAACGTCATCACTTTTATGAGATTTTTATTTGGAATTCATTTCTAAAAACAAAGCCGTCACTTTTTTTTGGAAAGTCTTTTCTAGAAAACTTTTGTCTTCAGAATGTCGAAGGAAACAAAAAATATAATTAAGTCCTGGCCGGCTTGAAAAATTCAAGTCCGGCCCGGTCCCGGCGAAAAAAAGGTGTCCGGTAGTTTATTGAATATATATATATATATTTTGATATGAGAATATACGATTACCATTTGGTAACGCTGTTATGTTACCTGGATGTAAAGAAAAAGAAGGGAGATAAGTGAGGCAAAACTCCCTCCCTTCTCTTTCTCTTTCTATCAGGTAACACTAACAGCAGTTACCATATGGTAATGTATATTCTCATATCAAAGATCAATTTTTGGGGAGAGTACGTATTTGCTTATATCTCTTAAAGTATAGCAATTTTTAGAACACCAAACATATCAAATGAAAGCTTGGTTAACCAGCTTTAATATTTTGGTATACTAAATCATGTCAATTTAATAAGTAGAGAGTTATATGTACATTTAAAAAAAATGACGATATAATGGATTATGTATGCGTCAGAGACAAAGTAAAATTTTGAGAGGATACCTTGACGCAAATCTAAGAAACACATTATTTTTTTTTTTTTCATAATCGATTTCTTATAGGTCAATACAGGCTCTGAATCATATGATGTAAACTCAGATTGTACTGAATTCTGAATTGATAGAATGCAACCAAGGTCATTTTTGGATTTATCATCTAAAGGTTTACTAAGCTTAAAAGTACTATTTTACTCTGAAGCGAACAAATCATCTTCACAGGCGAGTGAAGTTAATTGATACAAAAAAGCTATGAAATATGCTAACATTACACACTCCCTTTCTTGCTTTGTTTTTACTGAAAACTTTGTTTTATTAAAAAAACATCATCATACGTCTGGTAGTAAATAGATTTCCTTTAAATTAATAATTATTATTGAAGTCTGTAACGTCCACCATTTTGAAAAATTTGCGAAAACTATATTTTTACTAAATTTTTAAAACTTTGACCTCGTTGCGCGACCTCGTAATGTTACCGACCGATTTTGTTCAAACTTTAATGTCGTCTTCTTTTTATCACCAAGAAACAGAAAATCCACAATGTTGCTAACATTTCAAACATTTGAAAAATAAGAACAACCCAATAATATATATATATATAATCATTTTATGATTTGTCTTTATGAACTTTTTTTTTTCAAATGTCCTTATTATTTTATGTAGATGGTCATATAAACGGTATACATAAATTATATAACATTATAGTTTATAATAAAATATCTACATAAAAGACGTTACAATAAAATATCACATTGTCTTAATAGGTTTTCTTGTATGGAGTCTATCAAGAAGAGACGCACACAAAAATAAATTTAATGTGAAAACAATCTTGAAGTGTAAACCACAAAAAACCAAGAATTATTGACCATCATGTGCAAAAACCTTTCCAAAACGCTTTTTCTTCAGAAAAGGAAAAAAATTTTTTTTTATAAGTTTGAAAAAATCCTTATGTACAATTTTTTACATGATGTAAGATTTAAACTCCTTCTTATAAGAGCCATTTCAATATGGCGTCTCCTAATTATTATTATTGAAACTAAATGCCTGACATATTTTCTATATTGATATGTTTAAATTTCGTCAAGCAAAGTACTCATGGATAAATCGTTCAATTACAATATCATTTTAACTCCGTAGATATATTCTGATCCATGAAAGAACTGACCAAATTTCAATCTATTTTTGACAAAAATTTAGATACAACTATGGTGTACTCAATTATCCATTGAACTGACTAGATTTATATTGAACATCAAAGACAAATCTAATATATTTACATATAATTATTGCTTTAACATGAAATATGGGAACAAAATGCGTCATTTTAATGTTTTACGAATACCAAATTATATATCAAACAGTTAAAATGATTCATATTTGTTTAAGTATATAAACTGTACCCTTACATTCGAAGAAAACTTTTAATACTCCCCATTAGTATAAATAATAGACAACTTCGTTGTCTTCCGAAAATCAATAAAAATATATAAACCCTCACATAACGAAAAAACATGGACTGTCTCGAGGTATATTGAAAAACTAGATTCTCCAATATGGTCAGTCCAGCTGACGGGGATGACGTCATTAAAAATCGTTATAATGACATTCATTCAGCTTAAAAATGCGTTTCCTCTGAATGTACTAACAATCAATTTTGATGACGTCATAATACTCATAGATTTATGATGTTTCACTATACAGGAAATCATGGAAAAAAATGTATTCTTAGACTTGTAATATTTTGAAAATGATATAATTTATGAAGGGATAAATGCCAAAGAAAAAAATGGTTCCTTAAAAATGCTTTATTTTTTTCGTTCCAGGAAATACGGTTTATCAAAATACTAAACGACACAACTAACCATTTCGAATCATTTACACATTAATATTCTCCACAAGGCTTGTGTACCCAATTTTTTTATGAAAAAAGGCATGATAGTATTGAAAAATGATGTCAAAACTGAAGCAAATAAATCTTTTACAATTTATTAAAAAACAATATACCTAATATAAACACATAATATTTAAA
>CP045896.1:21905210-21920413 GCA_013387185.1 Caligus rogercresseyi | reverse complement strand
TTTTTTTCGAAATTCGGGTTTTCATTACACCATTAATTAGTATAGCTAATGGCTAATTATGGGTGTAATTAAAAACCCGAATTTCCAAAAAACCTACGGTAAAACCCGGGTTTTTTTTTTATGTTTTTTCAAAATTTTGTTTTTTTACATACCCTGCTAAATAGAGCTTTGTTTTTATCTTATAAAGAACGATAATCTTAATTTGATTTTTTTATCAATACTTAATGGTTTTCTTAGTTATGTGTCGCTATTCGTTAGTTGTATAATTTGAATAGCATTTCCCTTTTATTGAACACTTATAATTCATCATCATGTAATTTTCGCACCTAAAAATTATTATAATATTTTTATATTTTACTGTAAGAAGGAGTCCATAGTTGAAATAATTAATTTTAATTTAAATGTATTTTATTTACGTGAAAACAAAATATTATTTTTTAATGGTTTTTTCTCAAGTACATTAACATTAATCATTGGCATAATTTAGTTTATAGACCATATAACTTCGACTTAACAACTCATTTATACTTGAGGAGAGCCTATCATTAGACACGCTAGTTAATTTAATTGTTCCCCAAATAAAATAGGTTTTTTTACCGATTTTATAATTAGTATTAAATATTGCAAATGAAATAAAAGAGATATTTTTTCGCACATTAAGCGATTATTTTGTACTTCTTTACTACAAAGATAGAGGTAGGTTTGAGAGGAATAGTTTTATAGATTTTTAAGTATATTAATGTTAATAGGAATAAAAAATCATGGGCAAAGGTCATTTATATTAAGCAAAAATGAAGTATTCATTGGATCAATATGGTTATTGATTCTCTTGTTGAAAGTTTTGTCACATTTTTTAATGAATGCAATTCATATTTGAATATCTTATAACTCTTAGGCTTGTATAAAGCTTTAAAATTATCCAATTAGAAATATTTATATTTTATATAGAATTTATTTATTTCATGATCATTTGTTTTTTGAATGATGTGACTTTTTGTATCCATTTCTTGCTGACTATTTTGTTTTGCTATGCTTTGTGCGTTAAAAACACCACCCTAATATCGAGAGTAGCTCTCTGCTTTCTCAAAGAATCCTGTTTTGATCGACACTTAAACGGATGTCTCCTCCGTAATCAATTATTATTTGTAAATTCACTGTTTAATCGATGTCAGACCATTATTGGAGGATTGTGAGAATATTGTTAAAAGGACAAAATAATGCTACTAAATGGGTAATACCATTTAAAAAAGTATTTTTGATGAAAACACAATCTTATGGATTCTTATGGGCCAAACCGGGCCGGGACTTAATATAATATTTTCGTTTGTATTGTTAAAAGGACAAAATAATGCTACTAAATGGGGAAATACCAGGAAACGACCGAGACAATCTTTTTCGCCGGGCTAAAACCGGGCCGGGACTTAATATATATTTTCGTTTTTGTATTGTTAAAAGGACAAAATAATGCTACATTCGGTAAATATCAGGAAAGGCCGAGTACCCGGCCTGGGTCCCGGCTGTTTTTGAGCGTCCCGGCCCGTGTCCGTGGTTATTTAAGACACGGGCCGGGACTTTAATATTTTCTTTCGTTTGTCATTCATAAAGTTTTTTAGAAAAGAAGTACCCCAAAAAAGTGAGGACTTTTTTTAGAAAAGGAATTTCAACATATTTTTTCTAAAGAAAAACGTCCGCACTTTTTTGGGAGATTTTTTTTTCTAAGAAAAAACGTCCTCACTTTTATTGGAGATTATTTTCAAAATGTCTAAGGAACGAAATATATATGAAAGTCCCGGCCTGGCTTGAAAAATTTGAGTCCCAGCCCGGGTCCCGGCGAAAAAAAGTGTCCTGTGGTAAATACATTTTTTTCGAATGCTCTGTTTTCATTTTAATGATAACACAATCTTATTGATTCTTACAATTAAATTAAAAATATATATTTGTTAGTTACTTTCGCCAACATTTTTTTTCCTAACATCAGATTATATTTGTTATATGTATTTGGTCATTCATGAATATTTTTTTAAACTATATTTAAACAAACTTAATGTATTTTATTTAATTATGAAATGAAGACTTGTAGCTTCTTTATAACTTTTAATTCTACAGAATTAAATAAAAAATGAAAATCATAGATTTATATATACTTTTTATATACTAAGAATAGACTTTTTTTCTAAATACAATTCTTGAAGAGAATTTTAGAATTGTAGATTTCGGCAGCTTAAAAAAATTAAATATAAATTATGTCTTAAATACTTTTTTAAACAGTTTTTCATTGTTGTTGTTTTTTGGAGAAGGAGGTTTTGCCACATTTTTATAATTGACATTTTTATTAAAGAAGATACGTTAAATAACATTTTTTGTTTTTTCTAGTAAACGATTTAGTTATGTTTATATAAATTATAATTTATCATGGGATGATCTTGTAAAGTTTCTCTCTTTAATATATATATATATATTTGAAAACGACCGGTACATTTTTTTCGCCGGGCCAAACCCGTGCCGGGACTTAATATATATTTTCGTTCCTTCGACAATCTGAATGACGAGGTTTTTTAAATATAAGGATCTCAAAAAAAGTGAAGACATTTTTTAAGAAAAAAAAAAAAGAATCTCCAAAAAAGTGCTGACGTTTTTTTTAGAAAAGAAAATAATCTCTAAAAAAGTGAAGACGTTTTTTTAGAAAAGAATCTCAAAAAAATTCTCAGAAAAAGTGATGACGTTTTTTTTAGAAAACAATATTTCGAAAATTCCTTTCTAATAAAACTTTGTGAATGACAAACGAAAGAAAATATTTAAGTCCCGGCACGGTGTCTAAAACGCTGGACACCGGGCCGGAACGCTCAAAAAACAGCCGGGTACTCGGACTTAATATAATTTTCGTTCCCTCGACATTCTGAGTGGATACGGTTTTTTTAGAAAAGAATCTCCAAAACAAGTGATGAAGTTTATTTTTAGAAAAGAGTATTTCGAAAAATACCTTTCTAAAAAAAAAATTAATGACAAACGAAATATTGAAAAAATATTGCTGTCCCGGCCCGGTGTATAAAAACCAAGGACACCGGGACGCTCAAAAAACAGCCGGCCCGGGCCCTCGGTCGGATATATATATATATATATATATATATATATATATATATATATACTATATGCTATGATAAGATAATAAGAGATAACGTCTCTCATAAAATCAAAAGTTTCAGGTTCTGTTAAAGATTACAAGAAGGAAATGAGTAAGTAGTTGTATTATAAAAACCTCTTTCATTTTAACAAATGGGGCATATTAACGTTATGTTAGAAAAAAAGAAGAAAAAAAACAGACTTTAGTCATTTAAGCTAGACAATTATGTGGTTATCGTTTATTGGAGCAATGTAAGAGTTCCTTAGCATTGAAACAACAAACTTATAATTGCACTTTGACATGTATTTCTTCAACATAACAAAATACTTTATGAACTAATTTTGATAATGCAATTTTAATGCAATTACATTGAGTTGGACCAGTTTTAAAATACACATGTTTGCAGATAAAATGAAGCTGAATAAGTATTATTCAGATTTTGGATGCGTTTAACGAGCTTTGGTCTCCCTCAATTAATAAATGAATAGTTTAAACAAGTTCAATATATAATTGAACATAACATAAGTGAAATATGCAATTTGACAAGTTTTTAATCATTTTGGTTCTAATTTAATATATTTTATAAATACCGTACTTTTTTGTCGCATCTATTTGATTACGAATAACCATTATAGCATTAAAATAACTTGAACGAATCCCAATTGACTTTTTATTGCGCTTTTTAGAATAATCACTTGAGATATTCGAACCGAAGATATGTAAAGTATAATATAAAGTTTATTCATTAATAGAAAATACAAAGTTTGCAAGCAACTTTCATGGCCCAATTCTTTGCTAATAAATAGTTTGATGAGCTTATTTTTTTTACAGTTACGCATAACACATGGCTCAAAAATATATAAACACCCTCAGATATGAAAAACTTTGCAGTTTGACAAGTTTTCCACCAAATTATGAACGCGGCTTCATATGCTTTATTAAGGAAACATAAACATTGCACACTTTTTTTGGTTTGTCTGTAATTATAAGCCCGATTTGGTGAGCTAAGACACCCGGTAATTAATGCTTCAAAAAGATAATAACTATGTATACATTATTAATAAAAAACATTATGCATTGGGGGGCAGCTTGCATATCATTTCATGAGCTGAAATAATGGTTTAACAAGATTAATATTTAATTAAACATAAAATAAGGTTTGACAAAAGTACTTTGACTCAATATTTACTATGTAGTATTTATATTTATTTTGAATTAAACCGTTCATTATTTCTTTGTTTTAAAGAAAAATTGTTTTTTTTATTATTTCTTTTTGTTTATTATCTTTTTTTTTTTTGGTCAAGAATTTTTATTTAATATTGTAACAAACATACAGTGTGTATACAGACTACACTAAAATACCAATAAAGTAAACTCTCTTCAACAGTTGCTTAAAACATAAATGAACATTTTTTTAAATTAATTTTAACAGTATTAATATGTACTGTAATGCTCCGCTAGTTTTAGTACATTTTGCATTTTATGGTATATAGCCTGTTTACTCTTAGATAAACACCACTAAAAACCAAAGTTGAAATTAGTAGCAGCCTCTATAGTATATAGATATATTTTCAATAAAATGAAAATATATAACAGTAGGATTTACAAAAGTTTATATACATAGATATATATATATATATATATTTATATATATATATATATACATAAGCGTATTGGAGATGTTTGGTTTTGGGGGGCAGATTCAATTTGCCCGACTTTTAACAGGAACTGTTAAATCTGTGAAAAATAATCGAATGAAGAAAGCTATGTAAACTAATGTTTTCTTTATAGTAATTACATATTATTCATTATAATATATTTATTTGGTTATAATAAAATCTGGTTGCTTTCATAATTTCAATTTTTTTCTACAACTTAAATGGCCGAATACCTCTACCAATTTACCCGAATTGATAACTCACCATGTCTCCTACGCTTATGTATATACAATATATATACATATATATAACTATATATATATATATATATTATACATATATACTATATATATATAGTATATATATATATATTATATATATACATAATAATATATATATATATATTTGTATACATCTACATATACAAAAGTATATATATATATTTATGGTATATGCATATATCATATTCACCAAAATATAAATCTAGAAAACAAATATAATAATTATTCTAAATAATATATAATATTCTTGAGGCAGCTTCAAAAACTAATTGAGCAAAGCAAAGAATCCTGATTATTCCACGCCTGTCATCAGTAGAGCTAAACACTTGATAGGGGAGGGCCAAGACAAAATATCTGCTCCAAGCAATAAATAATAATAAAAAACAACAACCCTTTCAATCAAAATCAAGCCTATTTACTCCTAACCCTTCCCTTCTATCAAAATAATAATAATAACTAAGCGATAAGTGTTTGCTGAAGAGCGAGATTCCTATCGTTAATTGCTTGCTCCATGTATATACATATATATGTGTACACTTCAAGAGTGTTTATATATAATATTATGTCTAATTCTTTCCTGGGAAAAGGGGGGGGGGGGGTTGGTAGGGAGAAAAATAAATATATATATACTTATAAAGTAGTTCACAAGAGGGAAGGACGGACTGGGTAGCAGAAGCAGCCTATGGCTATATGTTATGTGCCCGTCAGTCAGAGAAGACAATTGAAAAAAGAAACTGTCTAAGAATATTAGGACTTTTTTTGACCTTACAATGAATATCAGTTGAATTGCATATGAAATTTGTTTATAACTTTAAAAAATTTATGAGTTCCAAAGACCGACGACTCCAGTGATCGTAGGAGACTATTGGCCATCAAGGTCTTAAGGGCCGAAATAGTATTTTGAGTCCGTTTTCATGGGTTTTTAATAGATTATATATATGTGATTTGATTTTTATTTATGAATTTGCATACTGCCTTGTTCTAAAATGCTTTTAATGTTGGAGCTTTATATTAAGCACTAAAAACTTTCATTTATATATTTTTATTAAACGGATCGTTTTGATATAGATTATTATATATATATATATATAAATTAATAAAAAGGAAACTCAGCAAACCATTAAATAATTTAATTACCATGAAAACTATTTCTAATGTACAGCTATACTATAAAATTTTCGAAACAAGTTGTGCTTCCTGATATAATATATATAATATATATATATATATAATAATATATATATATATAATATAATATATATATAATATAAAAAAATCAATAAACATTAAGTAATTGAAATGCCATGAAAATTATTTTATATTGAACAGTTTTACTACAAATTATTAGCTATATCTATACAGGAACAGAGTGGGAAGAATTTATCCACCGGGACAATTATGCCCTCTCCGGCCTTATTACAAGGCCCCAATATGCCATTTGGGAGGCTGTCAACGGCCGTTTATGTTTCTTGAGGCTAGGGCAGCCCAGGGGAATAGTCCCGATACTCCCGCTGGCCACTCCGCCCCTGTGTATATATATATATATATATATATATATATATATAGAAGAAAGTCAATAAACATTAAATAATTTAATTACCATGAAACTATTTCATAATGTACAGTTATTATATAAAAACTACAAGTTGTGCTTCCTGCCTTGCATCCAGGCCATGTTATCATTTTGTTTTACTAAACAGCTGATGTTTTACCAATGTCCATTGAAATCATTTAATTTTTTAAAATAACAATTATTCCTCAAATGAACGTAGTCAATTGGGAGTCCGATTTACTCCTACGCACTGTCAAAAGAGTCATTCATTTGGGGTTCCTTTGAAGTGCTTGGATAAAAGAATCTGAGGCTAGCATTCTCTGAGTCTAAAAAGACAACCTTAAACTAAGTAATTTAGTAATAAGTTTAGCAACAATTCACAGCAGCTTAAGAATAGTTTTTTAGAATTTAAACATGATAATAGATTTTAAAAGAACTCATAAATGTCATGGAAGCAATATTTTAGTCAAGTTGTTGTCATGAGAATTAGCCATTGACATTATAATAATATAACAATTGTTTATGACAGATTATTTGCTTAAATATATAATTAAAAAGTTTAAAACAACTGAAAGGGTTTTTACAATATATCGTTCAGTTGTGTGGTATTTGTGTTCACCAACATAATCTTTTCGTTTCCCATTCATCATTTAGGAATGTTAACGAATGAAGGACAAAGCAACATGTCTGTCGGCTTGCCAATCTGAAATAAGCTATATTTAATTTTGTAGTTTCATAAATAATTTGTCAATCATAGCAAGTCTTTTGATCATTAATATTCAACTAATCATAAATATTTTGTGTCCCATATAAACCTGAGGTTTTTTTTTGCCCTTCAAAAACATATTTACTTTAAATTAATTTTGCATTACAATGTCAACAAGACAATAAACAGGAATTAGAAGCATTTGGATAATTAATCGAACTCAAATACTTATGTTTTATAAAATATGAAGCATTTCCATCTTTATTAGTACCGAAAACATTGCATTAAAAAACTATTTCATTTTATGTTGACGGGTCACACTTTTAAAACAAACAGAACTCCGCTTACACATCGTAAGATCTTTTTCTCTCTAGCTGAGCTAATACGGCTCTCACATGCAAATATATTAGGTATACCAGGAATAATATTTTTTGCATTAATTAGTGGATGGCTAAGACCTGACGCGTCTCACACAAAAATATAGAGAGAGGAATTACAGAGAGAGGCGTTGAAAAATTAAAGCAAGGTACACATATTTTAAAAAACTATATATATATATATCGATTTTAAACATGTTGGTTATAGTTGAATTAATAAGAATATAATTAATCAGTTAAGGAGCTAAATTATTGCTTCATTAATTAGTCTCACAAAAATACGGGAGAAAGGGAATTAATTTCATTTTAGAAAAGCTTTTGACAAATTTATATATATTTTTTTTTTGTGCATACATTTTTTTCTGTGTGTGGATACGATTAAGATAATAAAAGCTCAATAATACACTCAAAGTGCAATACGATATATGGGTTTTAATAATTGACTTTGTTTATTATTTTTATAATAACACAAACACGTCTTATAGTTCATTTTTTTATTGCTTAAAATAGTTATTAATATGTATACACAAAATGATAACCAAAACCAATAGAAAAAAGAACACATGAATGAAAATACAGAGCCACACATTTTAAAAGAAAAATAATTATTTAAATTACTTTCTAACATAAAAAAATATTTTATTAATCGATTGAACTATGATTAATTGAATTACTACATATATAAGTATTAAAATTAGTCCACGGAGCCTTGAAGCCTCTTTTGAATGAGATTGATCAAATGTAACCTTCCACTCTCGGGAAGAGTCGACCCTTCATCGTAAACATTGATAAACAATCAACAATCAAAGTCTTTTAGTCCTGTTGAAATAATAAAAGTTCCATTATTCATTATTTGAATCAAAGGACAATTACATGGATTTATTTTCATACACAGCAGGTCGTAATGATTTAAAGGTCTTTTAGTGATCCATATTTACATATGAGAAGGAATTGTTGTGTTTTACAACAAACACTAGAACAGGGATGCCAGGGTGAAATCGGTCAGGGGGCCGGACTGTTTTCAAGTGGGACCTCGGGGGCCAAATTACCGATACATTTTTGGCCTTGCAACACTAAACACTAAACAAAAGTAGATTTAAATTTGTTGATATTGTAACATAATATTATTTATTTATAAAACACTTCTCAACCACTAACGTAACGGGCCAAATGAGATGTTCATTCGGGCCGGTTTCAGCCCGCGGGCCGCCACCATGGCACCACTGCACTAGAAGAAGAAAAAAACATATTTTATCTATAAATATATGAGATACTTCATTCCAATACCTCTATAATATTATCTCTTATTAAACGATTAAAACGAGCTTTGTAGTTATTAAAAACAATATAAAAAGGACATTATTTTATCCTGGTCTATAATTGATTTGACAACTTTTTTACAATTTTTTTTTAAATAAAAGGCTTATAAATGACAACGATATAAAGAAGCTGTTATTGAAATTTCCTATATTCTCATGACACTTCTAAGTAACTCACTTGTGCATAAGTAATATATTTTGAGGCTGTTTAAATAATAATGACTCCTGGCACACTTTTTTATTCGGATATTCCAGGAAATGTGACTCAATACATAAATTATCAAAATAATCAGCAGTTTTTGAAAGGTTCTTAAATTACCAAAACAGCAACATAATAATCGGATATTCCAAGAAATATGAAGCAATAACTAAGTTATCGAATAGTTGGCAATGTTTTTAAGGTCATTATTTAATTAATTGTCAAAGTATAATTATAGTATTAACAAAACCACATCTGAAAAACTACTGAACCTTTTCCCTACATTCCTTAATATTAAGTATCTCCTAATTGCAAACATTGAATAATAATATATTATATATATATGTAATATATAACTCTTGAAATAATGCTGACTCATACGGCCCATTTTATCAAGATAGATCTAGATGTCAAAACCAATCAAAAAGTTAGGTGGTAATTACCATATCATATCACTGAGTTTAAGGGGAATATATACTATATATATATATATATATATATATATATATATAATATATATATATATATATATATCTTCCTTCAAAATGGCGGAAAACTCCTCGCTTCCTTTTGTTCCCTTCTTTTTCCTGCTTCCTCTCTTCTCTGATTGGTCGGTGCTTCCCTTTTTTCAATTAGTCGAAGGGCATGCCCCCCCCTGCTCCTGCTGATTCTTTTCTCTGCTCTTCAGTTCTCCTCTCTCTCTCGCTTTCTCTCTCTCTTTCTCTCAGCACACACAACAATATGATTGATGTTCTGACTTGCCTCCATTACACTGATTATTATATTTATAGCTCCTGCTATTATTATTATATTATTATATTCGTTATAATAGCTGCTATCCCCTGAGCCGAAAGTGTTTCCGATTAAATCAAACACATGGAAACCAAGAGTAAATAATGACAAGTCCGTCCCGTGTTGGTGGAATATAATGTATATAAAACATACATTAATAATTATGGATTTTGACACCTCTTCCAGAGCAGAAGGGTGAGACAGAAGTAGGGGGGTGACGATGATGACGTGACTGGTGACTTTATTAGATAAATAAAGAGATAACTTGGCTTTTGTTTTGTAAATAAAGTATGTTTTTATACTATAAATTATTAATGTTTTGGACTTCTTCCACTAAAACCGCCAAAAATGTAATAAAAAAGTATTGCAAAATCATCAAATAACTATTAACTATTTTAAATTCAAATATATATATATATATATCTTGGAAGGTATGTTCTCGAATGAAGTATTTATTACCAGTGTTGTTCCCTAACGCGCCTGCTAGTAATATATTACTTAGTTATATTACTGTGAATAACTAGAGAGAACAAACATATAGATATTACTTCCAAGTAATAACTATATGTAATAATATCCTAGTTACATATTACTTTCGTGAAAAAAATATTCAACAGGCATTTTGATGAAAATTAATGAAGTGTGAATGTAATATGTGACGTCACCCAGTGGACATGCAAACTAGGTTTGGTGAGGATTTTTACCCATCTTGTTTGAATTGCCTTTACTTACTATTGTTTCGGAATGCTCAAAAAGTAATATCTAATATAAAATAGTGGTATATTACTTTTGAGAAGTAATATTTTTAAGTAATATTACTACACAGTAAAAAGTAGTATATTACATACTACTTTCAAAGTAATATTTGACCAACTTATTATACTACCCTCCTCAAATCCGTCACTAGGGGCGTCACTTAAGGGAGTCACCAAAAATTGCATATTAGATGACCGCTTACCACAAAAGGTTTTTTTGTACTTTTTTGTGTCTCTCCGGCCGATATATAGGCGACTGCCATGGACCCCTTACACCGCATTTAAAACTTTAAATTTAAGTATGAATTTAGCGTGAGAGATCAAACAACAAGGAGCTCAGATATGGTGTTGTTCGCCACCTCGGGTGTTAGTCGGTGAGTCTCTAATTGAATGTTTAATTATATTCTGTCGTTTACTAATATAAACATGGAACTAACAAAATTAAAAAACTTGAGCATAACTAAATGTATTCACGATATGTATTTTCGGATAATAGAAATATAAATTATAGGTGTTAATTACATATTAATAGTATATTGATTAAAGTTTTAAGTAAACAAACGTAATCGCTTTCCAAAATATGAACCCAAAAACAAGTTCCAAATCAGTTTTTATTTTTATCATGTACATCCAAAATTCAACGAGAAATTTGAGTTTTGAATATAGTCATTGTTATGGATAATACCCCCAAAATGACCATTTTGAAACTTTATTATCTCGTTTGATTTTGGATGTAAATGAAAAATAAAAACTGATTTGGAATCCTTACGAGCATACCTACATTTTGCGGCAAATTGTTTGAAAATCGCATTGAAATGAAGGATATTAGGCGATCGAATGGCGAAAAAAAAATTACTACATAAGTTACTAGCCTAACTTTTGGGCCCGTTGAGCGAGTTCCTCCCATTATTCGATTTCGTTCAAACTTTCACAAGATGATCTCTATGCACTAAAGTAAAATCTTAGGGGACCCGACTCTCAAATCCTGAAAAACGTGAAATAATAATCACCCATATATATATATATATATATATATATAATGCTATATATATAGTATGATATATATATTTTATATATTATTTTTCCCTTCCCCCTTTTTCATTCCACAAGAAGATTCTTTGAAATTCCTGAGAGTTATTATAGTTATTATTATGATTATAATCCCCCTCTCTTTTATATGTGCTCATGTAAGAAGTGAGTGAAATTAGGAACGCATTCCTTTCTTTCCCTCCCCCCCCCCCCACTTTTTATTTATCCCTTCTCCCATTTGACAAAAAGTAATATGTAATAAAATACTTTTATAGAAGAAAGAAATTAATTAGATTGAATCCTAAGACAACTATCATGAGAGAGAATTATAAGTATGTATATTGGAAGACATACTTATCAGGAATATTGGATTAAGAATAGAAGGATTGACAAGTTTTTCTTTCCAAATTATTCCCTAATGACGTCACAGTGGATGCTGGATCTACGTAAAGCGTTAAAGTAAAGTAGCGCATGCATAACATAAAATCCTTCCTTTTTTCCCAAAAGGAATGGGCCAAAATTTTAGTTCTTCTTTAGTCGGTAAGGGGCGCTGCTTTGATGCTAGAGCTCTTTGAAAATAATAGTCCTTTTTTATTTATATTTGGAATCTCGCACAATGTTGTAGTGATTTGATATATTATTTCAAATCATCAAACCTAATCCCTTTAAACCGGTTTTAAATAGGTTTGTGACGTAATTTCATGGGCTAGCGACATCTAACGTTTAAGAAAATAACCAAAATTTTGGCCAATTTTTTTGGTTCACTTTTTCCTTGCACTTTATTTAACGCTTTAGATCTACTACGTATGAAACACGAGTTCAATTTAATCAACATAATTGATTCAGTGAGGACTTTTTTGGCCTTTTGTTGAATGCAAAGAGTGGTATGATACGAGTTTATAGGAGGTTTTTAGTTCTAAAAAGCCCTGAAGACGCCATATATATAGATTATTTTCTTAGAGTTCGAATGTTGTAATAGAAAAAATATATATATATATATATTCGCGGCTAGATGAAGATTGAATTGCTCTATAAACTTAAGACATTTTTGACATCTATATAAAGTTGACGTCCCTGAAAATCATTTATTTATATGCTGACCTGTTTTATGTACATATTATTATTATTATCTCTATAGGTGTTGTGGGTCCCATGCATAAACGAACTCTCTCATATTCTGGGTGGTCGTCCCTTTGTTGCACGTATTCATAACAGTCTACAATAATAATAAAAAGACACCATGAAAAAGAGAGAACTCTACACGATAGTGACTTTGACGGCTTTTTATTTTACATTTTTTGCTTGAAAATGGAATATATCTTTAAATACTTGTGAAATACATTTTTTTTTCTTCAAATAAATGATCACGAGACTCTCATTTTTTATTAGTGATTATGTTTTGTTTTATGATGTAGCACCACTGTTTCAAAGCCTTTGAATAGGATTGAGTTGAACAATGCTATATAATGAATTTATCATACTAAGTGTTGGAATAACCTCCTTTGTAATGGTTGTACGACCTTCTTCCGAACTGATAAATTAAGTTGTGTCTTGCTGTCGTATAATAAATATAAAAAAAATCATATCATTAAAGTTTTAGAAAAAAAAGAATAACTAAACTGTCTGCTAATAATTGTATTTCTACATAAACAAATTGTTATTTTTAAATATTTATTTATTATAATATTAATCTTGCTTTATATTCATTATTTTATCAAAAATAGTAAATACTAAAATATAGTAAGTCTATTATCACAGATGAAAAAATAATTTTTGTTAATATTTATATATAATATATATATATATATATATATATATATATATATAAGCGTTGAGGAGATGTTATCTTTGGGGGGGGGGAGCATTCAATTTGCCCGAATTTTAACAAGAACGGTAAAATCGGTAAAAAATAATCGAATGAAGAAAGTTATGTAGATTAATATTTTTTAATAGTTATTACATACTATTCATCACATTATATTTATTTGGTTGTAATTCAAAATCCGGATGCTTTCATAATTTAATATTTCTTTCTTCAAATTAAATACCCGAATACCTCAATCAATTGCCCGAATTTGAGAACTCACCCGTATTTTGCCCCCCTGTCTACTACGCCTATGTATATATATATATATATATATATATATATATATATATATATATATATATATATATATTATATATACAATCACACAATTCTTCTGTTTAAGATAAAACGTTTAATATATAAAATAAAATATCTCAAAAGTATATTTTTATAACTTTTGTCACGCTTTAAGTGAAAGCAAAAATGATCTTAATATTTTCAGTCATTATAAGTAATAACAAAACTTATTATTCCTCACCATAGCATTTAATGCTCTTAGTCAATAATAATATTTTTTATATTACGCTTATAATAGAACAATTTAGAGTAAATTAATCACTTAGAAAGCACAGTAAATTAATTTCCTAACAACATTCTTAAAATAACAATTGACGACTTTTTAATAGGTTTAAACAATTGCTCAAATGGTGGTGTTCAAAGTTTGTTATTTTTTGTTATTGCCCGCTGAAGCGAAACGTGTTGAAAAAAAGGTTCATTAGTCGAAGGGAAAACTCTTTCTCTCTCTCTTCCTCTCTGTTGTGTGTGTGTAAGCATGCACATAAAGATCAGCCCACCCCCCATAGCACCTGCAGGAAGAATAACATTGTACATAGAAGTACATATATATTATCTGAAGGCACACACACAGCATGTGAACTGATTTTTTAACACTTCACAATGATGATGATGATATGTATTATTTGTTGACAAGAGGGAGGAGGGAGGTCAGTTGAAAAGCTTGTCATCAGAGGTCCCCCAGAGACTCTTGTTGTTTTAGGCCGGCAGAGGGAGACACAGTCATTTATGTGGCGGGTGGTTTAGGCATAGAGATATAAAGACATTGAGAGCTTATTGGATTCTTCAAAGGAATACGTCATACTGCCCAATATAAACAAATATTTTATACTCTATCATAGAGATATAAAGACATAGAAGAGGCTTATTGGATTCCTTCAGAGGCATACGTCATATTGCCCAATATAAACAAATCTTTCTATTTCTATGATCATGATTACAATGACGTATACTTTTTTATGTGGGGCAATGGTGACAGCTGAAGGACGATGTTTCTCTGCTATTGAGGGAAGTAGCTCTCCCTATATCTTTATATCTCTCTGGGTTTAGGGTTGAGTTACATCCTAAGAACTTTCGCTTAGACTTATGAGGCTCTGGTTAAAGATAATATATAGGAGCATAAGTCACGTCTGGTAACGCTGAAATTCGGGCTATTGGTTAACTCTCCATTCTTGAGAAAGACAGGGACAGATAGAACTAAAGAGAGAGAAGGGTGATGTGACGTCATTGATGTCGTCCCTATTTCACGGGGG
>CP045896.1:21842732-21905110 GCA_013387185.1 Caligus rogercresseyi | reverse complement strand
TATAAACCGAAGCTCGAATTGTGTACTTCTTCGAGTAATCTTCAATACTGGAGTCGTGTAAAGAGATATTTAGATTCCAAAAAAGCTTCAAATAGTTATTTCAAAAAATACTTGTCATTCCTTGACAGTGAATATATCGTCCTTAATCATTGCCGATCAATCAATTTTCATATCACAATACAATCAGATATTAATCAGTTCTGACTTAAAATGTATTTTAAAGTATTAAAAACACGATATTATCATATATCCAATACATGTAATCAACTATTCTTGTCTGTGTTCAGCAAAGATAACGCTGGTTTACTAATTTCAACTTTTTTTCGCTTCTTGAATATAAATAACATAATCTATCTAATTTGAGATTCCGTAATACAAATATGATATTAGTTTTTCCTTCTTCCCATCTACTCGTTCCTCAAGACCATATGTCATATTTGACCTAAATTTGTTTGATTTAATTAATTTGCGTCCATCAATCAAATCAAGTAATAATGCTGTTAAGTAATTACAAAGAAATAGAAGCTTCAAAGTATTGAGAAATGGAGTATAGTAGTAAAATACCGGTATAATAGTACCGGTTTATTGTAGTTTTTAAATTTAGAAAAAGACTTTCGATGATTCAGATGTTTCGCTTCAAAAACCAATTTTAGTTTAGAGCAAAACTGTTGGAGGAAGTTGAGTATAGCATGGCATATGATACATAGAAATGCTGCTTTTTATTATGATAAGAGCACAATGAAAGCTCCGGAGTACTCAACACGTGATCACCTCCGGGTCCACCTCACGCTCAAGAACCGCTCCGACGTTTCTCTCTTTCCATCATCAACGAGCAGGTCCCCTGCACCGCCCTCACATCTGACATGGTATACAGCAGTAGTTTCGACGCTTCGTCATGCAAAGCTCAACGTTTATCATTGAATCATGAAATATTTATATCTAAGAAATGACATTTTGTGTGCCTATATTTGTATTTGTTTTAGATGTGTGTTTTTTGTCCCTATACCTCCGCAATTGTGGAAATGAAAAAGTATAAATAAAGCTTGCCTCTTGGCCGAAAAAAAAATGATAAGAGTCTGAATATATATCAATTACACCTGCAGTCTGTGATATTGCGATAGTAGAGATAAGGCAGACCACTAGACTGCAGATGAGTTGTCGAATAGAACGGAATTGACCGTGTATGACAGAAACGTCATAATCCAAACGTCTTTGGTTGATCTTGAAAAAAGGATATTCCCATCACTTCCATTGAAATTGGAACTAATGAAAGCGATTTTATGAAAGCTCTTGATAAAACAGATAAGTGCTTTGACTAAATTTGATTTACATTTCCTTATCTCCCTATTGAAAAAAAAGAAGCTCGAGTATTGTCGAGTCAAGATTAAATAACTTTAGCAGGTATCTGTGTTTTACTTCTTCAATGACCCTGTTGAAAGTAGAGCGGGAAGGGGTTTTCAAATGTTGTCACAAAAAGGGGGTAACTGCAACCAAGGACTTGGTGCCCGAATAGCTGTCAAGTTTTCAAGATTAGAGAAACATGACTAAATATGAGACTATTCAATGATTATACATTTTTTCATTTACTTTCCCTTTGGTATTGTCCTATTTATAAACAATTTCGTGAAAATTCATTATCAATGTATACCAAAAACTATTTGCTGTTTGTTTTCTGTAGTTTACCTATTGTTCGGCCTGTAGTATGTTTTTTTTTCTGCAAATTACCAATAAAATCGACTTGTTATAAGAATTTTGCAGCCAACATATCAGAATAGTATTTTATATTGGCCAACAAAGTAAGTTAACATACTATCTGAATATAGCCATTTATACATTTTTCCATCTTCCATTTGGTTATAGCGACACAAAAAAATTGAATTAAACAAATTTAAAGGAAACTAGAGGCATATGTATATACACTCAGAGAGTGCAAACCTCTGCCGTCATGGGGTCCTTATGCGCCTTCCGAGGCGGATTTTTCACGACTGGGGCGGCGTAGAGGGACGGGGGAGGGTTCCCCTCGACGGAAATTCCGAGAGGAAGACGCTCCCGGTACCCGATTTCACAGCACAGCGACATTTATTGGCAGAGTAGGCTAACTTGAAATATTTATTAGTATTTAGCTCATTTTGCATCTTAATTCTGCACTCAGAGATGCCAAAATTTAATCACTTGTTCCATTTGGCATTTTCAACAACTCCACAAAGTTTCATCCGAATCCGTACCATACTTTTTGAGTTATCTGCTGACCAAAAAACCAACAAACAAACCAACCAACAACCAACGCCAGTGAAAACAATACCTCCATTGTATTGTATAGCCATTCCAAATATGGAATGGCTATTTACAGAAATGTAAGATTTGGATTCAATGACTTCAAATAGCCAAAAATCGTCCTTGATTTAAAAAAAATTAAATGCCCTGTAAGTCAGTGGAATCCTTTTTCTTGGCCCCAAAAGGTGAAACTTAAATCGAAAGTTTGAGGGACATTCAACTAATTATATTAAAATTTTCAAAATTATAAGAAACATACATGTACTCTGTGGCATTGTACAAATCTAATACGTATGACGTCATATATATTTTCTAATATATCTTTTGTATGAATTAAAATTGTTGTAAAAGCCATTTGATATTAAATAAAGGCACAAGGCGACTTTTCGTTCATTTACTTAGGGCAACGTTTATATTAATATAATATTCGTCACATTCTGTCGCCACTATAAAAAGGTTTATGCCACGTGGAACATACAATGAACCAAAATATTCATCATTTTGTGGGTAAATAGCATAACTTGTGGCATTTGTGTTAAATGATGGTGTTCATATCTTATTATTACCTCCGCCGAAGGAGGTATTGTTCTCAATATTTTTCCTTACAAAATGATTTCATTATATGTTTCAATGGAACAAATAATAGCTTTCACTCACACTCTTATTACCTCCACCGAAATAGGTATGTTTTCACTGGCGTTGGTTTGTTGGTTGGTTTGTTGGTTTGTTTGTCAGTAGGATAACTCAAAAAGTACGGAACAGATTCGAATGAAACTTTGTAATGTTGATGGAAATGTCAAAAGACACAAGTGATTAAATTTTTGCATCTCTGAGTGCTTTTTAGGATGCAAAATTAGCGAAATACTAAAAATATTTCAAGTTAGCCTTCTCTGCCAATAGATGTTGCTGTGCTGTGAAATTGGGTGCCGGGAGCGTCTTCCTCTCGGAATTTCCGTCGAGGGAACCTCCCCCGTCCCTCTACGCCGCTCCAGTCGTGAAAAATACGCCTCGTTGTTCTTTGTGACAATATGGCCACAGAGACAACAAATACAGACATATTACGTATGCTTATAAATAAACAATATTTACAATATGATTGTGCTTATTAATTTTGTTTATGATCCAATATAAAAGAGAAAAAAATTAAGCTAAGCGGGTATATAGTATGTAGAAAATTACATTAATAATAAGGAAATGATACATCTGAGCACAATAACGGAGCCTTCCTCTAAAACAACACTGGGGGAAAACTTTCGCCAATAATAAGTAGGTGCCACTGTAGTGTTAATGGCAAGTCTCAACATAAAGGTGTCACAAGTGTGACTTAAAATCAGACTCTTCTCTTTTCAATAAAACTCTGCACAGTAAATAATGGCATCCACCTGTAAACCATTATACTTCATTACTATTGAAATAGATTAAATATATTTTCGCATATTAAGAGGTATTGAAATAGATTTTATTTTGATGGATATATTTTATAGAAAAAAACACCTTTCAAAGTATTTTCCTTAATAACATAATCCCATTAAAAAAATTTAACCTAGAAAAGTTTTCAAAGAGATAACTTAATGTACGTCTAACAGAATCTACGTTCCTTTCAATGGTTTGAATGTCCTCCGATAAACCAGCTATCGACACTTCTAACATATTTATTACCATAATAAGAAACAATGATAATCAGCTAGCGAAGGGTCCATTCAATACATTTTTTTGTTTGACATAAAATTCACGTAACGGAATGTCTACATATTTTTTATCTTTAAATTCAAATCCATTGACTGAATTTGGGAGCAAAATCTAGCTCTAGCTAAACCCCGTTATAAAATTTGCCAAGGAACAGAGCTGGGATTCGGTAGAAAAATCTACCGCCGATTCGGTATTGGTAAATACCTTCTACCGTTCAGTATCGGTATTCTGTAAATTTTATTATATATCTACAGTATCGATCGATTTCAGTGCAGTAGATAAGAAAGAGAGATAAATTTATTTATGTATCTGCTCATGACTTCTTCATATGCATTTAATATCGGACAATTATAACAAAGGGCAATTAAGTGCATAATTTGTTATAATTTATAATAGTTCTTAGCAAAACAAAACGTAACTTTCATTCAAATATTTGTTCATATTATAATCTACTTCTATCCAAATATCAACTTAGGATGACGTAGATCAATTACTTTGTTAATGTTGGACAAAGCGACAGTTGAACGATTTTTTTCTTTTGAAAGGGAATAAGCTCTTCATATCTCTATGTCAATTCCCAAAAGTCATACTTTCAAATATACCATACCGATTTCAATCGGTATTGGCATTTGGTAGTTTCTACCGAACACGATATAACGGTATCAGTATTTGAAAATCTACTATCGGTGGTACCAATTTACAGTCGGTAGTTGCAGTCCTGCCAAGGATTCATAATGAAAAAAAATGGATACAATTTGTGAATATATAAAATGTAAAAATTCGCTTCATTTCCACTGTTAGAAAGTATATTTTTACGGAGGACTAATGATAATATTTCATATCTTATAATTACAATGAGGTTCTTTTTCTAATTCATGTGTTTTAGTCATTTTTTATAGGACAAAATATAATAATAGATTCCTTGAAATCATCAATATGTGCTTCGAACTAAAATGGTAGACAATTCCATCCGAAACGGCATTTAAGTGAGCCAAAATAATTATATTTTTGTTATATATTTATATATATATATATATATATATATATATATATATATATATATATATATATATATATATTATATATATATACATGTATGTATATATATCATAACATTTTTTCAAACACTCTAATTACCATTACTTTGATGGTTATTAACAAGGAGATAACAGTACAAATAAAGGTGGAGGGATTGATAGAAAAATAGGTAAATGCATGATATTATAAAAAGAAAATTAAGAAGATTGTTAAACTGTATCAACTCTTAAAAATAATTTATTTATGTGATATCGTTTTCTTAAAGAAAGTTATATACGTCAGTAAAAATTAATTGTTATTTTAGGTTTACCCACTTTCTGTTACTAACAAGCACTAAAAGACAGCTCTTCAAACATTATGAATATCTGTGGGTTCTTTTCGTTACACATTATATTGTCACGAGAAGGCCACGCTCTACTTTCACAATGCTGCATCAAAAACACTTGTTCGAGCTCTGTAATCAAGGCAATGTGACATAGAGTTGCTCCTATGTATGCAGAGACACATAATATCGAGCATCTCATAATATCGGACATTTTCGAGTATCATAATGTAACCATTATATTTATACATTATTATTATTTTAAGAGAAATGAATGACTTGATTTAAAAGGGTATTAAAAAGAAAAATACAATACTTTATTTAAATAAGAATTGAGTTCCTTTTTCGGATAAATTCAAACTACAAACGAACTAAATGTCCAAAGGGTTCTAAGCCGGGATGCTAAATGAATGATGAAGAGTGTTTCGAACCACTTAAGTTGACCGAAGTCGGATAGATGCTTCCTTCCAATTTCCATTTACCGCCACAATAATGACTTAATAACTAGGAGCATTTCACTATAAAATAATTACTTTTGCATTGAATATCTCATTCACTCAGACGAACATGAATATATGTAACAATTGATAAATTGTCTGCATTATTAGTCATAATAAACATTGAACCCTGTGTTTGGATAACATCGTAAAATCAATTGCAATGAGCATTGATGCATGATCAAATTGACATTATAGACACAATACTATTTATCACAAAAGAATGGCATTTAAAAACTTTGTAAATATTAAAAACAGCAGGTTATTAGGTACTAAAGCTAGCACAATCATTGCTCATAATACATACAAGTGGCAATGAGTTTATGTATGTAAATAAGTAAATATATATGTATCTATTTTATTCAACATATGTATAATAGTATGGCCAGTAAAATAACAAAAAAGATATGCACAAACACTGACGCATTCATGTTATCAAATAAGAAGCAATGGATTCTTAATCATCTATTTTTTTTACTCGTTAGATGTCTCTGGAGTCACTCTTTGTTTTTTCAGTTTTAAAATACAGTGTTGCCTGATGTCTATCTTTAATTTTCTATTGTTTTCCAAATCATGTATTAGAATATACCTTTATAATCAAATAAATTTATCATACTTTATTATACAAATCTGATCAAAAGACTTTAGAATAATAATGTTTTTTTTTTCAATAGATAGTACAAATAAAGTTCTATTTTAAAAGAGTTATTATGAATAGTATTAATAAAGCGAAGTTTTAATATCTCTAAATTACTTTAAAATTTATCGATTATATCATTTATAAGAATGCCCAAATAGTTTTATCTTTAGAGACATGGATTTGTGCTCCTGGGCCAAAACAATCGAATGTTTTATTTGGACGCAAAAAGTAGAAATAACATAAGGGTTTGAAACGCTTTTCAATTTGTTGTGAAGTTTATATTGCTATTTGTATCAAATATATGATTTTCTCAATGTTTATAAGTGATTATATAAATTATACCAAGAAATAATTCAGTTATGAAATTGTGGAATATTTTTATTATATGAAAATAAACTGTATAGAATATAATAACGAGTATAATAATTACATATTTCTCTACAATGCTACTACACATGTAGCTAATAAGAGAGTTTTGATAATACAGCATTGTGAGTAGTATGTACATTTATGTCGTTACAACAATCATCATGTTTCATAATAAATATAATTACCTCAAATATAGGAACATATACTTACACTCAGGGATAAACGAAATGGACATCATTGAGGGAGAAGTCTGTCCAAATTATATATCTTAAGTTTACATACTGATATTAAAGAACACAAAGAAATACTTGAGAATAAGAAATCAATTAGGTAAAAGATAAAATGTGACGTACACATAATTCGACACATGCTCGATTATTGAAAGAGGTTTCGTTTGACTGTATGAAGTGATAAAAGTTACGTACTGTATTTATTAGGGATACGTAGGGCCTTCATAGAGATAAAAAATATAGAGAGCTTATTCCCTTCAGCAGTATTTTTGTGTCCAATATAAACAAAGTAATTTGTACTACGTCATCGTAGATATCATAGAGATATAATCTATCTCTATGATCAGCTTACGATGACGTATTACAAATACTTTGTTTATGCTGGACACACAGAATCAGCCGAACAACGATGTTCTCTGCTATTGAAGGGAATCAGCTCTCTATATCTTTATATCTCTATGAGGGCCTTACGTATCTTTAATATATAAATAACGCAACTTTCATCCCTCCAGAGAGTCCAACAAACCTCTTTCAACAATAATGAAGAGATAGTTCGCTCAAACCAAAGAGACTATAAATAAGGTGAGGCAATGGAATCGAAGTAGGCAATTGTAGGGCGACAGCTGACTATTTGTTTTGATGTCACAGCTGCTACGCTTGATTTCTTGTTTAGTTTGTATTGTAAAGCGAAAATGTCATATTCTCCAGGAAGTTATCGTGTTTGTTCCATCCTCTCTTGCTCTAATCCTCGAGATGCACAATATTTTACTCTTCTGACGAAGGGTCTCAATATCCAACGTCTGTGGATTGCACGATGCAGAAGATCCGACAGGATTGGCCTAAAGAATGCGAAGATCTTCGATCGTCAAAGTCTCTAGCTGTTCCTTCACTCTTCATCCTTGGATCACCCTCCTCAAGTGTGTCCAAGTCCTTCAGACAGGTCCGTCAAGGACCCGTGAACGAAAAAATTGTGAGTTGACTATTGAGGAGGAATGAGGAACTCTCAATCACGAAAATGAATCTGTCCTGCTACAAAGCGAAGTGATTCAAACTTAGCTCATAACACTTTAAGGAAACTTTAATTAGAACCCTCATTAGAAAGGAATTACACAGCGATTCAAACAAGAAGGTTCATGAATCCTTCGACCAAGTTCAATCCTGGCTACTCAAAACTACCGCCCTATCCTATGGAGCATATGTACCCGGGCCTTCGAGTACTTGCACTCACGGAAACTCCTTCCTCTGCCTAGTCGGCAAACACTGAAAAATTTCAATGACTGTTCCAACGAGGGTCTCTCCTATATCGCTGATTCTTAGCCGGGAAGTTTAAAGACCTCCACCCAACTTTGGGGAAACAGACGAGTAACATTGAAGGATGTGAAGAAACTCAAAGTCCTTGAATGAGTTATTACCGTACATTCATTCGATTTTTAAAGTTCTGCCACCTCTTAGAAAATAATCTCCAATGTTTTCATAATAGCCATCAAGATGCAATCGATAAAAACTCCATGTTTTTCAAAGACTTTTTAAGTCACTTATCAATTTATATCCAATTGGTCAAAATAAATTATTATTGCTTTTGTAAATAAATAAAAATAACACGGATTCGAGTCAATTTTCTTAATAAGCTACCTAAACTGAAAAATGCTAATGAAAACTCAAACACATAGGCCAGGTTACTAATTACCGTAATTAAATATTCATATTTTAATGTTCCCCCCTTTTAGTATGTACATATGTATAATTCTATTATTGTGATTTATAAATTCCTTCAAATAATCAAAATCTTGATTGTAAAAATCATTTTTATTGTTTGAAATTATTATTTGCTAAATACTTAAAATAATGAATACTATTGATAAATCATTTACATAAACATTTTTTTCATGCAACATGGGTTCTATACACTAGCACAAAACAATATTGTAATGAAATATTTTCAATTGAGAGATAAAGCTGATAAATTATTTCTAAATCATAGCACTAAAAACGTTTTTTATTGTAGCATTCGTGACGTCACAAAAATCTCCCTTTTGAACAAGAGCATGAGTCAAAGATTTTCTCTTTGACTCACCTTATTTATATCTCCTTGTCTCAAACTAAGCTATTGATATGTTATTTTCAGTTTGTAATTAACTTGCATTTTTCATTGGGATAGTCAGAATATTGATATATATATATATATCTTCAAATATGAAGAAACAAATTAAAGTCTTATTTCCCTCAGTGTGAGGAATTACGATTAATATTGTAGGAGTCCATTCAAAGGATATGACAATGACGTCACGGATCGAGGCCCTTGAGAAGTTCTTAAGTATGATATTCTTATCGCTGAATTGATATTTGCACAGCCTCAAGTGAAGTGGTGCTTTATTGCCAACTGCTTTTTTACCATCCACTTTTATTTCTTTCAACCAATCACATTAGAGAAAATGCTTCAAATTTTAAATTAAATTTCCTCGAGTTGTTTTTGTGATTAATCACATTTTTTAATGAGGGGTTCCAGGAAACAACCCACAACACAATATTTATATCAAGACGTATGAAAATTCAGCTCCTTGGAACAGCGAGGAGACAAATAAGGCCGAGACCTAGAATATCATATTTTAAAACAAATCGAAGCCGAACCTCTTTGCATATCGTTAAACTAAAGCTACATTATATTACGTATCTTTCTCTTTGAAAAGTCGATAATTGATTGATCCATAAAATAATCGATTTACAAGTTAAGAAAGGACATATCATTTTTAATTACAAGTATCATCCAATTATCCCAACAGCAGTTCTCCGGAAGTATTTTTTTCGTCGGAGCACTTTCAGACTCTGTATAAGAAATATCCACCTGAATCCAAACTTTTTATTGCTTACAACTGTGACTTTAAGAGAGCAATATAACAAAGTCCAAAAATGTTACCCGAGCTGGACGTCTGAAAAAATAATTATTTATTATTCAATACAAAGAACAAGTAATATATTATATTTTTGTTCGAGTACTTTTTATTTTGGTTTCATTGACCGTAATGTATATTTTACTCATATATGTATTCATATGTAAAAGTCTTGAAGGGATGCTAATCTTAGATGGAAGCATTTCCTGGATTTTTCCACAGAAAAACTTTACTCTTTGGTTCAGTTTCATACAGGAGTTTGCCTAGTGTGGACGTCACTACCTCCTTATGCATCCGAATTTAACCCACTGTGTCGTCACGGGTGTGGACAACAGGATGAGGAACCTCATTATCTACTCCATGAATGTCTAAAACTCATAATCAAAAGTATACTGCTTTTGAGCACTCAATAGATTTTCAGGGTCATTTCAGCCTCTTCATTTTCTTAATGAGTACTGATCTCGGTGGCTGGATGCAAAATGTATCATCCCTAGACAAAAGTTATAACACTAATAATGTTTGTTTGGTTTAAAAAAACCAATTGACTTTTTATGCTGTGGCCTTACAGATCTAGAAAAACCTAAACAGTCCATAGGGAGTGGGATAGCCATGTGCGTTAAGGCCATAGAGATATAAAGATATAGAGAGCTGATTCCCTTCAATAACAGAGAAACATCGTTCAGCTGTATTCTGTGTGTCCTATATAAACAAAGTAATTTATACTACGTCATCGTAAGCTGATCTTAGAGATAGATTCTATCTCTATGATCAGCTTACGATGACGTAGTACAAATTAGTTTGTTTATATTGGACACAAAAATACAGATGAAGGGAATAAGCCCTATATCTTTTTATCTCTATGGGTAAGGCGTGTTCAACTCTCAATGTTGAGGGCGCAGGTTCGAATCCCGAGCGGAGATGGTCATTTTTGGTTTACCTCATTGATAAGATCCTAGATTTGATAGACTAATTTATTGCTATAATGTTTATTTATATCCTGTCGGATGTAATTCTATCGAACCATATAGGCAAAAAAAACCAGACAGTCCAGCTAAAAATATATGCATGTCTCTCTCAGTTGCTGTGACAGGCCCCAGACCTTGGAGAGGTTGACAGCAGCGATAGAGTTAGTTGGGGTAAGCCTCTTGGGGCTACTTGAAGCATTTCGGGTACGCTCGTCGAATCCATCACATTGATATTCAAATATATCATGAAAATATTGGATTAAAAATAAAAAACTAGAAATATCTATGATATCATTAATATGAAAAACATTCTGCTTTAAAGTATAGTTAGAAATTTAAAAGATTGTTACAACAATGAAAGCATGAAAATGAAATCAAGATAAGAGGTATGCATTCAAATGTGAGTCTTGACTTCACTCTTTCGTTTTATTCCTCTTCAGCTATTCTTATCTATTTCATAAATAAAAAATTGAATCAAAGTTGGAGAAAGCTCCATTCAATAATCTTTAAGTATATAAACCCAAAAGAAATGGGTAGATGAGGGTGCCTGGAGTAAAAAAAATATGGGGTGACTCTAAATGAACTTTCAATGTAGAAGGAGTCAAAACAATTGAAAACTTTCTGAGAGAGATAAAGGAAGATATTTTTAACAAATCCATGAATATATATATATATATATAGGAAACGACCGGGACACTTTTTTTTGCTAGGCCCCAGGCCGGGACTCTAATTTTTCAAGCCGGGCCAAAACTGGGCCGGGACTTAATATATATTTTCGTTCCTTCGACATTCTGAAGTGAACATAAGTGAGGACGTTTTTATTAGAAAAGAATCTCCAAAAAAAGTGAAGACGTTTCTTTTTAGAAAAGAATCTCCAAAAAAGTGTGGACGTTTTTTTAGAAAAGAATTTCCAAAAAGAGTGAGGACGAATTTTAGAAAAAGATCTCCCAAAAAGTCCTGCCCGGTGTCTAAAAAATCCGGGCCGGGACGCTCAAAAACAGTCGGGTACCCGGTCGTTTCCTGATATACACACACACACACATATATATATATATATATATATATATATATATATATATATATATATATATATATATATATATATATATATATATATATATATATATATATATATATATATATATATATATGTTCTATTCATAAATGGGACGGGAATTATTTTCTAAGTTCACGATCAGGGAACCAAAATAGGACCCAACTATTCTGGTACAGAACAGTAGACATAACACAAAAATGTAATACATTAGTGGTATATACTCTTTCCCTGTGTCTTGGTATGAAATAATCAAAAAAATATAATTCAATCTTTAAATATTAAGTAAAATATTATTCTTTTCTCCTTTATTGGTTAGATTGTACACAAAAGTAAGTATATAATGAGCAAAATAAGTAATTAAAATCTATTACCAAAAATAATTAAAATTGTATAACAAATGGAAAAACCGAATGTTTTTTGTCTATTCGGTTCAATAGAATAGGATTCGTTACTGATATAAAATAGGCATTATAGCATAAAAATTAGTCTATTGAACCTATTCAAACTGCACCACTGCTATCGATAGTCGTGCACGCTACCATTGAGCTAACGCGCTACTTATATTACTATAAGTAAAGTAATTACTATATGTAATTACTATATGAACTTGAAAAGACCAAAACTCAAATAAAGTGCAATAAAAATTCAATATGAAAAATAAATTAATAAAACAAATATCAGGGCGCTACGACAAGGGTGATATCATAGAGATATAAAGATATAGAGAGCTGATTCCCTTCAATAGCAGAGAAACATCGTTCAGCTGTGTTCTGTGTGTCCAATATTAAAAAAGTAATTTGTACTACGTCATCGTAAGCTGATCATAGAGATAGATTATATCTCTATGATCAGCTTCCGATGACGTAGTACAAATTACTTTGCTTATATTGGACACAAAAATACGGATGAAGGGAATTAGCTCTTTATATATTTTATCATCTCTATGATAATAGAGGATAATAAAGAATTATTATCAACTAATCACTTACCTCCACGACAAAGGACAAGTAGAAGGAGTAAGAGTCTGATCATGATGAACTAGATTTACTCCAAGAAACTCATGAACAATTCTTCACTCCCTTTGTGGCTCTCAACTGCAACAATGGTGTATATTACTAAGGTTATCTAAGGCGATTTCACTTTTTTAAGGGAAATATATTATAGAGAGTTTATATATATATATATATATATTCCCTTCTTCTATTCAACGGGGGAAGAAACGACTAAGTTGTAAAGCATCAGCCGTCTGTCATGATTTCATTTTTTCTGAGAAGAAAAAAAAACTCTTGGCAGTATTTTTACGAAGGAAAAGTACTTGACATGCTACAAAAAGGGCCAAGGCATGACTGTAGTTAGATTCGTCTTTGCGGTAATAGGAGGGGGTCTCCGTTAGATTTTTTGTTTTCCAAAAATGATCATTATTATAATGAGATAATATCAACTGAGGCCTGCCTAACACAATTAAATTAAAAACGATATGGATTTGTAAACATGGCTATAGCGTGAAATCAGGCCTCAGTAATAAGCATGATTTCACATCAAATAACGGTGGAAAATGATTATTTGACCAATTTATTTATCATTTTATTTGGATTTCAAATTAATACAAATAAGCATTCTTATATTAATTTTGCCATAGTTTATGAAATACCAGCAGCTCTAAAGAATCCACTCATTCTTGTACATATATTTGCATATAATTATTTTTAAAATAATTTAAGTTCATAAAATATATTTATTCACAAGGAAATTTATCAAGGAAAAGATGTGTCTTAGAATTAGTTTATCAATTATTGAATTTTCTGTGATCACAAAATATATTCTGCCTTCAATAGGATAACAACATAAATCTGTAAAATAAGGAGTCGAACAAAATGCAAAAGCATATTAATTTCATAAAACCAATCATTTTTCGTATGCAGGGTATTTGTTCTATATTTATTATTGCACCTCTTGATTTTGCATCAAAGAATATGAAGTAGTTATAGAGTTCACAATACAACAATTAAATTATTATTATTATATATATATATATATATATATATATATTTATATATATATATATATACATATGTAAATAATAGATTGTCAAATATCTCTCCTCTTCAATATATATGTCAAATTTGTTTGTTTGTTTAGCTCCTAGATCAGCCCCACCACACCGGAACTCAATCCGGTATCAACCGGTAATAAACTGTCTAGGAGCTAACCTTTATTGTGAAATAAATTAAATTGATACAAAAGCAAAAAGGCTCTTGGAAGATACTTCTCTATGGGCTTTTTCCTTCGTTACATCTCCTCGGCCAGCTCTTCCATCACCATCCTCGTTCGGGGACACGCGCAGATTAGGTGGATAGGGGTTTCATCCACTTCCTCACACAGTCGGCAAACCGGGGTAGAAGACTTTCCCATTTTATAGAGGTGTGCGTTTAGGCCAATATGTCCGGTAACCATAGCAACGATCCTCGAGACATTTTTCCTCGATATATGTCAAATATCCGCCTTTTTGTCTTTTGAATTTTGCGGCTATATACGAAGCCCTACAAAGCTCGTCTCTAACAATACTGTACATCATTTGAAATGACCTACAAAACGACGCTAGGCATGATTATTTTTCATATTACGTTCAACAGATGTAAGTATGGAGTTCACTAACGACCAAAATTCGCGGTAATTTAAAGTCTTTCTTCGTAAAAGGCAAATACGCTAGAGAAACGTTCCGTGAGATAAATGATGTTTTGGGGGATGGTACTCTATCACTTCGAGGAATGGTTTCGACGATTCAGAGCTGATGAAAGCGGTATAATGGATAAGCCAGTCGGTGGAGACCTGTGACGATAAATGTATATCAAATCATGGAATTTTTCGAGTTATACCAGCATGTGGCATCTCGTGATATCACCCAGGAAATGAGAGTTACTCACCAAACCATTTTAAATCCTCACAAAAGGTTGGATAAAAAAAGCTCGATGTTTGGGTTCCGCATGATTTGAGACAAAAAACCCTTCTGGGTCAAATCAGCAATCAAATCAAATGCTGCTGAAATGGAACAAATACCCATTTTTGAAGCGGATGGTGACGTGCAACAAAAAATGGACCACATACGACAATATCAAGCGAAAACGGTCGCGGTCAAAGCCTGTGAATCGTCCCAAAAAGTGGCCAAGTGGATTGACAACCAGGAAGGTTTTGCTGTATGTTTGATGGGATTGGAAGGGAAGCATCCACTATGAGCTGCTCTCATATGCGGTTCATCAGTGATGATAAAATATCACCATGGACAGGAGCAGCAACAAGAGGAATGACAGATGGATCTGCAGGGACCCCAAGGATGTTCCCATGGTCTTCAGGACCAAAAACCCGGCTAGCATCATGGTGATGGGGGTCATCTGCAGCAATGGGTCAGTCATGCCCCCACACTTCTTCGGCCCCAAGGAGAAGGTCAACACGGAGGTTTACCTCAATGTCCTCAAGACTGTAGTCGTCCCCTGGATGAACTCTTTGGCCTCTGGGACCCCGTACACATTCCAGCAGGACTCGGCACCCGCCCACAAGGTCAAACTTGTGCAGTCCTGGCTGAAGAAGAATGTGCCCAACTTCTGGGACTTCAACACCTGGCCCCCAACAGCTCCGACCTGAACCCATGTGACTTCTACTTGTAGGGAAGTTGGAGAGGGGGTGTGCGCCACACACCACAGAAATATGGCGTCCCTGAACGCCTCCATCAAGTCGGAGATGAACAAGCTTGATCCTGCGGAGGTTTCCACGGCCTGTGGGAGGTTCAGGTGTCGTTTGGAGGACATCCTTGAGGCTGGGGGCAGCCATATTGAATAGTAATATCTAATAAACAACTTTCTATGTTTTCAAATTAGGTATCACTTTTGTTCCCATTTGGGATCAGGAGGATATTGAACTTTGTGCAGATTTACCTGCAAGACCTGACTATATATATATATATATATATATATGTTTGAAATGTTAGCCATTTCCTTTTGTCACTCTCTGGTCGGAAATGACAAGTAGAGAAGTTGACACGTATACTTATAAGTATGTATTGCGTTCAATTGTTGAATGAGAAAATGAAGTATCTCCACCATATGTGATGCTTCAATTTTGCAGATTTTTTTGTTTTATTTTAATAAAATTCGGGAATGAAAAAATAAATCTCCGAGTCCAACATGCAGATCTTAAAATACCTAAGTAGAACGGTTAGTTAAACCTACTCGACAGTACTTACAACAAAAATATTCAGCCATAAGAGAGCCAAGAAATACTACTGTTCCCTGTGGGATCAAAGAATTTAAGAAATTGGATACTTATTTTATATACATCTTAATACACAAAAGCAAAAAACACAGCTTTCTTTTCAATGTAATCATAATATAATTTTAAAAAATGGTGTTTTGCCGTGTACTTCTAAATAGCGCTCTTGCCATGTTCATTTTTGTCACACATTTTTCTTAAAGAGGTAACCATTTCCATAAAAAAATCAATAAAGCTGGATTTTTTAATGGGATAACCACTAAATAGGCCTCTAATTAAAGGATGCTGAACATTTTAGCACTAAAACAATGTCGGACGAACCCAAGGCTGAGATTGTCAGACATTTTTAAATGTACTTAAATTACAATAGTACAAGAATCATTAATCACATATGGGCTGTGGGAGGATAGAGAAGCGAAAAAATCACTGACGGGGCCAATTTGAGTCCTGAGATAATATAGCACTGAATACAGTAGTCAAAAGTATATTTAAAAACAAAATATGTTCATTTTGCCAAGAAAGCAGCTGACTTTTCGCTTACCGATTATTTTTAATGATGTCACACCGGCAAGCGGGGGAAAATAACATATTACAATAGTATTCTTACCGCCTACTTCATCCAAAATATATTGCTACTATAGACTGTTTGATGATTTAAAATTAATAAGATGTATTCTATATATCTTGACGTAGTCTTAGAGATATACTCTGGTATTATCATAAACACAGGGACGGACAGAAAACAGAGTGATATTCATATATTCAAAAAGAAGGCCAATGACATCACTGAATAGAAGAAATAAAAATCCTGAATATAATTATGAAAAAAGATTCAACAGAATCAACGACCAATAATGAATAAATTACACAGGTGTGTATATGAAACATGGCATTCTTTTATCATTCAACATATATGTATGTATGTATTCTAAAAGCTTTTCTCATTTATGATAAAACCTGGTTCTCAAGTGCAAAAAGAGTATATTCGCCAATTACTAACAGCTGAACAAACTCGTAAATATTTTCATATAACGACATATAGTAACATTACAAAAAGGAATAAAGTTATTTAATATAAATGTTCAACATATGTTTCTAATTGATGACAGAGAGAGAGAGCACATTTGATGTTGATGACTAGTATTTAGTGATCGGAAAATTGACTTTTCTCATCGCATGTAAATAATAAAATGCACGTAAAATAAGTACAAGAATTGCTTCACAACTATTTATTTATTAAGCCAAAAAATTTAGTGAACGTTTATAATTCGTTTTTTATAGTTTTTTTATTCGACCTTATTCTATTTAGCGAAGTTACATATAATTACATATAGGCAGGCTTGTGAGCGTTCAGCTTTTTTGCGTTCAGCGTTCAAAAAAAATTAGCGTTCCGTTCAGCGATCCGTTCAATGTTTTTGCGTTCAGCGTTCCGTTAGCGTTCAAAATATTTAAAAAGAATTTCCCAAAAAAGTACTGCGTAGTGATGACGTTTTTTTTTAGAAAAGAATTTCCAAAAAAAGTAATGCGTAGTGATGACGTTTTTTTATAAAGAATTTCCCAAAAAATACTGCGTAGTGATGACATTTTTTAGAAAAGAATTTCCGAAAAAAGTACTGCGTAGTTATGACGTTTTTTTAGAAAAGAATTTCCGAAAAAAGTACTGCGTAGTGATGACGTTTTTTTTAGAAAAGAATTTCCAAAAAAAGTACTGCGTAGTGATGACGTTTTTTCGAAAAAAGTCCAAGAAATGTTTGGAAAAATTGAACACTGAACGCAAAACTCTTTTTTTTGCGTTCAACGTTCAAAAAAAAAGTTGTGTTCCGTTCAGCGTTCCGTTCATTGAACGTGCGTTTAGCTGAACGCCGTTCAATTTTGCGTTCCGTTCACAAGCCTGCATATAGGTATATAAATAAACATTCTATTTTAAAATTAAATCGCAAAATATAAAAGTCAATTATAATAGACAAACATTCTAGTCGTTAAAAAGGAAAAAAAAAATCGTAAAAAAACGGTAAAACGGTAAAAAATACACAGTGACAATGAAAGTTTTTCAAGATCATTCACTGTTTTGTCTGAGAATGAGGGAAAGTAGCTTCACAACTATTTATTTATTTAACCAAAAAAAATTGTGAATGTTTATAATTCGTTTTTTATAGTTTTATTTATCCCTTATGTGATGCTCATATTGTTGTTACTCAGCCAGTGTTAGCGGGTCTAAAAGATCTGTGGCATTTTGTTGTGCGGTCAATGCCTCCCCATCCAATACTTTTACGTTAAAATATTGAACAGATGTTGCTTACCTCATACCAATTACAAGTAGTATAAACAACATACATTTATAGTGACTATTTGTCCGTCACCTTTGTTAGATCACATTTATAACTTTTGATTTAAAACATAATAAAGAAAATCATTAAAATCAAGATATGAGCGGAATTTTTTTTTCCAAAATTTCTGATTTTTATTTTATTTTAACACGAAATGTAACCCATTCAGATCCACAACACAAGTTGAACACGAGTGCACAGAGTAAACATATCAGTCAAGACAACACATCAACCTTTAGCCACTAGTCAATACAACACATTAGAGCTTTACTGTGTGTGTGTGTGTGTTGCAGATAAACTTTTGCCACTTGATGCCCGTGTGTGATTGCTTTTCTGTCCATCTTGGGTCCGAACACTTCGCACCACTTCTTCTGGTTGCTGGTGTTTATAGCCTAAAATAATGAAAAATTCAGGAATTTTACTAACATCTTTCTCTCTCTCTCTCTCTGGCATACAAGATCTTTAAGAAATAGTCGTCTTTTCTGGATGATCTCTGGATTGTGATGCTTCTGGTTAGAGATTCCTCCATCCCCGTGGAGTGTACTCGTATGTACCACATTCTTGGCTTCCTTTGGCACATATGATACCAAGGATGTGTTAGCTTGGAAGATTTGACAGGTTTGTTCTTTGACGTCAGCAGTTGAGGTGGGAGCTCTCATCTGTTTTTACTTATTTTTTCTCACCAGGGTCAGCTTCTTCTTCAGGAGTTCCTGTCCGAGTGTCTGCGTGGTATAAAATTGTATCATGTGATACTGAGTCTCCACTGAGTCCTTGACACATGTCGAGGACAACTCTCATTGCTTATTTTTTCTCGGGGACTTCTCCATCGGGTTTCCCTGTATGGACTTGTAAGTTCCAAGCATATGAGGAAGTAGCATCACATGCAGCCCAGATCTTTATACCCTATTTTGCAGGCTTCTATTGCATATACTGCCGAAAGTGGCAGCGGCCCATAAATGGCATCAGCTGTCGTCAATGGGAACATTTGGCACAAGGTTGTACAGCATACATACACAGAATATCACTCCCAATTGTTTTTATGGACGATTTTTCTTTATTACTTTTATCGAGTGTATTGTATATCCATTCATTATATCGGTCAGTGATCTCTCTACCAAAAAGTATTTAATGTTGGCAGTGTAATATTTATTTGATACAGATAAATCTACTCTATTAAAAGTCCAATCATAAAGTAGATTTTTATGAAGTGATCAATCACAAGATGCTTTTAGTAAAGCTTTTTTTTCATTCCCAGATTTTGATCCCATCGTGTCTTCTTTGAGAACGAACAAGAAATACTTTCAAGTTTCATGCATACCTCCTACATCAAATGAGCCAAACACACCCACCTATCTAATAACTGGATGATAAATAGGCTGAATAAAAAGAGGGGAGGGAAATATGCGGCGGCTCATCAACTGATGGAAGCCATCTTAGGTTGCTTTTAGAACCAAATATATACTATAAAGGACCAAAAAAACAATAAAGAGAAGGAAGAAGGGATACAAAGTCAAAGTCTAAATTCCAAAAAATGGATAAATGATAAAAGTTATACTCAGTGACTCGTTTATAAAGACCACTTTATATCAAGGCCTTATAAGAAGACTCTGCTTTATAGGGTGACATTACTGGACATTCATTGTAAGATTTCCTTTTTCTATTCCCAAGTCTAATTTGTTTAGCTATGATAGGCAGTATTTTATACATTCTCTATACATCAACAAATATCCCTTTAAATAGAGGGAATTGTTATTCCACGTTGTTGCGTATCCAGCTACAAATTTTATAGGTCGGTAGTCTATCAAAATGTTAATCTGCTTAACCGTGTGTAATTCGGACGCCATAATAAGTAAATCCATTTCTTGTTAAATCATGTGCCTATGAGGCTACTCACAAAGCCAAAGGACTCTTGTGAAACATTAAATGACTCCTCTTTTAAAAATATTAAGTCATTTCACTATCATTCCTGCTTGAACATTCATAATTATATATAGATATATATATATATATATATATATATATATATATATATATATATATATATATATATATATATATATATATATATATAAGTGTAAAGAAGCTTGACAAAGGCTGCACGATATAACACAGACATATATATTTTAAAATATGACAATTCATCATTGTTTCACTACATTCAACGAAACTTTCTCTAAATACTATATTGTGTATCATAAAAAATAATAATATCCTTTACACACACCTGAAGCCTTTAGTCATCATTTTGTCACTCTAATGACACGTTTAATAGTTTAGACGTGTAGTCTTTCATAAGCTTATTATTATCAATGATATACAGGAGGTAAAATTGTTTGCGAATACTATTCATTTTAGGGATCTACATACATCTTTGACACTTATATCTATCTCTGGTCCAAGTCACTGAATTGATAAACGACAAGAAAACCTTTGGTAATTGTCATGTATTAAGATTATTTTGATCGCTTTCGTAGTTTATTATATATATATAAAGTAAAATATTGGCGACGTGAAGTGGCTATTGTTGGTCATTGATTTATTAAATGATGTATCTGAACACATATTATTGGCTACAAACATACTTGAATGATGAAAGAGTTGAGATCTTCTTATCTGAGCGGGGAAGCTTAAGAAATCGAATTCTACAAAGCTTCCACTCGTCCACCAAACAGATCAAATGGCTCTCCAGGGCTTCGCAAGCGAGGCAAAAGTTGTACATTTTTGACCAATCTGTCGATCATTTAAACAACTGTTAAAGATCATTATTGAATGTTTTCTCAAAGAAAAAAAACTCATCTTTATGATAGCTGGATCTGAATAACAAATAGTTTGTTAGTCGTCCATCTTAGTTAAATTTAAGTACAGCGGTTAGCTGGGATAAATACGGTTCCCTTGATGATAATTATTTATATGTACATAGGGCTCAAATATGGAACTTAAAACGTATGGGATAAAAAATTAAGAAAAACCCACAGCATCTTATTGTAAGACTTCAATCATTTATCCCTTATGATGGACATTTCAAATTTCCAGAATTGATATCATCTTTACATTTTAGTTACGTTCATTAAATTAAATAAATGTTTTTTACCGATGGAAGGGTTAGCCAAAAATATTTTCCTAATTGTCATTTAACTCGGCTCCTACAGGATCTCATAAAGCCTTTATTAACAAATCCAGATTTTGTCATTTACTGTGAATACTTCCCACTTAACCACAGGTGGTGATGATGATGACTGGAAGCATCTCTATGAACAAGTGTGTGAGTCTCATTACAGATGTATAACATTGTTTAAACTATTTATATTAGTGAATGGAAATTGCAATCTTTGGATTAGAACGCCTCAATTCTCGGAGATTGCCGCACACATTGACGTGTATATAGGTATATCAGTAAATGGAGTTATTATGGCATAATTTAGCAACTTCTCACTACACGTGTATATGTCGCAGTAGAGAAGGTAATCCAGTAGAGTCAATGACTCTCCTGTAGAGATCAAATCGTATTCTTTCCGAGGAGTGACTACGATCATGATTATAATCAGAAGAATCAACGACTCTATTAGAAGAGATTAGGAGTCTACCTCTTATAGGAAATATGACGACTTAAATATGAAGATGGTGAGACGATATTATTACCTCCGCCGAAGGAGGTATTGTTTTCACTGGTGTTGGTTTTTGGTCAGCAGGATAACTCAAAAAGTACTGAACGGATTCGATGAAATTTTGTGGAGTTGTTGGAAATTTCAAAAGAAACAAGTGATTAAATTTTGGCATCTCTGAGTGCAGAATTAAGATGCAAAATGAGCTAAATACTAATAAATATTTCAAGTTAGCCAACTCTACCAATAGATGTCGCTGTGCTGTGAAATCGGGTGCCGGAGCGTCTTCCTCTCGTTCAAACTATTTTCATCATGGCTGAGTTCTTTTTTTTAAATAGCCACTAGGCAATTCTATATTTCGATCTAGTATAATATTATGCACATTAAATTAACAAGATTTAGTACAGTTGTAGTATAGACTTGGCTTCACGGGGGCTAGGTATATGTACATTGGTATAACAAATTTGAGTAAGGGAGGGTGAGGGTGATATAAAACTTCAAACGTCAATAGTGAACACTAAAATCGTTATTTGGAATCACAAGCTCCTTTATATGTCATAAAATAAAATATTAAAACACTTTTATCAAAATTTCGAATGCGAAAAAATTAAATCAGTTAAAAAAGCAGAAACGAATAGCACAAATCATAAAATTTATTCCAGACATTTAAAACTCTCAAACGCAGGTAACGATGCCTGTAGGGATGTTTCTACCTTGCGATCTGCAAGCGTAAATCGCTCTCTACACTTTTGCAAAGCAGGCCTCCACTTTGTATTTGACGGATATTTTGAAGATGTCACGATGAGCCAATCCTTTTTGGACGGATAAACCTCCAGTTCTGACAATCGCACTTCGTTTACTTGGATCACTAAAGGGTGGACGAAGGAGCAGTTATAGAACAAATGTTCTGACGTTTCTACTTCCAGGTGGCAAAAGGAGCACTTAGTCGAGTCCGAGGACTTGTTCGAGAATATGGAGGATGTGGCAACTCTGTATCTAAGCCATTTTTCAACCTGTGTTGTTAGGGGATTGGCCATAATGACCCTCGGATCCAAATCTCTATTTTCAACACCACCCTCTCACATCGTCTTGACACAAGTGTCCCAGCCGAACTGGTACTTTTCTAATGGCTGAGTTCTTGTTAGATTGTCTATCAAATTATTATGATATAGGTTGGTGATATAGGTACAATGTTAGTAAAACATGTCCAAATATAGAATAAAAATCGCATATGAAATAAATATTTTGTACAACATCGTAAAATATTATCTCCATATTTAAGTTGTCAGCTCTCCTAGAAGAGATTAGGATCGTAATCTTTACCAGGAGAGTCAACGACTCTACTGGATCTCCATCTCTACTGCGACATATACATGTAGAGTAGTACCCATTGGGTTATAACTGCTTTTCAGTCTGATTACCAGGAAAAGAAAAAAAAATCGAATCTTCAAGAGCTTCCATATTCATAATAATGATAAGTACTTAATATGAGCAATAAGAACTTAATGAGCACAATGTTTAATTAAGTGAGATAGCGCCAGTTGATCAGGGTTTTTTATTATTAATTTCAATGTATTTTGGTCAATAACTACGCACTGAGTTTATGAAGTATGATTTTGACTATACCTTCAACTGAACAAGCCCAAGAACCTCCATTGTCAGAATAAATCATTATTACTACAACTTCAATGTTATGGTAGACGATCTTTGGTTGTCCTTGTTGTTGTATCAGTAATTCTAAAAGGCAAATGACTACTGAGTGTACGAAGAAGGGCCTTGACCTTGCCTTTTACCGAACCCTAAGAACCCCATTATGCAAATAACCACTTATTACTACGGCTTTTGTCAATGGCAGTGTTATACGATCTTCGGTTGTTGTTGATGAGGATTTTTTATTCTTAACGTGAGTCTTTAAAGGCCTTTTGTATAGGAGTTTCTATTCGTGTTTTCTTGAAGTTTCACGTCGTGGTTTTGTCTCTGAGAACTTCATCAAACAGTATTTTTTAGCGTCACCAGCAATACGACTCCATCAAGACGCATCAGTTTTATCGACAACCAAACATAGATAGGCCAAACAGAATTATTGGTTCTTGGTCAAAGGTCCTTGTTAGATTCATAGCTGAAATGGTTTATAGAAAATTATAATTTGAGTCTCCTTAATAAGTCTAAACATTGAAAATACTGACTTATTTTTATAAGTAATATCAGTAATATCAGATATAATGAAAGGCTGTCCTTCAATAATGACAAAATAATCACTTTTTGGCTTGATAGGATACCAATATTCCTCCTTTATTCATTTCATTGTTATGGTTAAAGCAGGGAAACCTATAAATTGGAATAGGAAGTCCCTCCATTTTACGTCAGAGTTTAACTAACATCGTATAAAAGGTAGTTAAGCTTTGGCATAAAAAGGAGGGAGTTCCCTTTCCAGGTTAATGTAGTATTCCCTGGCTAACGGGGACCCTTTTCATTAATGTGATTGGTGGAAATACGAGGAGAGGGAATATTAATAATGAAAATTGAGATTAGATAACAAAGTATCACACTTCACTCGCAGCTGTTGAAGTGTGAACATCAGCTCATAGTAAATAAGAATTTAACCCTTTAAAATATTAATGGTCTTTCTGAAGTAGCCTCTATCATTGTCGAATCCTTAGAATGGAATCCTCCAATAATATCACCTATTGATATATATATATATATATATATATATATATATATATATATATATATATATATATATATATATATATATATATATATATATTTGCCAATTATTTTATTTGTCGAACGTCATCATCTCTTTCTCTCTGAGGCCATCAGATACAATGAACAATGCGTTTGGACTCTCATTGCGAGAATTGAAACAGAATGCATTACGACGTCATTAAATATTTGTCGTAAAAAAAGCCCTTCGATCATAACAAATTGATTTTTGACGTCTGTTGTGTTTGGGATTTCCCTTCAAAACGTCAATAAAACATGTAATTAATTGCAATTTATGTATGAATTGGACTTTTGATTGGACAAGAAGAATACACAGGTTCTTACTTTCATTTGCCTTGGTGAAAAAAACAACAACTAAATAACTATGGCAGCAAGGTATAAACAGATGCTAGTCAATCTCTTTGCTTTTTTGAAATCCCATCTGGTATGAGGTATGTACATGTTTCATCTACATATTCATTGTCTAAAGTGAAGAAATTATGAGATAAAGTTCTGGAGTCATCTGATAATCTTATGAGGAATTATTTTTTACATTTAGGGTTTGTAAGAATTTAGTTAAATTTTTTTGAAAGTAATTTAATATAATCCTGATTTTGCACAATTAAAAAGCATAACTAGTGATACAAAGCAGGGTCTCCCTTCTGGAGGGTTATTGGTTGAAAATAAAGTCAACTAGAAGCACTCAGAGAGTGTAAACCTCCGCCGATCCCCACCAAATGAATCACTTTGTCTTTTTGTCATTTCCAACCCTCTACGCACTGTCCCTTTAACTCTACATACTGCTCCTTTATTGTTTACACTCTAGAGGTACATTGAAAGAAAAAGAAACTGACGTCATCAAAGAAGAGAGCACAGCATAGCGACATCTATTGGCAGAGTAGGCTAACTTGAAATATTTATTAGTATTTAGCTCATTTTACATCTTAAAGAAGCACTCAGAGATGCAAAAATTTAATCACTTGTTTCTTTTGGCATTTCCAATAACTCCACAAAGTTTCATACGAATCCGTTCCGCACTTTTTGAGTTATCCTGCTGACAAACAAACCAACCAACCAACAAACCAACGCCAGTGAAAACAATACCTCCAAAATAATACCAAAAGATAATAAAAAGCATATTATGAAGTATGTCATCGTTTTATGGGCATTGGGGCATGAACATTAGGTCAGAGCTAGAGTTTTATACTTTCAAACATTACTTTATTTTCTCACGGGCTTAGATCAATATCCTCTGGAATTACGAATTATTTTATCAACTCGTCACTCATTAGTTTAACCCAAAAATGAAATAAATAAGTTTGAAAGCAAATTAATATCTAGCTACTGATGAGAGAAATAAAATAAAAATAATTTTAATGCTCACTTAATACGAAGTGGGTTGACGACACTTCCGAGTGACCAAATGATTTTAAAACGTGTGAAAAAACATGAGGAAAGTGCTATGTCAAAGAAGAATATCAGAGCAATATATGACACAAATGGCACTTTAATAGAAAACCCTAAAGCGGTGATGGAAACCATTAAAAGATTCAATTAAATAACCTGGACTACCAAAACTAGTAAATCTAAGATCCCTACTTTTCCTTATGAAGCTGGTAATTTTTGTAATCTGGAGAAGGCAAAACCATTCTTTAAACTATTAGAGCTAGACATTAAATGTGCTGAAATGGAACAATATATATCAAATTAAAAAAAATAATAAAGCTCCTGGCCCAGATGGCTTTCCATAGAATTTTATTTTAAAAAATACAATGAACTTCTGTCTCCTCTTTTACAACAAGTTTTTTTATAATCAACAGTTAAAAGTACTTTTGAAACGTACTTATCAACAGGGAAACGTATTTTAATCCAAAAAACTGGAAAAGACCCACGTTTTATTTATAATTTACGTCCTCTCACAATGCTAAGTAAAGAAAATATCAATTTAGTAGGACGAAGTATTGATCATATTAAATAACTACTTTTAGGTGATTAATTGAGGTTGCATTAAATATTATTGTGATTTGTTACGAAGAAAAAAATATGTTTGCCTTTTTATTTGCAAGTTCCTGATATAATAATTTGATAAAAATATTGGAATGCATTTTTCCAAATCACAGTAACTCTCTAAAAAAAAATACACTTTTAAATTATTATATGCATATAAAAAGGCAAACATGTTTTTTTTCTTCGTAACAAATCACAATAATATTTAACGCAACCTTAATGACTCACCTGAAAGTAGTTTCTTAATATGATCAATAATTGTTCATACTAAATTGATATTTTCTTTACTTTCATCCCAGATATCGAAATTATGAAAACTGTTCTGAAATGCATTGACATATATGAAAAATATATTATATGTTAATTATAGTCAATAAACTTCAAACAAAAAAATATAGCCGCTTAAATAGAACACTAAAAAGTGATCAACTTTTTGAAATATAGAGCATATTTTTTCGAATAGTACGAAAGATATTGAAATTATAAAAACTGATTTGAAATGCATTGACATACTAGAGCAATAAATACTACTGACATTTGTGGTTATTCTTACTTTGGACGGAGATAACTGGGCGTGAACCATTAAAAATGATAAAAATCCTGATCTTCAAAAAAAGGCCATAAAGTCCAAACCTTTTTTCGGACGATATTTTGAGTGGCATTTTTGGACTCTACGTAAAAAATGGGACTCCAATTAGGAATTTCAGCCCAGGGGCAAAAAAAGACCTTAATTTTGTTACTTAGTGTTATTTTTATATTTATAGCTTAGAAAATAAACAATGAAAGATAAAATCCTGATATATTTTTGTCCCTTCAGTCCTGGTGGGTGTTACAACACCCTAACATTTAAGGCCTCATATCTTGTGAACAAATAATGGTATACTGACGAAATTTTGTACATATTATTTTTTTCACATATACAAGATACTGTCCAAATTTCAGAGAAATCGGAGCAAGCCTAAATTTTGAGGTGTTAAAAAGTTAAGCATCGACTATTTATTGTTGTAATAATAATCTCATTGAAGATGTTACTTTCCTCATATAAATGATTTTTTTTCTTTTCATAGCATTAAGAGATTTTGACATGACGTGGGGGTTATGACGTCATAAAGAAGCATTTATCCTTTTTTAAGGACCGACTGCAGTCCTCGGTCCTAGATAACAACCCTACCCACAACCCTAAAAAGTTGAAATTGCTAATAAGTTGACCAATAGGTCCTGAGGATTAACTTCCAGGGATACATTTTAACAATTTATTCATATATATTTCATCAAATACAAATAATATGGCATAGATCTGTTCTTGTAGGCAGTTGAATATAAATTGCATTGCATATAAAATTCGTAAATTTCATAACTAGGAAGTGTATAATAAGTATTAAAAAAGGTAACAATGAAAAGAGAAAGGGGGATGCGTTTGTCAATGTTCGCCAGGAGTAAACTTCCGCTTGATGAGGGCGTCATCTTTTAGAAGGAGAGCGTTGTGTGTCTCAGAGTGAAGCCTCGAGATACTATCATCATTTTCACTCGAAGGGGTACGAAGAAGGTTGCTATGACTGTAGGCTGAGCTTCCATTATATAGGCCATATATTGGCGCCTCCTGTTCCTGCATTTTGTCCTTAAAGACATCAAAAATAATCTCAGATGTAGATAAGGGTCTTCAGAGTTTATATTGAATGAAAAATAGGAATCCGATAGAGATTCCTTTGAGTAAACGGTTTTGATATCATCATTATTATTATTATTACTGTGTTGACCACTGGAGCAGAGACTCAGATATGGAAAATTGCTTTGTAGTACTCTGGTTTGGGCATCGCCATCGTCATCACCATTGCTGCGTCGTGAAGATGATTCAAAGAATAGGCTGCTTTGGTCTTTATTGGCCCAGCCAAGGGTATTGTCATAGGATTCTCTAGATATCACAGGAGGGGAGGGGTGTTAGGGGACGGACCTCAGGATTCCCGGGGGGATTCGAAGAACCATCAACACATTTACATGCAATCGCCTTTTTTAAACGATCATTCAGAAAGATGGCGAGATTGAGTTCGGTTTCTGAAGATATAACGCTGGATAACCCCTGGTATGGGTCAGAGAGACTAGTTCGGAGGAGCTTCGTGATGAGGCGATGAGCTTGATCCTCAATGGGACCCAACTGCTGATCTTGTTCCCTGATTCTTCTTCGACAGAGCGATGAACATCAGATGAGCTCAAGGAAGGATTTTTAGGCTCACTCTTGACTAATTTAACAAAGGACTCCATGTCGTAGTTCCTCTTCCGAAGCCATTTAATGAGTGTGTCGTTTTTTTCGTAGTTGATGTTCAGTTTATTAGCCTTGGGTCGAGCACCCAGGATCCAAATAAGATTGGCGCAGTAGCGCGGAACTCCAGAAACGCCTAGTCTCGTCTGCCATATTTTGCGGTCCTTTCCGATGATCTCAGAGACCTCGCAAAACACTTTTTCACCTTCTTTGAGCAATTGGTTAGGTCCACGTTTCTGAGACTCACATTGAACAAGTAGAAGTCACTTCTCTCAAAGAGAACGTCTCTTTTGATGAGGGGCCCTTGAGTTATCCGAAGAAGGCCGAATTCGGCTCCCTTCTCGCTGCTGCTTTCGCCGACCTTTCTACATGATGGATAGAAGTAGATGATTCTTGCGTTCATTTGCTCGGAGGCAAAGGGAAAAAAGGGCTTGAGTGTAGCTTTTCCAGCTGCAATCTCTTCAAACTCGGCCTCCGTCATCCCATGGCTGCTCAGCCAATTAATGAACTTGTTAGCGAAATATGAGGATAGAACCTGCTTGAGCCTCTTGTACTCATCCGGATGCAGGCCGATCCAGGCCTTGGTCACTTTGAAGGGCACCTGACTACTGTTTGTATCCCCTTGAACGTCGATGAAGAACTTATCCGATTCCTTCACGACACGCATGAGATCCGCCTTGTGCATGTTCCGCCCGAAAATGAAGAGGGAGTTACGGTTGAAAAATGCTTTCTTCTTGGCATGTGGACCATTCTCAATGACCATGACTCCCCGTTGAGTTCCATCCGTAGAGCCAAAATCCGGCTTCTTGATCTCGATGAGCCGCCCAATCAGGTTGTTGGGGGGAAGTACGAGGCTATCTATGGGAGGCTGTTCTCGCAACTTAGGCTCCGTCACGCCGTCCACAATATCCTGAAACATCTGAAGGCTTAGATTTCGTTTGGTGAGGAAGGGGGTGAGGTTTTTATAGTTGTATGACTCCACGACGGCACGAGGGAAATATCCTATCCATACACAGCTCGCCTTGTACTTGACGATACAACCATACATTCGAAGGCTCTCCTCTCTCTCTTCTTGACTCGTCAGTTTGAACTCCACATTCACTTTGTCAAACTCCTTCAGGACATATGCCAAATCACCTTTCACCATGGAAAAAGAAAATATATACACGACGTCCCGGCTAAAAGGACTCGCTCATTAGCAAAGCGGAGCCGTTCAATATATGCAGGACCCCAGATGTGATCCCTACGCCAAGGATAGGAGGCGCGAGCTTAATCACTTTGGCCCGATAGGAAGTAGGATTCTCCATTTCCTTCACGACGTCCTCTTCACCCGGTTTTTGACCAATCCAGACCAGGACGGCGACATAGTCGTAGACCCCCTGTGACTCATTCGGGTCTGCCTCCACTATGTCCATTTGAACGCTCACCCCGGGGCGGAAATAGTTGACGTCCTTGACAAACTTGACGAGACGCCCTTCGACATAACAGCGGGAGCGAGTAAAAAGCACTGTTTTGGAAGGGTCCTTGAGGAGGCTTGATCTTCCTATGACCCCGTCCGAGGAGAGGATAATGCTCTCCACGCCCTCCGATGTAGCCTCCCATGGCATGGGAAAGGTTTGCTTGAGCCGTGCATTGTCCTTTTTACCCTCACACACGAGGGGTGGATCTCGATCACGGGAAGAAGGACGCTCCTCGTGCGCCGGCCAGACAGAGCACGCCACCCACTGCTCCATCTCCTCGTCAAGGCAAGGGCTAATAGAATGCTTGGCAGAATCGAAAACACAGTCAAAATGAAGAAGTCGCTCACTCTCTGGCTTACTCAATAAGTCTAATACGTATTGTACCCCAGTCTCTTTGGATGGGCTCTCCCCTTGGAGACTGAGCGTACTGATACGAAACTTCACCATTCCCTTTCTCCCCCCTTCATTACGGAACTGTATCCAACCAACGTTAGACACTCGATCGAAGGACACAACAACCCCGATTTGCTTCTCACGCGCCTTGTACTCGGATGCTTTCTTTCGACCAAGAGTAGGTCCTCCTCAGGAGGGAATTTGTTCCCTATCCATGCATTGCAGGCGCAGATCTTGGGGCGAATGACTTCATCCACTCCATTGAGCTTGAAGGCCAGATCCGCCTTGCCCAGTGCAGAGTTGTAGGGTATGAAGTTAGAAACGCTTGCATTGCTCCCATTGGATTGAAAGAAGAGCTCAAGGTCATTGGTCTCCCACTTTTTAGCTTTAATGCCGTTCACGTAGATGCCGTTAGCGCGGAAGACCCCGTAGAAGTCCTTGTCGTGCCGGGTATATCGGAATAGTATATACTTGACCGTCCAGTTGAGGACCACGGCGTTGATCACTTCCCCCGGAGGAGGCAGAGAATCATCAGCATCCTCTTCTTTTCTGTAAAGACATGGGAAAAATTAATATATTCATGTTATGAGGAGTTCTGCAAAAAATCGGAAAAAGGAGCGGCAATTTAAAGAAATAGCTATTTAATGTTATTTGAATTTATTTATTAATGTCCGTCACGTAAAAGTAAAATAAATACAATCGATAAAAATGGGTAGAATTGAGTACATACAAAAAAAAACAATATATACTTAAATTACAGGAAACAACCGGCTGTTTTTTGAGCGTCCCGGTTTTTTAGACACCGGGCCGGGACTTCAATATTTTATTTCGGTGGTCATTATAAATTTTATTTGAAAAATAATTTCCAAAAAAGTGAGGACGTTTTTCTAGAAAGGAATTTTAGAAATATTATTTTCTAAAAAAACGTTCACTTTTTTTTTTTTGGGGGGGGGGGGGAATTGTGACTTTTTTTTTGGAGATTCTTATTAAAAAAACGTCGTGACTTTTTTTGGAGATTCTTTTCTAAAAAAACATCGTCACTCTTTTATGGAGATTCTTTTCTAAAAAAATGTTATGACTTTTTTTTGGAGATTCTTTTCTAAAAAAAAGTCGCCACTTCAAAATGTTGCAGGAACAAAATATATATTATGTCCCGGGCCGGCTTGAAAAATTTAAGTCTCGGCGAAAAAAGATGTCCCGGTTGTTTCCTGTTAAATTACTGAAGACCATAACTCAACGAACATAAAATTATATATTTTTTAACTGCAGGGGTTATGAAGACGGTAATATTGATTGACTCTCTTCTTCAAGTGGGCCAGACCATGGCTCGAAGAAGGATCCTTGTGATATCCTTCCTGTAAGCCTTGTATATTTCATGTTTATGATACCCCCCAACATACTTGGACTAGACATGGTTAACCCATTACTTCCATGATCCCTTTAAAATTATTTTTTTACGCTGAAAATTTGATATGTTATTCCTTTTAGTATAAATATGGATAATAATTTTTTTTCTCTGCCGCCCCTCAGACCTTAGCAATGGCCACGTACTTTAAAGTACGTGATGGAAGAACTAGGAAAAAAATTTCTTTCACTTTTTTACTTTTATTGAGAAACTAAGCATATCAAAATAAATATTTTCATTTATATACAATTCTTACAAATTATTTGCTTTATAACTTATGCAAATACCTATGAACAATATTTTATTTTCATTTACTTTTTTGTGTGGTAGTCCGTCAAGTATTGTGGGTGAAGACCCACATCACATCTTTAGCAGCGAAAAAAGGATCTCTTTTGCTTGTTTTCCTTTTCCTTATATTTTTTAGCTTTCCAACTCGTCTATAGAGGCGCAAGGCCTGCACCATTGGGACATTCAGAAACCAGTTGTATAATGCCCAATGCCATTTTTTAGTCCGCGAAGTAATTCTATAATTTGAGACTGAGTTATCCAGCAAGCCATATTTTGACTCTAAACGATAGATGAATTAGGGCATGCTGTGGGTATCTTCTTCCGTTGTTCTCAGGCCCGGCTTGATGTGCGGGCCCCAGGGGGGTGAGGCCCACCCACTGAGTGACGTGGGCCCAATACTTTATGAATGTGCCAATTGTGCCCCCCCCCCATAACAACTGTAGGGTCCCTCCAAAAGCCTTGGCCTGCTGCCGGATCTGGTTGTTCTCGATTGTATTTGTTCACATATCCAATTAGCTCTGAATCCAAAAAGTTTGACCCTATGAAAGCTGACCCTGAATCTTTCCACGCTGTAACGCACAAATAGTTGTCAATATAAACATATTTCATAAAACTTTGTTCGCCTTGTTCATTGATTTTTGTGTTGGTAGATTCAGATTTTTTTTGCCTCATTGTTCCAACTATTCCAAGGCCTTTAGATCCCAAATAATCCATAAGGTCAAGAGAAGCAAATATATTATCACAAACAATCTTATGGCCTTGTTTTAGATCAAGTTGCTCTACCATTTAAACGACCACATCTGGACCCTGTCCAAGTCCTCTTGGTGTAATCTTTGTATTTCCCCTATAGGGAAGACAATAGAGGAGCTCTCCAAATGGAGTACATGCACACCAGATCTTGAAACCGAAGCGTACTGTTTTTCCACGCAAAAATTGTTTGAGGGGATGAGGTCCAAAAAAATTCACCACTGACTCATCGATCGAAATATACTCAGTTCTTTGAACATACATTTTTGCAGTTTGATTTATGCCGTCCATCAAAGGTTGTACTTTCCATAATGTATTTTTAGGATTTGGGATACTTGCGAAGTGTATTGTATTAGTTTTTCATAGTTTGATCTGGAGATACATTTTTTCCAAAGTTGTTGCATGTATCTTCTCTCGTTTCCCAATACATTATTTTGGAAGATGCTGTCATATAGCCACTCCTCATCATCTCAAGAGGAAGGAAAATCACAATATCCGTTGGATTGTTTGGAGGGTAGTCATCAAGTAGGTCCAAAATTTCAATTGTGCTAAGTCCAAAAGTTCTGAATGTCCCAAAAAAAATTATAACGATATAATATGTATAATAAACAAACACAAATTTTCAGGTCATCTTCCATCACGTACTTTAAAGTACGTTCAAAATCTACAATATAATTTTGACCACAAAAACTACAATTACGACATTTTTTTTTCATTGAGAAAAAGTTTGGAACTATATCTTAAGTAAATAAAGAAAAAATTTAAAAAATGTGACAATACTTACGTTTTTTTAATGGTTGAACTTAATGGGAGCACAGATTTTTTTATTTTGAAATATTGACTTTATTCTTTGACTATTTATAACAAACTGAATCAGTTGTCGGTACAATGAAATAAAATAATGAATGTTATTAACACGTAAATCTATCTATTTTATTTATAAAATAAGCTTCTAAGATAAAGTATTTGAACAGCATAATACCACAAAATCAGGTTACAACACGTACTTTAAAGTACGTAATGGAAGTAATGGGTTAAAAGAAGAAAAAACCGGCAATATTTTTTAAAAGCAGTTGGCAGCATAAAACCATAAGGGATCAATTAACTGAGGTAATGTGTTAGCATTAACTCTAAAGAGCTCTAAGAATGTCATTCAATGGCCTCGATCAATGACATATAAGCAACCTTTAAATTGACTATTCCAAAGTTACCTAATATGTTTTATTAATTAAAGCATTTGTTCACATTAAGAGAAAGACTGAAGGTTTATTTTATTACGAAAAATGGATATTCGCTCTTATTATAATACGAAGAATGAAAATGAAGTTAGTAACAAGATAATGTTTTGTTTAGTTAGCAAGAAATGTCATCAAGGTATTTTTATAATTTACTGTCCTTTTAGCTCCTTAAAATCATTAAATATATCGGGAATAAGGAAAATAAGAAAAAATGTATATATTCCTACCGAGTCGGATCAATCATCTCCTTTTTTTTCTCCCCGCAGGCGGTTTCCACCAGGAATCATCTATATTTATATTATTTAATGTGCTGCACGAATAAATACTCATTTGCCTTATGAAATACAGATTTAATCTTCGTTCTTCATTTGTCCGATAAACTACTATGTAAAAGCGAGTGTTGAAGAGTTATACGATAATTAAGAGGCATATATAGTTATATCGTAATAGAAGCAGTGTTTTGAAACATGATAAATATTTGTCATGGCAGAAAGAGCCACTTTACTTTAATAGAGGCATGCATTTGGCCTCGTGAAATTCCTAAGAATATTTGTTGTATATATATACAGTCGGCCCTCGCTACTTCGCCCCTCGACATCTCGCAGTTCTTTTACTACGCGACGACGGCTTGGCTCCCGTTTTTTCACGGCAAAACGTTCCCATATGAACTCAATGGCAGAATTTTCACACAAAAAAACTTCGAAAAAGCAAGATGGCGCCCCCCCCCCCCAAAAAAAAAAGGTCCGGCCGCGTACATGTATTCAGACGCACGTACGACAACAAGGCAAAATGGCGGTAGGTTTAAATGCCGGGTTATGTCAAATCTCTCTAAATTTCAATAGATATCAACATCGCGACCCTCATATATATCGCGGTGGTCATGTAGTGGATCTGGGCCGTCGCGACTTTGCGCGGGACGACTGTAATAGGGGTTAAAAATGTTGAGTGAAACTTCATTATATTTCGGAATTAACACTGTTGATTTATTAAGCAGTAGAAGTCGGATAGATAGTGGATCTTTATGGCCGTTATCAGTTTTTTCTATAAAAGCTGATCGCAGAAGAATTAGCCGATAGTTTATACTAAGTATATATACTTATATTTGTTGTCAGAGGAAAAAATTGAAATACATAAGTTACATAATATATATCTGTAGCGGATTGTTCTACACCACTCTACATTCTTGATCTTAAGTACTTTTGCCTATATAAGCTGCAGGCAGGAGATCAATAAACACACTCTAATCAACATCTACATGAGTCGTCATTTCTCCTCCTCCTTCGCGCTACATTGTCCCCCCCCATCACGTCGGGGTCACCAATGTAGCGCGGAGGAGGAGGAGAAATGACGACTCATGTAGATGTTGAGTTAGAGTGTGTTTATTGATCTCCTGCCTGCAGCTTATATACTTAAGATCAAGAACCTGCTGAGGTGTGAGATTAAGAAGTGGTAGGTAGACCTGCTGCTACTAAGCGGGTCAATCCGCTACATATCTTTATTTGTTTCATAAAACATCTTGTTGTGTTTTTAAGCAAAAAATACTACTAAGACCACTAAAAATTTACATGAGCTTGTTCTCACTAATTTTATTATATGAAAGTATATTCTTTTATAAATAATATTTAACAGCCATGAAATGTAAATAATATTTTTTAAATGATTTTTAAATCAAGATGCTCATTAGTCGACAATATGAGTACCAATTCGCCGATACCGATAGTTCATAAAATATACTATCGGCGGCGTTGATATATCGGTCAACCTCTTAAGAAGTATTTCAAATTTATTTAATTCCTAAGTAATTGTTTGTTTCCCAATTTTTGTTAGCTATGATAGCCACGTTATGAACGCTTTATAGATAATAAATTTCACACGAAAGATTAGTCAATTGATTGGTTCTTGAAAAATACTTATTTACTGTGGAAACATAGCAAAATATTGAGCATTACCAACATAATGGCGTGATATACTATCAAATTAAATTGAGTCATCTGAATAACTAACTTTAATGTTTGTTTTCATCTTACACTAAATGTTTCAGAAGATTATTGAAAGTAATTTGGCCACGTATGTAAATACAATGGAATTTAATACTGTGATGTCATTATACAAATAAATTAGTTGTTCTGTCTTAGAGGAAATTTAAAAAAAAGTTTTCTAATATGATTTTTGATAAATATCAAATCAATATTAAATTAATTTAACTTAATTTTAAATAATGTTCGTTATCGTGGATCATATGATTGTTTTTATTTGCGATAAGCAAATATATACATTGGTAATGCAAGCGTTAGGTACAATATTCATAGGCTTGAATTGACGTCAGTAAAATCTTATCATTAATATTTAAATATTGACCTTTTCTAATATTTTTTTTGTAGAAGTATGTTTATAAATATATTTTCTTAGCAGAAAACATTTTTGAAATTAATTTAACATACTTCAGGCTACCCCATGCCCTCACATATCTTATATTTGCCTAATTAATCCTAATTTATATTCAGAACTAAGATGTCACTCACATTGTCTTCATGTTTTAAAATACAGTGAATTAACAAATTTCATTTGTATTTTTCAATTTGTTGTATAATTATTTTCAGATATAATTTTTTTTTACTCACCCAAGTTGCATATTGAGATTTAGACGCGGATATTCATGGAGTATGAAGGGTTTATATATTTTTTTCCTGCAAGTATAAAAAAATAAAGATATTAATTATCTTAGTAGAGTGAATTAATTATTGTGATGGTAATGAGATCATTTTATATGCATTTATTTAGTTAAAATCTGCATTTTAATACTGTTATAAAAGAGAAGAAGAATTATGTATCACATCGCACCCAGATGTGGAATGGCATTAAACATATTTTGGCAGTCAGGGGTACACATGTAGAATCGTCCAAGGACGCTATCGCTGTTATCAATCCGATAGGTCGTCGCAATTTCCGGGACACCCATTCGACCATATCCCGTGAACTCCTCCGTGGCGAAGACGCCACAGAGGCATTTTTGAAAGCCCATCAAGTACTCAACAAGGGTAAAGGGATACTCCTTAAGGAAGGAAGACTTCTGGCTACGGAGAGGATAGCGCGAGCAGAGAGAAGGCGGAGAGTTGGAAAGTCGTGTCGATGTCTGGTGGCCGGGGGAGGATCATGTGAGGGTCCCAGTCCATGAAGTTCCCGGACAAGTCCAAAAAGTCCATCTTCATAAAAAAGGCCGAACCAGGAAAGAATGCCATGCGGTTATTGGACGCAGAGAGATGTTGAAGAGACTCCATTTTCCCAATGGAGGGTGGAAGCTCGAAGAGCTGATTATTATCTATTTTGAGCGTGTGAAGGACCTTAAAGTTACAAAAATATCGAGGCAGCTTTTTGAAGATATTGTTCCTCAAATCAAGGATCTGAAGGCTCTTGGCGAGGCTTCCCTGACAGAACTCTGGAGGAAGTGAGTCCAGCTTGTTGTTTGGAAGGTAAAGGGAGGCCAGATAGAGGAGTCTGTCCCAGATTGGAGGTAGCTGAGTGAGTGAGCAAGAGTCTAAATTGAGGCTCACGAGATGTCGTAGCTTGAGGATGCGAGAATCGATGCGTCGGAGATTGATTTTGTTGATGATGAGAAGCTTAACGCTGGAGGGGAATCCTTTGGTGAAGGGTAGTCCTTCTTATCAAATATCATGAGTTTCTCCTTGGGACGGCTCAGATCCGAGGGCTTTGCGGGCGTAAGAGTGGGTAATCGGAGAAGGGCATCCTTTTCCTTCGGATCTGAGGACATGGAGGCCATCCCTGTGGCCTTAAATGCCACGAGAAAGGATTCCAATGCAGAGGGATCTGCTTTAAGGGATACGTCATGCGGAGGCTCATTGAATCGGAAGGTAACCTTCCCCTCACGGATAAACTTCCCAAACACTTTTTGCACATTGTCTTTGTTTATCTTATACATGTGTCCCGTCCGATTGGACGTCGTAGAGACGAGAAGAAAGGAATCCCGCTCCTTCAAGTTCTTTCTTCCTAACGAACAACAGCCAGTCACAAATTTGGTATTTCGACAGTTTGCACCGCCTGGAACATTTCGATCCACCGTACATATTGAGCCTTTAATTTCATGTCTCTTCAATGATCTGGAAGAGAAAGAGACAACCACAAGGAGGCCACATTATAATAAATACTTTAATAAGTTGCCGATTAAATTTGAATCTATTTAAATAACTATGCATTTCTTTAAAGAGATATTATGAAGTATTAATATTATAAGGCTCCACTTTGAAGGGCTCCCTCGGCTCGTGGAATGCTTTGATTCTTCTTGAACTTGTCAAAGAGGTCTTCAAGGCGAGACAGGGACCCATGACAGCCTTCCTGGGTCACAGCCTTGATGCGTTGAATATATAGTCTATGCATGATGTCCAAAAGGGCTTTGAATTGATTCTTATATGACTCTAGGAGAGCATTCCCGCCTATTTCAACGACCTCGCAGAGGACAATGGCCGTTATTTCATTCACGGGGGATAGATTTAGGGTTGATGCGCTAAGCCTCCATAGGTTCCCTATTCCGTGGAAGATTGATCGGTTAGAATGGCTTTGAGGGAGCTCAGCAATGGCGTAGGCGGCGTACAGACGAATCACTCCACTCATGTGCTTGATAAATTTTCCTTGTCTTCTTCTTTATCGTCTTCTTCGTCATAGGAGTACCCGCAGCGAATACGATAGGCCTTAAAAGTCTCACCTTGACTCTGAACACAGGTTCGTGGCAGAATGTAGGGACATGTCCGGTAGAAGACCGCCAGGAGAAGGCTCCCAAAGTCAGGGAATTGTGAGGAGAGGGCAGCCATAATGGCCCCCAGGCAAATATTGACTTGGGCCCCTCGTCCCAATGCGATATGAACTTTTCAGCCATAATGTATTTAACGTAAGCAGTTCCTAGAGGGTGCGAACCGGAGTTGACCGATTTGGAATCTCCAAGAATAAGAGGTGTCCCCGAGGAGAGAGCCGTTAGTTTCTCGAGCTTTTCCTTTAGATGGGCCTTGGAGGCCTGACAAATAGCGTTGATGATGGTTGTGACAGCCTTTTGGAGGGCAAACTTGAGAGATTTGTCGTTGAAGGCGGTCAGCTTGGACTTGAGCTGTGAGTAGTGGCGCTCCACGTCACTTCCGAGTTGGGAGTTGCTTTGGCTTGCCTCAAGAGATTCTTGGGGCTTAGGGACGGAAGGAGGAGGAGGAGCTTCGGAGTACAATATGGGAGCTTTTGGAGCCTGGAGTACTTTTTTATCTTCTTCTGTTGTTGTTTTCCTTTGATGAGCTACTTGAAGAGGAAGCGCGGGTGGAGGAGGTGACGACTTTTGTACTGGAGGGGGCAGTTTTAAAGAGGGTTCTGAAGGCTTTTCCGGAAGGATGGAGGGAGGAGGTCTTTCCTCTTCTACGGAGGAGGAAGAGGCAACAAGTGCTTCCTGCAAAGAAGAGAGTCTCCTCTTGCATTCTTCCTCTTTGTGTTTAATATCTGCTTGTATTTTGTCTCTTATTCGGTTTTCTTTTTCTTCTTCTTCTTCCTCTCGCTCCAACGAGACCTCCGCATTACTTTCACTCATGATCCGGCACTTTTTCCCGAAGAGAACCTCCGCCTCCCGCACTTCATCCCGGATGAAGTTGTCGAGGATGATGCGTCTCTCAAGGGAACGCCGCTTGGCATCTCGGACGAAGGAATACTCGGAGGGAAAAGAGTTTTCGAAGGAGCGATTGAGCGATCTTGGGGCGTGAAGATTAGGAGAAGAACTGGGAGAGAGGAGAGATCTTCGGGCGGTCTGAAAAGGAGTGCAGAAAGAGACATTTAAAGGAGTGTATTTCTTTGGCTTTATGGGTTCGACTGAGTTACAGTATGCGCGTGATGGTATTAATAAGCCTCCTCACAGTTCTAAATTTGAATTCATTGAACTTATATATTGGCTTTCCCTCTAGGAAAGGATCAAACCTGAGCCCTCAACATAAGTAAAATCGGTTATTAATTGAAAGGAAATTATTAAGTAAGTTCTATGTACTAGCAACATTTCATATATTTGCATTTTTAGAAAAAATTATCGAATGGTATCTTCTTCTACAATAGCAGTTTTTAAGCAAATTAGGAATGGAAAATTGTTGTCATATTTAACTATTAATTTCTTTTTTGATCGACTTTTCAGTAAAATGTCTTTATTTTCCCCTCACGGGGAGAGAGCGAGTTTATTATAAAAGACAGATTTTATCCAGTAGTAGTAGGACAAGGAATAGAATCATTTTTCAAGTTCCAAAACTCTCTCAGAAAACAATCCTTGAAGCAAAAGAAAGAAGAAGATAATCAAGATTTAAAAACCATTCCTACCACATATACAGTATGTTCACCAGTAAATAATAACTAAGAGTTTATTAAGTAAAGTAGGTATAAAAACCGGACTCGAATATCTGGTTCAAATATTTCTTTCGCTTTTCCATACCGTCTATTCAACACTCGGTACATTATTTTTGCTTTAAAAAGTACGTGTGGCTCTCCTCCTAAAGTCTGACTTTTCATTTGTAAACTCATGAATATTTACTGCGAGAACTTTATTTAGTTCAAACCAAGAAAACAAAATCAAGCATTCAGTGATTGTAGCTAAAAGAGTCGATGGTGAGATATCCTCCAAGCTTAAATAACAGTAGTCCTGCATTTACAGAAGTCTTTTTTAATCCGAAATAAATTTAAGGAAAGAGATATATTTTAAAAAAATCGCTGGAGGCAAGTCATTTATACAAAACGTAATCATGTTCTCGGTGTGTTATTTTTTCAAGAATGAGTCGGTTATTGTAGGCACAAAAGCAGAGCATCAAATGCTGGCAAGCCGTTAGAATTTCAAGGATTCCTCACAACAACATTTTAAGCTCTTATTAATAGTCTTTCAAGACTCCGTAATTGGTATTTTCACCCATTTGAGTCTCTAAAACCCCGAACAAATAATTATGATTTTTTTGGAATCAATACATCATCTCTTCGTTGTTAGTTTTAAAATAATTTAACATGCAGTTTTAAAAGTCCCAGTTATTGTCTCAAAACAAGAACAAATTACCGCAAAACTCCACAGTAAAATAATGAGTACGACCATTTATATTAATAATAATGAGCTGTTCCAATATCATTTTGTCATGATAATTTTTTTGGTATTGATGTAACACAATTTCTTTATGTAAGTATTATTGCTCCATGTAGTAATTTGTCTCTCTATTTTGAGCTTAAAAAGGAAATGAACAAAAATAAATAATATTGTAGTATACCTAAACACTTTAAATCAATTTTGGCTCAAATTGTTTTTGATGATTTTTAATATACAATTGCGGAGTAAGGATTTTATTTACTTTTATACTGGACCGTACCAAGTAGAGATTTTATTACTACCACTAAAACTCAATAGTTTATTTACAAATGAGATCGACTCGAGTTCCTTTACCTAAAATTTTACTTCTCTGATTGATTATATTGTTAATAAGAACACGACGTTATAATATATTTTTGTGAATATTAAAAGATATAATATCATGTGAAGAAAGTTTTACCTTGGTAAAAAAAAATTGGGTCACTATTTTAATATGACCTAACTAAATAAAGGATTTCCTACATACAATGTCTACACCACTTTGTGGCAAGAACGTTAGCTTGACTTTCTATTTATGTTTAACATATGCGATGTATTAGACGTATAGGGATATGGGATATGCCATGATGGCACTCAACTTGTTCAAATGATTTCTTTCTTCAATGAAGTTGCCTTGTAAAGACCTCTTCTTCTCAGGAAGAAGAGGACTCAGAGTTAGTTCATCATGTGTTTCACAAGAGTTAAAGCGCACCCTTTCTGCTTCGAATAGGGACAAGTAGCACTCTCAAGCCCCAAATAAATAATCCCCTGATGGATTCCGTGATCCTTCACCTTTGTAATCGGAGTGAGCCTTTTGGGTGAGGTAAGGAGGCCTGCTGGAGGTGGAGGAGGAGTAAAAGGAGAGATTGGAAGTGTGTCTTGGCTCTGTTTGGAGTCCGCAAGCGTGAATGAGTCTCCCGTGCTGAGTGTGGTGTGCTCCGCCGTGAGCTTCAGCTATGAGTGAGACCTTGGACCGCCGATGCTGTGCCTCCACTTCCTCCAGGATCTCTTCCAGGGAGCTCTGCTCCGGGAAGCAGTCCCGGTCGTAGGACAATCGGCCTCGCGGAGTACGCTTCAACTCAGCTGCAAGCTCCTTTGGAGAACCCATGAGGGAAAGCGGAAGGCGGAAGGCGGCTGGAGAGAAAGAGGTCACACGATGAGAAGTGAAATGGAATACTACTTATTCAATGACATCAGACTTACCACAAGGAAAAGGAAGAGGGTAATCTGTGTTTTGGGCGTGAGAAGTCTGAGGATGGATCCGGGTCTTGCGTTTTCGTGCCTGAGGAACTCACTGCATGCTGGCTCTAATCGAGGTTCTCAATAGAATATGAAGAGTTCACTAGGATAAGGGAATTACTAACTAACTCTGTTATTGTTTTCATAGCATGCGTTACTTAACGAACATTCCTGATGGAGGGAACAATAACGATGGAGCTAAGAATAATATATGGATTATATCCATGACGTCACTGTATGCATACAAATATAAATTACTTTTAACGCATAATGACTTCACCATGAACAAAAAAAGTGGAATTCCATTAGGGCTGTCAAAATGGCTCAAAAATGATATTCGAATATTCGTTTAAAAAAAATCACAAATTCGAACTATTAAAATATCGGGTTGCCCATTTTACGCATTTGCGGTGTAGCCCATATACGGCAATAATGCAGCAAAAACATAGTTAAAATCAGATCATTAAATCATCATATATAGCCTATATATATACAATTCAATAACGCACACATATAATCATGAAAAAAGCTTATTTTCGATCACTGTAGCCCGGAGCCACAACTACAGTAGTACAGTAACCAATCAGATTACGCTGTAGTCTACAGTATCAGATTACAGCAGAGACGTTATGAGCTTAAAGCGAGAGACATTGCGAACAGTCAGAGGCTCATTCACAAAACAAATGGAGGCGCTTGTACCGCGGGAGTGTTTTTTTTTTTTCAAATATTAATTTGTCGCTTGTACTGCGGGATGTTTTTTAACATTCGAATATTAATTTCACGTTCGAATTCGATTTTGGATATATTCGAACTAATTCGAACTTCGAATATTCGTTGACAGCCCTAATTTCCATACATTTCCCTGTCCATTATGATAAAGATAAAGGGCCCTATCTTTGTATATTTTGAACACCTGAGTCCTGATCCTTTGACGTCATAAATTGAACCTTCCTTCCTCCGATGCGAGTCGCATCTAGACAAACATTCTCTCTGAGACAAACACAGACTCACACAAGTCAAGAGCGCACAGAAGTGAAGGTGTGTATGTGTGTGCTCACGCAACCTGCTTCTCTTCAAACAAGAAGAAAATTAGAAAGAGAGGGTTCTTAAGCTTAATTAGGATGACTCGGGAACTCAGATAATTGCATCATATTGGGTAAGTTTAAAGTACAAAGATATTTGTCCTCTAAAAAATTGTTTACAACACATCTTATTGCGATTTTAACTATTTTTAAATAATAATCAATAGAATTTCAGCTATTATATTATCCCTGACATGTTTTGCCTATTAGTTGTGCCCAATTTTCTCCTTATTTGCGACGGATAAAAAGGAACTACGTTTCTCATTCAGGCATATATTATATAGATCAAAACTCCTACTTGTAGTATGGAAGTAGTTAGAATGGTTTAGGCAAGTTTAGGTCAGAGGAAAAGAAAAAGGAATCAGATATTTCTTGGATGCTCCTGTACGGAGGCTAAGAATTACATCTCTTGGTCGGCTTGCGTTTTTGTGAAGGGATATTAAAGGTGTGGTAGATTTACGGTCTTGTTAGATAGAGTAAACCAACACCCAGCCGTTTCATAATGTAAACTTAGCTTCCGAAATATTTTTCGTGTGACGCCAAGTCTACCAGAAAACATAAACAACTCAATTTTACTATATATAACCATCCCTACTCAAATTATCCTTAGTGCATCTTACTCATACAAAAAAATGGCTTCAATTATTAAAAAATAAATAAATAAAACAGTTGGCAGTTGCTGCTTGTCCTTCATTGGATCCCAATTCTCACAATCGCACTCGTTTCGTTGTGGTTTTATAGCCTACAAGTTAAAAATTTCTCATCCGCACCTAGGGGATCACACATCAAATCTAAAATGCCGCAGAATTGGTCTCGGTTGAGATTTATCTCAAAGGGTGGGCTTGTACAACCAAATTTGCATTTTATAGAGGCTATGAGGAAATGTGAACAAAAATTTTCACGTAATTTTATAGTACATGGAAGGGTCGATAGGAACGACAACCTGGTAAAAGAGTTCAAAATCAATGTCAAAGGTGCCGTCGGTTCCATTGGAAGCCATTAATAAATTTGCTAAAATTCGTGTATTTCTCCAAATAAACTATGAAAAAAATCGCCTTCAAGAGCAAAAAGCTAGTAATAGAAAAGTTGAAGAGAGAGGCGAAAAATGAAAAAGTGGATTAATTAAATGCTCCAATAAATTATATATACTTTTCTTAAATATGTTTTTCTAATAATATTTATGTAATATGATATACAACAGTATTTTGTTTTTGTTACAATTTATAAATTAATACTTTTTTTAAATATGTCTTAAAATAATATTTATATAGTATATGATTATAAACAGTATTTGTTTTGGAATTTTTTTTTTAATTATATACTTTTTATAAATATGTCTTTGTAATAATATTTGTGTATATATTGATTATGAACAGTATTTTGTTATAATTTATTTCGTTGTTTTATGTGTTTTATCATATAATGATTGAAGAGTTGCTTTTTAATAAAATTTTGGATAATTTCAGCAACTTTAAATCATCAAAAATTTATGAGTAATCACAAAATTTAATCTTTTTTCACTTCTAATAGAATCGTGATAATTAATTCTTCTATGATCTGATTAAGGCTAAATTCGATTATATTTAACATATTTTACTTATAAAATAGACCCTCTTTTGGCATATGTGACGTCATGCTCATGAGGTAGGTTGTGTGGCGGTGTATTTTTTACTTTCATGGTTTAAAATGGTTCTACTTATTTTTACTTACCTTGGAGTCAACTTAGATATTGAAATACAAGGGTTTATCCATATGTCAAGACCATAAAGATATAGACAGCTTATTCCCTCCAATTAGCAGAGAAAACATCGTTCAGCTGTATTCAGGACACAATGATGTATTTCTCTGAAGAATCCAATAAGCTCTTTATATCTATATGTTCAAGACATAGAATACTTGACTCTCACAGTATTTTTATGGTCAAGAGAAACTGACTTTTTGCATGCCAGTGGTTTTTAATGACGTCATACCAGCAAGCAGGAAGAATTAACAGCAATATTATTCTTCCCGCCACGCATCCAAAATCTATTGTTTCATAAGAGTTTTGATGACGTTAAAAATAGGTTTCTCTTTGTTTCTAGCTCAGGTAGGATATCGAAGTAACCGTACCCTAGCATATTTATGGACAATTGAATAGGTATCTGAAAATTATAGGCTTTATCAAGTAAATATTCAACATAGGTTTTGTACAGAGCCCTTTTATGGCACCGATTTACAGGAAGAAATAATATAAAATACAGACATGCTTATTTCATGATGTCATTGATAATGAAAGTTATAAATCTTGTCACTATTTTTGGGTACGGTTACTCGATATCCTACCTGAGCTAGAAACAAGAGGAAACCACACTTCAACACGGCCATCGTGCTATTATTCCTCACAAACCTCTCTTTATTGTACTTATTATAGAAGGATCGGATTCTCGAGTCCTGTTGAACATATTCATGAGCGAGTCAGTGCTAGGAGCGACCACATGATGAAGGAGCTCCCAAACGTCTCGTCTCCTCCTCCGATCAGTGAGGAGGAGGATGAGACGAGACGGGGCAAATATAATGACTGGAATCATGCCACCCGTCACTCCCATTCGAGAAATTTGATCCCAAGCAATGATGGAATCAATGTAACAATAACAATGATAAGAACAAAGCAGGAGCACTCTGGATGACGAATACTTTTTTCCCTTCTTCTATAATAAGTACAATATAGAGAGGTTGTGAGGAATGTTAGCACGATGGCCGTGTTGAAGTGTGGTTTTTCTTTGTTTCTAGCTCAGGTAGGAGATCGAAGTAACCGTACCCATATGCTATGATCTGAAGCGGGCAATTCTATTTGTTTTTATGTGTGTTTATCATATAATGATTGAACAGTTTGCTTTTCATGAAATATTTTGGATAGTTTCAGCAAATTTAATTATCAAAAATTTATGAGTACCCACAAAATTTAATTTATTCCATTTTCTAATAGAATTGTGATAATTAATTCTTCTATGATCTAATTAAAGGCTAAATTCGATTATATTAACATATTCTACTTATAAAATAGACCCTCTTTTGGCCTATGTGACGTCATGCTCATGAGGTCGGTTGCGTGGCGGTGTTTTTTTATTACTTTCATTGGTTAAAATGGCTCTACCTTACTTTTAACTACCTTGCAATTTAGAAGTAATTCTGACACATCTTAGGTTGTATTGATATTTATACAGCAGGAACGACCGGGTACCCGGCTGTTTTTTTGACCGTCCCGGTGTCTAAAATCTCTGGGCCGGGACTTTATATATTCGTTCGTTCGTCATGCTGAAAGTGATGACGGTTTTTTTATAAAAGTATTTTTAAGATTTGCAAAAAATTTTAAATTTAAAAAAATAATAGGAAACATTATTTTCTAAAAAAAACGTCGTGACTTTCAGAATGACGAAGGAACGAATATATTAAGTCCCGGTCCGGTTTTAGCCCGGCCCGGCTTGAAAAGTTTAAGTCCCGGCGAAAAAAAGTGTCCCGTTCGTTCCTATTATACAAACAAGGAACATATTTCTTATATACGTAGTTATATACACTTTCTTCTCTGCATCAAAACATTGATGTATTTGTTGGTTTGAAAAATGGCATCCTAGATTAATTCTCTTTGGAAAATTGCTCAAGGATAATTTTATGGAGGATTTTTGAGGGTTTTTTCAGGACACATTCAGTCACTAAAGGAAAATATTGGACCATCTTTAGAGAAATAACTTTTCAACAGTCAAAAGACATGAAAGACAAAAGAGATTTTTTTCTTCATATCAGTGGTAAACTATTTTTTTGTGTATGAAATAGTAGAATAAATGTAAGAAATATTTTTCACTGCGCCCTATTCATACATGTTTCCAAAAATTAGTAACAATAAACGATACATTTATAATGGGTTGCCGAATGTGGCCTCGAGAAAAGCATTCGCCAAAATCATACAAAAAAATATTAGAGAAGGGTTCGACCTTTATACTATTCCGCGGAGCAATAAAAATAATAGACATAACTATGTTATTGAAACAATTGCTTAAGTCTACGTCACAAGAGTACTTGATATATCCCAAAATTCCTACGTATTTACAATGGTTTCTGCGATAATTTTTTTTCAACTTGCGATAACGATAAAACGATAATTTTTTTCTCAACCTGCGATAAACGATAAACGGTAAAAAAATTCAAAACCCAACCCCTGCGATAAGCGGTAAACGATAGCTATACAAATTCCAAAAAGAGTGACGATGTTTTTTTTAGAAAAGATCTCCAAAAAAGTGACGACGTTTTTTTTTAGAAAAGAGTATTTCGAAAAATTCCTTTCAATTTTTTTTACGTCTGGTGGGTTGCTGTGACTATTGCCGCCGTACACATTTTTGTATTTTTACAAAGTCGTCTTTAAATTTATCGTTTATCGTTCCTCATTTTTTGGGACTAATGGTAAGTGAATGAGCAGTAATTTTAGAAAACTTTATGACAAACGATAAACGATAAAAGGTTTGACCCCAGCGATAATTATCGTTTATCGCTCATTTAATCGCTCGCGGCAACCACTGCGTATTTATTTACTTAGCTGCATCAACATCAACGCCCCTAGCGTATAAATAAAACGAAAGGAAGCCAAGAAATAATCAAAAGTAAGAACAAAAAGCTCTTGATGCGCCACTTTCCTTTAAAGCTTTAATAGCTTTTAAAGCTTTTATTATGTAGTCAACAACAAATATAAGTGGATAAACTCGTAAACCTTAATTATCAACTTCCAAAAAAAATTGTGCACATCGGTCTATCTAATACATTACTTATTAAATAATTATCTGATATTAATTTAACTAATTAAGTAATTAGTAACTAAGTCAATTGAAATTAGCCTCTGAAACGTAAATATTTGTTTTGAGATGTACTTTTAATAACATACTTATACGACTTTACGCCTAGGAAGAAATGGCCAAAAAAAAATGGACCTGGAAGAAATGACCCAATATAGAAAAGGGAAATGATGACATTGAAAAAATGGTCCAAAATATTTTTTGCCCCGTCTAATAACGGCAAGAAGGAAATCATTTATCTATGATTGCAAAAATATTTTGTTCCCTATTAATGCTCACTCTATATTAGAAATAGTATTTGTTTAGTACTTAGTTGTATTCCCCTCAAATAATTACCTACCCATGCATTGGACCATTTTTACCATGAGTCATCATTTTCCTTTTCTACCTTGGGCCATATATTCCTAGTCCATTATTTTCTTAGGTCATTTCTTCCTAGACCGTATTTTATTAGGTCATTCTTCCGGACACCAGACACCTACTACATATATAGATTACAGCCTTTTCATCGAGAAATCATCATCTAAAATAAAGTTCAGTCAAATATTACAAAAACACAGACTTCAGCATTATGTTTGTAATGGGTGGTGCAACATCACACTTATAATCACTTTGTGGTGGGAAACCAAATTGCACTCTGCGGCTACTGTAGACAAAAATGTGGAAACACTACTAAAATAATATATATTGGTTCCTTCTTCCAACCTACTCTTATTGTACTCTATGTCTATGTGTAGGAAAATGGGGGATGAGATAATAATATTATGGACATAGGTTGAGTGTATCACAGGAACCATGTTAACCATTATGTTAAAAAACGGTTTACAAGTATCTGCATTAGATACTTTAAATGAGTATAGTTATCTTTACAATCGATTCAATTATTTTTTAACCATTTAATGTAATATTAGGAAAAAATGGACCATTTTCTTCTGGACACCTTTTAATGTAGACATAGCTGAAGTCAGACTGAAGACAATTATTATCAACAGAATTTCAACCTTTTAATTTCTTCCGCAAGTCAGTCTATTGTACAATATAAAATATATGGGTGTACTTTATTTTCGATAGTCACCAATAAATTTACCCATATATTTCACATTTCCTTCAATAATTCGACAACATGCCACATCAAAACTCACCTGTTAATGATAAACTACTAAATAAGATGCTTATAGTTTAAAAAGTTAGAATAAAAGGTGGCAAAACATTGTGCCACGTTATGGAAAAAAGGACTCAATTACATCCCATCTGCACTGGGGTACAGCTTGAAGAGCTCGTTTGTAGGACTCAAATTATATTCGTTATAAATCACACACAACCATTCATATGTATAAAACAGATCTAGGGCAATCACCCCCCGGACTCAGAACACCTGGATAGCACCCACCGTGCCAATCACCCCCCGCGGCATTTACCCCCTATTAGTAATAATTATTATCTCATAAAGTCACTAGAAGATAACTATGTTTTCTAGTTATAACAAAGATGGACGTCACGGGTTAGTACGCAGTCCCAGTCCTTTAGGAATTGGAATTTATGTAAATAATTAAATGTGCATAAATTTGCAAATTTCTTGTCTTAGACCTTATATCTGGGCTAATTATGTACAACTAGACAGTGCATACAGTTGTAACCTATCAATACAAGATGATCTTAGTTTTATCATAGAGGGGACTAAGCTATTTTCTAAGATTTCATCAAGGAACCACTTTTGTCCTAATCGAAGACTATGATCACAACAACTCATCCACTCCCAATAAGTTGACATATAAATTATGCTCAATTTATTGATTCATTTCTTCACCCAAACAAAACAAACTGTTATGTTAGTGTTGGCCATCGGGCGGGCATTACCCGCCCGCCCGCCCGACGGGCGGGCTCGGGAGCAAAAAATAGGAAAGTGGGGGGCTATGAGGGCGGGCTTTTTCAAAAGTTAATTAAATATCTTTCTAATAAAAAGTCTCTTTCCAAACGTCATCACCTTTTGGAAATCTGTTCTAATAAAAAACATCATCACCTCGAAACTCTTTCTAAAAACAAAACGTTCTCTCATCTCGGGTCGGTGAATTGACTTCTTTCTGCCATAAAATATATTTTCCCAATGGCCGGGGCGGGCGCAAGTTCGGGCGCATAGCAAACTAATGGGCTCTGGGGCTTCAATGATTAGTCGTTCGGGCTGCTGGGCTCAAAAAATCGCGCCGCCCGATGGAACAACTAGTTCCTGTGGCTTTTTTTTTAAATACTCCCAGTCCCCATTAGTCTTCGCAAACAGCGGAAAAGGAGATCAAGAAATGGTTAACGGTGACGTCACCTTGTTAATAGCTGGAAACATAGTTAACTTCATAAGTGGGACTTTAAGAGATAAGAATAGTACTAAAGGGGGGGTAAATGTCCGGGAGGTGATTGCACGGGGGGTGCTAGTCTGGGGGCGTGTAGTCCTGTTACGGTATAAACATCAACAAAGAGAGAAAGAGTGAAGAGTAACGTCACAATCAACAAATAAGAGAGCCTCCAATGATCAGAGTCGAGAATTGTTATTCAATCTTTGCTTTCCGGCCGGAATGAGGGCACTACTTTTTCAATAAAATGAAAGAATTATGGCGTAGGCTCCAAACAAGCGGAGATCCCTCACTCTCCCTCCTTCCGTCCTCCGTGGGCGATTGGGATGCTCTTGACTCCTGATATGAGTAAGGAAAGTCGTCTCAATACATGCGAGCAATGCCTTGGCCGCCACCCTTGAATCAGTCTTTTATGTTGTGATCTGAGCATGAAAGACAAGAACTGATCATTTCTTCAGCTCCACTTCCTCTTATGTTGTAGGTAAACACTCTATCAGACTTGTTGACGTTCGCGAAACATTGTCGTTCGTTTGTCGTTCAACAAAAGTTGTCGTTCATCGTTATTTTGAGATTGAATCGTTCGTCGTTCAAAGTTCGTTGTCATTCTGAAAAAAATTGACGACTTTTTTTTAGAAAGGAATTTTTTATCGACAATCTGAAAAAAAAATGATGACGTTTTTTTGAAAGGAAATTTTACCCTTGAAAATGAAGAATCTTTGTTGTTTGTTTGGCGCTAAAAACGAATGACGAACGATAAGGAATTTCCCTATCGTTCGTCAAAAACTTTGTCGTTCGCGAACGACAACAAATGAACGATAAATCAAAAGTATGCACAAGTATCTATGGGCTTGATATATAGACGTTGATGTTCAAGGAATATTAATGTAATTTCTTTTCTTTCTCATTTCGTCAGTTGCCTACTTCAACATTCCTCTTCCCTCCTTTTATTCTTTCTATTGCGCATCCAGTTATTGCTTAGGTCGGTGGGTGTCTTGGAGGGGAGAAAATAAGTTATGGTACTTTTAGTTCGAAAAAGAATGTTAAAAATATTCTACGTTATTCACTTCCATTCCTAAAGTAAACCTAAATAAGATAAATAACTTTGAAATTCTTTATTTGATCTTTAAGATATCATTAACATTTTGAAACTTTTAAGGAACAAATTCGTTTGGCTTTGTTACATCACACTAACAACGTCATTTCAAATTGAGATGAACAATTATGGGGCTTCTTCAGTGTCCGAAATCAATAGACGTGTATTTCTCCCTGCTCTAAAAATACCAATATATAAAGGTGATGAAACGTAAGGAAATGAAATACCATCAAGGAATTTAACAGTCAAAATGGTCATTAGCGGCCTCTCAAGAGAACCCAAAAAGTGATCTTTAGAAACAAGTGACTGCTTTAGACAGAAAGTTTTATGAATAATGACGTATAAAAAGAGAAAACTGAGTTACCAACAGACAAAAATGATGTTTTTTAGTAATTTTGCGAGAACATCCTTTTAATTAACTTGGAAGGGGGAGGAAGAAGGGACATCACTATATAACTATAATATTTAATACTTTATTCCAAGGTATATGGAATATCTACATGGCATTTCGATTTCGATTTTAGGAAGATAAAATGACGAGGAAAATACGACTTAGGAAGAAATAGACCAAGGTAGAAAAGGAAAATGATGACTCATGGAAGAAATGGCCCAAATACATACTTAGGCAAATATTTGAGTGGAATATATGGTTTAATAATATTCTCATAAAAAATATATGATTATGACATAAAATAACTGAATTTTTGCAATTTTAGATAAATGCTTTCTTGTTTGTTTTCAACTTGGGTTCAAAATCACCAAATTATTGTAGATAATACGTATTGTCTTAAATAACAAAACATACGATGTTAGAAGCACTTGAGGGAGAATAAAGGTTAATTTTGGACGCATAACCATATTAGAAGCACTTTAATAATAAAAATATAATGAAGAAGAAATACATGTCTAATTCGGACGCGATTTTGTGGACATTTCATTATTATTTTCAGATGATTTTTAAAACTCTATTGTATTGTGCATTACAATAGATGTTGATGAGGAGAGCGGGAATAATATTTTTAGTAGTATAATTCTTCCCGCTTGCTGTTATACGTCATTGTAAAACATCGACAGACAAACAGTCAGCTCTCTGGGCAATATGGACTTGGCTTTTACCAATATATCTTGCTCTCCCTTTTTTTAAATCCCCATCCAATAGAATCCATAAAATGAATGATAAACTTCCATTGTATTTATGTACATACATAAACTTAATATATTAAACATTTTTTATAAGCTGAAAAAAGAAAAATCTTGAGTACTAGATTAATAAATAAATTTATATGCCTCTTAGAAATCCCTTACATGGGCAAAGTCTATGTAACAAAATGATACTGGGGCTAGTTAAGAAAATCCAAAGGGTTGTGACGTCACTACTTGATATATCTAATGTCATTTAAATTAATAAAGCAAAGGAAGTCCGGATACTATTAAACAGCATCCATTGGATGTGGTAAAAGTTGAAATCAGTCCAATGAACTGACAACTTCAGGTATTATACGATTTGTTTTGTATTATATCAAATAAATGCTTGTGAACGCAAAGCTGGTTTAGAGTCAATAACTGAGTGTTCGCCGACATGTAAGCGCTTTTGAACATCAAACGCAGAAGTTATACTCTTAACGTTCCATTCAAAATAATGTCCAACAAAATGAACTCTACGACTCGAAAAATGATATTATTTTGTTGGTGACATCATCATGGGTATGATTAATAAATGAAAAAACGTATCAATAATGGCTCAATGACGTCATCATCCCTCGCATTAAAGGGTTCTCTAATATTTTTTGTACACAAGCTGTAGGTGATGTAAACAGCGTATGTAAATCATGTTTTAAAAAGAAGAAAGTGGACACTTGATAAGCTATATAACTATTTTCAATAAAAGGCGAATGAGAAGCCAATTGGATCCAATCTCGTGAGAGTAGATCATTATGGATGAGAAAATAATGATGACATAAGTGAAGACGAAAAGATTCATCATACTGGAAGAATCATCATCCGTCTAATGCTTTATAATTTACTAAGCCTCTCTGCCAAGTTGCCATAATTATCAATTATAATGATTATTTATAGCTTTACAAAACTTAGTGATTCGTCCTACAAACTAATCTGGATATGGACCAAACCAGGATTTCTAGCTGATCACTAAGTCCTTATTCAACGCCTTCTCACCAAGAAAGAGTCTTTTAGTTATGACGTCATGGGACCCATTACCGCTGTCAAATGTAAACCAATCAGATAACAAATACTATATATTCATCTCAGCCCTTTAAGATCTAAGGCCTTAACAATCCTATTGGAATATCATTTATGTTTATTATTCGAAACCCATATGACGTCACACCTTTTAACATTTTTTAAAAGTAATAAAATGGTAATATTTGATGATGACCTTGTATTCAGCAGCGTAGCTACCAAATACCTTGTTAATAGACTTTGCTCCATATTTTATATACAATTGTAATAAATATATTATTATATATTGCATTATTTGTCTTATTATTAATATTAAGAGTATTATGAATGTAACAATATACGTATATAATAAATAGAAGTTAACGTAGCCTCATATCCGGTTAAAAACATCAATGCACAACGGGACTACAACAACAAATCAATGTACAACACACATTCTTTTTTTAAAATACGTAGAGACTGTAATCAACACAATGAAATATATAAAATATTTGCCCAGATGTAATAATAATAATAAAGTTGAATAAATTTATTAAAAATATTGATATTTTTTACCTTCTGCAATTCCTTTCCACTTAAATTTACAGCAACAAATATCCTACCAAATCAAGACACCGCAGCAGGTTAATTCCTCTTAAGATTTGATGCTTATGTGTATTTATATGACAATTAGACCGAGGATGAATAATAAACTTCAAGTCCTTTCATTAAAAAGTGTTAAAAACTAAATATGATGGGAAGATGAGTAAAGCTATAAATATATATACAATTGGAAAAAAGTTTGTTAAAAAAGACAATTGGAAAAAATTAATAAAATAAATATTTTATGAGGAAAAAACAATGATTAAGGCATTGGTAAAAGCTACATTAATAATTCTAGGGAGGGAGGAAAAAGCAGAGGTTCTTCGTTTTGTGCTTAAATTTGAAGGGGTTGTAAGCTAAGAAGCATAAAATAAGTGATCGGTGATGATTTAATTCGTTCATAATCCGTGTAACACCTGCAACACTCGACACGCTGTCCACTTCCGTGTCCTAAAATATTGAGAGAAAATAAATATGTTTAAGGACTTGGCGAACTTTTAGAAAGGGTCGCCAATGGTAGTCAGACATGATTAGTTCTAAGAGGATATATATATATAATATATCAGAGCTAAGACTACCGAATGTAAATCGGTATTCGATACTACCGATGGTAGATTTCAAATACCGAACCGATTTATGATATTCGGTAGAAATACCAATACCTTACCGATTGACAATCGGTACGGTATATTTGAAAGTATGACTTTTGTGACATTCACATAGAGGCATAAAAATATAGAGAGCTTATTCCCTTCAATAGCAGAGAAACATCGTTCAACTGTCGCTTTGCCCAAGCGCTCCCTTGTGTGAAGAACTATAACTTTGAAAAATAAATAAACAACTGCGAATATAGTATTATAGAGCAGATACATAAATATACATTCAATATAAGTAAATGCTATGCATTGAATACTAGAACACCTGAAAGTGCATTTAATATCGGACAATAAGAGACAGTAAATGAAAGAAAAATCTATAACCTTCCATTTCCTACAAGATCCAAATACACATATAATTCATATAAGATTAGTATATATTAAATACAATAAATTATAACAAATTATATACTTAATTGTCCTTTGTTATAAACTGTCCGATATTAAATGCATATGAAGAAGTCACAGAACAGATACATGAATAAATTTCTCTCTTCTTATCTACTGTACCGAATATCGATCGATATTGTTGATATATAATAAAATCTACCAAATACCGATATCGATCGGTAGAAGGTATATACCGAATACCGAACCGGCGGTAGATTTTTTACTGAATCCCAGCTTGATATATATATATAGATATATATATATATATAGTGTCAATAAACTCAGTAGGTGATATTTTTTAATTGTAATTATGACGTCTGATAAAAATGACTAAAATTCTTATAAATTGTACTGGCGTATATTGCAAGCATATGTAAGTGTAAGAATAATTAGAACTTAATTGTTTCTCGACACTGCATACTAAGAAGTAGATAAATGTGTGTGATAAATGTTGTATTAAACTATAGAAACGATCAAAACATAACTTTTGATATAAACAATACTTAGACATATAAAGAAGTCTTACATCAATGTGATCCTCTCCTTCGATTTTGGACCAGTCTTGTCGCTCTCCAGAGGCCATAAGGCCATACAGAATGGCTCCAAGAAGATAAATACCTGCTGTAATGAAGAATACGTATTGCCATTCCTGTGGGGTCTAAAAGTAGAAGAAGAGTAGTTGTAGTGTAAATATCTAGAAAAGTAGTAAATAAAATATAACTTTTTTATGTGAATAAACGGCACTCCTTTTAGGTGGTGTCATATAAACAGCTTCCCTCTCCGTAAAAGTAATAACATCCCGCCATAAACAATTTTATGAGGTGTCATCAGACGTTATTAACCCTTGGGGAACTATACATGATATTTAATGGCCCCCAAACAATTTACTCTATTTGTATTAAGGGACCACGGATATGTTCAGCTAACGAGTCCTTGCTCAATTCTGAGCTGAATTGATTTTCCTAGATTGAGCTTCATCCTCAGGGACATTTATTTGAATGGCGTAATAAGCTTAGTATGACATACTATCAACGATCAAAGACGATGGAAGATGAGTTCATATTATTATAAATATGTTAATAAGTACCAAGCTTTTATATTGTTTTTTTCTTGTTAAGTTTCATTTACATCCCAGTATTCGATAAAATATTCCTTATAGTTCTGCTCGTAGAATTCTTTCTATAGAATATATTATTAGATTAATAAATATGAAATATTAACAATTCACAGTCTATGCTGGATGGACTATTTCAACCAAGTTAATCGCATTTTTCCCCAATTCGCATTAACATGGAACCATATTAACATTTAAAATTAAGACTAAATGATACAAGGCCAAATACAGACCGTTTAGTCTCTGTATTCGTGGAGAAGAACTTGGGTGATGACTATATTATTCCAACTGTTGATAAACTAATGCTTCATATCATAAATCCCAATATAAGTAAATATAGGGTGAAATGGTATTTCTATTCAAAAACATTTCTTGGTGCCCGTAATAAATGGGGGGGGGGATATATTATCGAGATAAAATACAGAAAAAACAATTGGATTGTGTTATAGGAGAATGATAGCAGATTCTCTCCTTCCCTCTGCTCGTCTCTGACCCTCTCTCCGTCTCTCTGCTCCCAGAGCCTATAAGTAGAGTTACGTCGTAAGAACCGTCTCTTTAGAAGCTGACTCAAGTCAGGCTCAAAACATTCATAATTTATCAAGGGAGTTGTAAATAAACAGTCTTTTGAGATAATTTTTTCGAAGTTTAAAAACAATAAAAACTTTAAAGATCTATTAAAAACACAACTATGTCTGTTTGTAGTGCTGTGGATTGTACAAACCGCTCAGGAACCCGAGGAATTTATCGCTTTTTATTTCCCAACGAACAATCTCCCAATAAATGAAAGTTTTTATAGGCCAATGTTTTGTCATAGATTCCGATTTATCTATCCTAACAATAACATAGACACAATAATCATTTTTTTTTATTTCATTCATTGTTTTGAGCCGAAATACTTTTTTTTCACCAGGTGACACTTCAATCTATTGTCGTAACTCTGTCTGCTCCTATCTGTACCTCACTCCTTTTCAAATAAATAAATACGTCACCAGATGGGGCGACAGACGTTTCTTTCTCTTTTTCTCAGAGAGGCCATGTATAAATATTTCCCTTTTCATGAAATATACCTTAATTTCGATCAGAAAAACGAAGGTGTACCTATAAGGTACTACATCATTTAGCGCTTCGTTTATAGAACACATCTAAATAATGTCCAAACCAGGTTTCTCATATAAACTTATTAAGGTATGCAAAAATCCATATTATTTACATTTGAAAGATGACTACGTCCATGTATTTTTATTTTTGCTTAAAATCAAAACAATTGCTCTATAAAAAGTTGTATTGTCTTAGATAACATGTAAGCATATGTTTGCAACACTTTAATGTTAAACAAATAATGGAGTGTTTTGAATAAAAATATAGTATTTAAAATAAGTTTTGTATTAATCGAAATATTGATTTTATTGCTAAATTATATTTTTCACTTAATGGTTTTAGTTATTTTCTTTTTAAATATATATATATTAATATAGGTAAACTGTAAGGGAAATAACAACAAGATTCGCTGCTTTTTTCACTCACGTTCATTAAATTTTTAAGACAACCGGAATTTGGTGTTTTTGGATCAATTCAAACATTTCCCGCGTTGTTTTTTCCCTCCTAAGTGTATTCGTACTTTAAAACATTTTATGGTTTGAGTTTGTTACATGTTTTAATAACTTGTTAATCCCTCTGTTATTCACAGTTGATATTTTGTTCTTCTGTATAAGTATTTATTTCAGATTACAATGTCTATTGATGTATTCCATACTTTGGCATTCGAACTGAACCAAAACAATACACGTTAATTCTTACCTTATCCTCAACAATGAGCCCTGTGATGGCGGGACTCATGATTCCAGGAATGGTTCCAATGGTATTTGATATGCCCATGAGTATGGCCGCATACTGAGGAGCAATGTCCAGATGATTGATGGAAAATCCAGCCCAGGCAAAGCCTCCGCAGCCGAGTGAGAGGGAGATGCAAGTGATGGCCGAGCCCCGATGCATGAGCAAAGCCGTTAGGGTCATGAAAAGGGCTTGACAACTGTAGGAGCCACACGTAAAGAGCTTTCGAACTTGAGTGGTTGAGAGGCGTCCCTTGGATCGGGCTAGATCCGCAAGAACACCCGCGGACTGAACAATGCAAGCCATGAGTAAGTAAGGGAGAGCCGCCAAAATCCCGCCTGATCCAGTTTGTACTTTAGAACATCTGAAAGAAGATTAGAAAAGGATTCATATGAGAGCAGCAATTGCATTTAAAAATTAAGAATCAGGACGCTGAAAGAACTCATTCGATTTGTCCATAATGTCTCAATAAAAAAAAGTGGAAATAACATCAAGAAGGGTGTTAATCATTATTTTCATGTGATTCGTATATTAACTAATGGATCGCCTTATTTGTGCAAAAAAATATTACCTATGGGTTCTTATTATAAAATATCTTGCAACAAAGCACTAATCAGTGATTAATCGCTCCGATTTCAAGTAGGCTGAGCCTTAAAATAAACATTCTGAATCTACCCCCAAAAAATTGAATTGTGATTTTTAATATAAAAATAAAGATAATAAGTTTTTTATACAAGTCATCAACCATTATTCTCAAACGAGCTACATCTGGCTTGTGAGGCTTAGTATAAGCACTCAACTCACCTCGCATGAACATGGGTAGTCCTGTCAGTAGAGTATAGAACCCCCAGTTTTCTGCAAAATGTGCAATGATGATGGCCCAAACGGGTTTCGATGAGAGCATTTTCTTCCATGGGGGCGACATGAGGCATTCCTCATTCGTGACCCCAATTGCCGCCCGAAGATATTCCAATTCCTCCTCAGTGATCTGAGTATCTTCCTCCGGAGAATCTTTCACAACCCATGCCCAAAGAGCACACCAAATGAGACCCAGTGCTCCAAAGACATAAAAAATGGATTCCCAGTTGACGTGTTGGGCCAAGAGACCCGAGAGAGGAAGAGCAATCACTGTGCCAACGTAGGAACCCGAAAAAGCCACAGCTGCAAGTCGGCTACGCTCCAGCGGAGGCGCCCATTTGGCCCAAATGGCATGGATTGAGGGATAGGTCATGCCCTGGAAAGGAGAAATAAGCAATGATAAAATACTCAGGTTGAGTCATGCTATTTTTTTGTAAGACATTTAAGGAAGCGTCCTTTTTTTTCCTTTTGAGCGTCACATAATGGAAGAAGTCAATAACTAATTAAAAATAATATTTTTCTAAAGATTGACATATGCTTAAGAATGAAAATATAATATAAACCCAATTCAAGATATAATTATTATAGTCTTATTGCAAATTTTCTATATACATTTAGAAACCATATTAAACCATATTCTAACCAGTGTTATAAGTGGCGTATGATTTTTATTTTATTTTAGCGTAACATATGGGATAACTACGTTATGGTTTTATTGAAAAGAATTAGATTATAGAAAGTACTCAAAGGCGCCTAAGTTAATGGAGAGCAATATCTTTCGCTTTCAATAGTTGAGGGCATGGGTTCAAATCCCTCAGGAGAGAAATATCTTTTTGTTCAACCTTGATCCTAGTTTGCTCGTCTATTTGAAATTTAGTGGGAGTATAAATTCCTTTTAGATCAACCTGATAAAAGAGATCCTTAGATCCTCCGTGGTTGAAGTATTTTTGTGTTATTGGTGCAAGAGTTCGAACTATGACCTGGACCGGTTCATCACTTGTTTCATCACATTGTTCTTGTCGGCGGCGTCTACAGGGAATGGAACTCCTCCGAGCCCGGATCTGTGCTCACCGAAAGAGATCACCTCGATATCATCCTTGACCAAGCTAAATCCGCGACTGGCACGTCAAAGCGTGTTCTCATTCTCGGTGACTTCAATCTCGACACACTGAGGCACAACGACAGGAGCTATTCGCGGAGGAGCTTTCTGCAGATCCTTAGCGATGGCATGAAGGACGCGAGCCTCGACTACGCGACCACAAAGGCCACCTGGAAGTCCTATGGTAAATTTGAGGGTGAGCACCGAACATCTTGCCTTGACCACGTCTACTCCACCGGGTTAGACTGCAGTGTCAAGGTTCTAGAGGACGCCACTTCCGATCACCGCCCCGTTGTCGCAAATATTTTGTTCCCAAGTGAGAGGAGAGGGGCCAAATCAATCAAACGACGGAACTTTAAAGCAATTCGGCAAAATAAACTAGAGTCCGCCCTTCAAAAATGGCCGTGGACGTCTATCTATAGCATAGAGGATGTCGAAAAAGTTCATTGATTCCTCCTTGATGGGATCACGGTTGCCCTCGACGAGGTTGCCCCTATCAAGACCATCAAAGTTAAGACGGGTAAGAGTCCTACCTAGCGCCGGACACGCTCAAGCTCATGAGAGAAAGAGACAAGCCTCAGGTAGTGAATACGTGCGAATTCGCAACCAGTCTCATCCATGGTAAAACGCGATAGGGTGTGCACGAATGTCAACAGGCTACACAAGAGCTGCAATGATCCCCAAGGTCCTTGGCGCCCTCGCAAATGAGGCTATCGGCAAAGTTAAGTGCTTGTGCTCCCCTTCCAGTTTCTAGCGAGGTGATTGGAATCCCCACGTTAAACAGTTGCAAGAGACGGCAACTGCGATGAATGAATTTTAGCATTTGCAAAGTAGAAAAACTCCGGAAGGCCTTCCCTCCCTCGCAGCCCCCTTCCGTCGGCGTGGCCCAAGTCGTCGGCACCGTTCTCCTTCTCCTTTGCGGGGGGTGCCGGAAGATTGCGAAGGTCATCAAAGGGATGAGGGCAAACTGAGGCCCTGGGTGTCGACGGGTACCTGTCTCTGTTCTAAGAAAGGCATCGAGTGGCTTGCCGACACAATGCTCATCTAGTAAATCGATCACTTCTGGCTTCAGGAACCTTTTCGAACCGCACTCAAGAGTCGAATGTGCTACCCGTTTTCAGGGCAAGGGCAAGTCTGCGGCTGACTCCGCCATCATACAGGCCAGTCGTCTGCATCCTCCCGGCTCTCTCCAAGGTCTGGAGATCATCGTAAATTCCGCCATCGATACCACTGGCAAGACGGAAGCTCTTCCAAATACCCAGTTTGGATTCAGGAAAGGTCGC
>CP045896.1:21797925-21842632 GCA_013387185.1 Caligus rogercresseyi | reverse complement strand
AGTGTGTGTAATACTTTATTTGATTATAATATCAGCTTTTGCTGGTCAGTTTTTAGATATAAATAATATAAAATATAAAAATATAAAAACACATAATTCCTGTGTATGAACACATACACATATATATATAACATAAAAACACGTATAAAATTAAAAATACTAAAATAAAATAAATCCCCCTAAATTGGGGTAATGCGGCCAATGGTCCTGGCTACGTCCCTTGCCGCAGCTAGTGTCCTGGCCGACCTCGGGACTCGAAATTGTTCCACACAGACACTGCGTGGGACGCAAATGTGTCTGTGCGCCCCTTAAGGGACACGCCACCGAAGTCGTAGACCTCGTCGGTCTCTTTGGGTTTGGGAGACGAGATCGCCAATGGGGTTTCTGGCACAACATCCCCATCGTTGGAGTGGAAGCACTTCCAAGTCTCTACTGCCACAGCCATGACGGTTATCTCGTTGAGGGAGGGAATTTTTGCAATTACTAACGGAGATCCTCGATCCGAATGTGGTCCCGTCTCCTGCAACCGGCGATGCTCCTTGCCACGTCATTGATGGTGACCTGGACGGCCCTGTGTGCGGCATCCGGCTCCTTCGTCTTATCAAACCTAGGTGTCGTCACGACCGCGGCTGCATACGAGAGCTTACCAATCATAAGCCCCCCTGGCAGCGTTGCCGAAGGTATTTTCCTCTCGGAATATGAACGGCAACCTTGAGATGAGTGCTGCCCGTTGTTTGCTGCCTTTACCACGTAGGCATTGTGGGGTGCGGTGGTGAAGTCTGAGTCGAACTTGACCCAAGGAACTCAATCTCATCGGATGTGTCAACTCGACGCCTCCAACCCTGATGGTGAAGGCTGAAGTGTCTTTCTTCTTGGCTTTGCCCCCAATCATGAATTGGGTCTTGGCGGCGTTAAGACGAGACCATTCCCCCTGCATATTTAGAGAAGGCATCCGCCTTCGTCTCTAACAAGAGCCCAACTTCCTCAAGGGAATCACCGACAGCCCATAGGAAGAAATCGTCCGCGTAACTGCTATTTTCCTCGTCTCCAATGCCAACGCAGGAGGTGACGTCCGCAACCAGGACAAGGTAGAGGATCGGACCTAGGATGGAACCTTGCCTCACACCATACTTTACGTTCAGGAAGTCGGACTCGGCGCCATTCCACACCACACGCTGTGATCCGCCAGAGAGGTATGACTTGAACCACTCCAGTTGCATGCCCTCGATCCCAGCTTCTTCAGCTTCGGCAACAACTGTAGCTGGTCAACTGTGTCGAAAGCAGCTGAGAGGTCAAAGCCGAGGACCCCTACAACCTTCCCTCTCTGCTTGGCTTTCAACACTTTGCATGGGCAGTGGCCAACGCAGTTGTGGTCGAGCGGCCCCTCCTGAATCCGAACTGGGTGTTCGGAAGAGCCTCCGTCTTTGCCAGATGGATCTCGAAGTCGGTCTTTACGACGGGTCTCCAGTATCTTGGAGAGTGCCGGCAGGATGCAGACGGGTCTGTATGATGCAGGAGCAGCAGCAGACTTGCCCTTGCCCTTATATAATGGTAAAAACGTTCGACAATTTGAGAGCCGTGGGAACTGTTCCGGACGCAAAGATCGGTTTACAAGGTGCGATATTGGTCGGCAAGCACCTCAATACCTTTCTTGAGGACGGAGACGGGGATCCCGTCGACGCCCAAGGCTTCGGTGGCCCTCATGGCTTTGACGACCTTAGCAATCTTACCAGCGCTTGCAAAGGAGAAGGAGATGGTGCAGATGACTTGCCAAGGCCACGAGACGGTGGGGAGTTTCAACGATGGGGAGGCCGTGCCGCAGTTTAATAACTTTTCTATATAAAAATTATTTACGGCAGTCGCAGTCTCTGCATTGTCCAATCGTAGAGATTCAATTCAACTCGATGCGAAGCCGGGAGTGGAGACGCTTGATTTGCCAATGGCCTCGTTTGCAAGGCCCATAGTACCTTAGGGTCATTGGGACTCTTTCGAAGCTTCGCCATATTCGTGCAAATCCGAGTCCCGTTTAAAAAGGATGAGACTTTGGTTGCGGATCCGACGGTATTCCCCGCTCCCAGAGGCCTCTGTCTCAGTATTTTGCTCATTTTGCATATTAAAAAAGCACTCAGGATGGGAAGACGGAAGAAGTTTAAGCTACGTCCACTGGGTTAACATAGTCCTGAGCTGATATATGAACAATAATCGTCAATGAATATTTTTTAGCGTTTGTTCTTTCATACTCCCTGAATAGAGACCCCATTTCATTAATATTATTAGTAGTATTTTGCTCATTTTGCATATTAAAAAGCACTTAGAGATGCCAAAATTAATCACTTGTTCCTTTTGGCATTTCCAACAACTCCACAAAGTTCATTTGAATCCGTTCAGTTCTTTTTGAGTTATCCTGCTGACAAGCAAATAAACCAACAAACGCCACTATGAAAACAATATCTCCTTGGCGGAGGTTAAAATGCCAATGTTTTCAAATGAACGTTGTGTTGTTCCATCCCTGTGGATACACCATTCTCTTTATGAATGGATTTTATAGTTTGAAAGATCAAAAGTTAACTTTATTGTGTACTATATATGAATATTTCCATCCAATATATAAATACAATACAAAATAAGTTTTTCATATTTGACAATTTTTGAAGAATGTTTCCATTTTAACCTGATAGTCCTTAAAATGTATACAGGGTTTTATGACTTTATTTTATTTACAAATTTTTTATGTCACACGACATATGATTTTCTTTAAATTTTTATCTGTAGAAAGAAGTATTTTTTTTATGTATTATAGGTTAATTTAAAATATTTTTAAATTAACACTACAAAATTTAAAATTACATAGATTGATGAATTATTGTTCAACATAATTTTATTCTAAATACATTAAGAACTTTCTATACCTGTATACTTTTATGTATATACATCGTATATGTAATCAAAACGATCCTTATATCGAGAAAATACAATATAGTATATATATATATATATATATCTAATTATATATATATATATATATATATATATATATATATAATATTATATATATATATATATATATATATATAATCATATATATATATATATGTTATTGTTATATTACCTATCAACAATAACTACTTTGTTGATTTTATTTTCTCAATATGAGTTATATATTGCTTAATTATGTTTTTGACCTAGACCACCATATTATGATCGCCTAATATAATAAAACTTGTGTTCATTTTCCTCAAAATAAAATCTCTCAAGGAATAAATACGTGTTTTGTTGTCTCAACAAAAATAGAAAGTGCTACACTATAAAAGTATTGCATATTATAATTTTTCATTGTGGGTTAATAATTACTAAATTATAATAAAAATTTGAGTACGCAGGGCCAGGACTTTTCTTAAGTTCTTTGGTATTTCAAAGTATTTGCGCCAAACAAAAAAGTCAATCTTGTAAAAAAATAGTTCATGAAAGACTAACTAAAATTACAAGCAGACAAAAAGATTAGTACAAGAGTCCACATCAATGCATTACATATCGTTTGAAACAACGATTTTATTTTTTTAAACTTTTCTAAAAGCAAATTTATTGAAATGGTTTCTCATATATTTTGACAATATTTAAAATTTTAACTAAAAACTGTTGACACTCGCGCAAAATTGTCGCCCGTCGTTCGTTTTACGTTTTCAAAAGTTGTTGTTCGTCGTTTATCGTTCATTTTAAAGTTGAATATTCGTCGTTCGTATATTGTTCGTTTTTTTAAATAAATAATCTTAGTCATTCTAAAAAAAACCCGGACAATTGCCAGAGGTTCTTCATTACCATCAATTGACCGGCGCTCGTGTTGTGTCATGCGTTCATTACTAAAAAACGTTTAGTCAAACTTAAGAAGAACATACCTACGAGTAACTGTATGATTTTTTTAATGAACAACAAACGATAGGAAATTTTCGTTGTCGTTCGTGCTTGCGAACGATAACAAATGAACGATAAATCAACAGTCTGGCAATAAGATTATCCATAGTATAAAGGCATCTACTAAACGCCCAAATACTAAATTATTAAAGAAAAATATCCCTTAAAGTGCTGCCAATATTTATAATATTTTAATACGAATATATATCTATATATATACATGGAGTTAGTTTTATATCATATTTTGAATTTGCATTCACATTGATCTAATTTAAACTATAATATACATGCATCGTTTTTTATCAAATCCTACGATTAAATGTATGAAATAAATACTGAAAGCTTTTGCTATAATGTTTTTTATTCTGAAAGATGTCTTAAGATGTAGTATATAAGAGTAAGTATTTTTATATATACACTCGATAAGCTTTATTAAATCTCCAAAATATGTTTTGTATAATTGAGACATAATGAAGTATTCTATAATACCAACACTTTGCATCAACTATCATGATAAATATTCAAAATACACATAGGTTCCAAATGTGGATTCGGGAGCATCAAAATAAAATTGAGGAGGATACCGGAGTATTTTCATAGTTTACAAAATATATAATGTGGTCTTTTATGTTTAGTAACCTTATGGTCGCTGATTTGTCATAAGCTGACCTCCTACAACCTCTCCATCCTCACGAGAGAGAAGCATACTTATAACTGCGGCGGCAAGATATGCAGCATTATCGTCAAAAATCCCTCGCCAGACGAAGGAGGAACGTGGAAGTCCGCAAAAAGGATAATTAAGTATTACACTATGTAACAGGATTTTGCCCCTGGGCTGAAATTTCTAAATTGAGTCCATTTTTTTACGTAGATTCCAAAAATGCCACTCAAAATATCGTCTGAAAAAAGGTTTGGACTTTATGGCCTTTTTTGAAAATCAGGATTTTCATCATTTCTAATGGTCAGGCCCAGTTATCTTCGTGCAAAGTAAGAATAACACCAAATGTCAGTAGTATTATTTTTTTACTATATCTCTGCATTTCAAATCAGTTTTTATAATTTATATATCTTTCGTACATTCGAAATAATCGCTTTATATTTCAAAAAGTTGACCATATTTTAGTGTTCTATTCAAGCGGCTATATTTTTTTTGTTTCGCGTCTATTGACTTAATCAATATGTAATATATTTTTGGTATATGTCCCATACATTTCAGAACAGTTTTTATAATTTCGATATCTGCATGAAAGTAAAGAAAAGATCAATTTAGTAGGACGAACTACACTACGTAACAAAATTAAGTCTTTGTTGCTTCGTCTACTAAATTGATCTTTTCTTACTTTCATGCCAGATATCGAAATTATAAAAACTGTTCTGAAATGTATGGACATATACCAAAAATATATTACTATTGATTATGTCAATAGACGCGAAACAAAAAAAATATAGCCGCTTAAATAGAACACTAAAATATGGTCAACTTTTTGAAATATAAAGCCGATTATTTCGAATTGTACGAAAGAATATAAATTATAAAAGACTGATTTGAAATGCAGAGATATAGTAGAAAAAATAAATATCACTGACATTGTGGTTATTCTTACTTTGCACGAGATAACTGGGCCTGAACATTAGAAATGATGAAAATCTTGATTTTCAAAAAAGGCCATAAAGGTCCAAACTTTTTTCGGACGATATTTGAGTGACATTTTGGAATCTACGTAAAAAATGGGACTCAATTTAGAAATTTCAGCCCAGGGGCAAACAAAGACCTTAATTTTGTTACATAGTGTTATCCAAGCCTCTCCATCCCAACACCAAGGACCTTAATTTTTAGCAATTAGCATAATTTTATTATGTTCATAATTATTTATTATGTTCATCTTTAAAATTCTTAATAGTTGCTTCGCAAAAAATATTGTGTTAATTGATAGCCTTTACCTGATATAATGTTATTTTATTTTATGCGTTCTGCCCATAGATATATAAAGATACCTTTATATCTCTATGGTTCTACCCCAGAGCAAAAAAATTTAACTAAAATGTTTAATTATGTTGTATTACGCACTTGCTCTGGTTTTTATGGATTGTTTTATTTTATTTACATAATAAACGAACATGATATAAACAAACTTATGGTAAATAATGTAAGATATTAATCTTGTATAAAAGTGCCTGGAAAATTTATGGATTATAGAGATTTTTTAATTTTAAGTGTGTAATTCTGTCAACAATTTATAGAAACAATGATTAATACTATTTACATTGAAAAATTGCCATAATAATACTTGTCCCGTCTGTTTTTTCGCATTCAATTACTTCTCATATTCTCCATATAATTGTAATTATAACATAATTGGGGTCAAATGTAGATAGGGTCTCAAGGAGACCAAAATATTATTGATTTTCTTATATAACAAAAAATACAAAAGTAATTAAAGTGTTTAATAGTTTTTTTAATCCCAAAAATACACTATAATCATATATATATATATATATATATATATATATATATAGATATATCTATATATATATATATATATATATCATATATATATATATATGTATATATATATATATGTAGCGTGAAGGAGGAGTGAGAATGACAACTCATGTAGATGTTGAGTTAGAGTGTGTTTTATGATCTCCTGCCTGCAGCTTATATACCCGCAGGCAAGAGTACTTAAAATCAAGAACCTGCTGAGGTGTGAGATTAAGAAGTGGTAGGTAGATTGCTGTTACTAAGCGGGTCAATCCGCTACACAGCTCCTCCCCAGCACCTCAGCAGGTGTGGATATATACATGTAATAGATATATATATACAAGATAAATTAATGATGGGATGGAAGGGGTGAGAACAGCGAAGAGCTGTACGATGCCCTTCCTCCGAAGGTGTACTCCAAAGGATCAGCTGTCGGGGAGTGGCCTTGGATCCTGAGGACGCGAGGATCCAATAGTGCGGGGATCCTGGAGAGAAAAACATAAGATCTCGAGCCGCGTGACTCCGAGCCTTATCCAATGGAGTAGAGAGGGTGGAGAGGTCATCCAGTGAGGGCACGAGAAGTCCGTGTGGGGAAAATTCCTTCGCCGGAGATGGGTGCTCCAAAAGATCGGTGAGAATGCCCCATGGATCCTGACAACGTCGAGGATCCATTAGTTGCGGGTATCCAGCGTAGGATCTGCTGCCGCGGGACATCGAACCTTTCTTTTGGAGTTGAGGGATGGAGCCTCCTCTCCTCACGCTAACGAAAAGTCCGGTCGGATTGTGGAAGCCGGAGTGTTGAGAGTGAAGTTCCGCAGGCGTGTTCCATAGGTCCCTCAGAGAACTACTGAGGGAGTCGGGGTCACCAATGTAGCGCGAAGGAGGAGGAGGAGAAATGACAACTCATGTAGATGTTGAGTTAGAGTGTGTTTATTGTCTCCTGCCTGCAGCTTATATACCGCAGGCAAGAGTACTTAAAATCAAGAACCTGCTGAGGTGTGAGATTAAGAAGTGGTAGGTAGATCTGCTGTTACTAAGCGGGTCAATCCGCTAATATATACTATATATATATATATATATATATTAATATATATATTATATATATATAATAATATATATATATATATATATATTATATATATATATATATATATATATATATATATATATATATATATAAAGACAAAACGTTTAGCAATATATTCTATTTTGTTATAATTTCTACAAATCAAGTAATCATCAATTTAGCTATTTAGTTCCATTAACGTAAGGACATCAACTTATAATGGCTATTTTAATTGAAAAAAATAGTATCTAACATCTTTTTTTCTCCTTTATTGTTTTGATAATAATCGATATAAATTATATAAAAATATAAAATAAAGTAAAAGGAACATTATAGTTTATAATAAAAAATATAACAAGAGGTGTATCAATAAAACATATCATAAGGGTAACTATTTAAAATATTTCACTATTTTTTTTCATAATTTAAAAAAATATTCTTCTGATTTTGAAGGATAAAATTGATGACGTTCCCCGCAAGAACCCATGAATCCTCGGAGACGGAGGGATCTTGAGAGTGAGGGCGGCGTGTCGGGTGGCAGCAGAGATCATCACGGACCGAAGAATAGACGGTTTTATAGTTTTCTTTTTTGTAAGACAACTCGCTATGTAGGCTTTGGAGTTTGACAGAGCCAATATTTTGTTTTAATATCTAGAAAAACAAGTTACCATCAATTTATCTTATTTTTTTAATAGGTCTTTATTTCATTTGTAACAGAAGATACAAAGTAAAAAAGGCAGTAGAATTGTGTATAAAATAATACATAAATAAACATTATAGTTTAAAATTAGACTACTACCAGAAGACCTAGCTACAATAAGGACACAACAAAGTGTTAAATAAGTTTCACAATATATATACTAAATTTTGTTGACACGTTACAATACATAATATAAAATAACATTAAAACAAAAACAACAATAATTTAAAACTTTCGGTTGTAATAGTAAAAATACTGTTTAACAATTTCTTTAGATGGCTAAAATATCTGTAGGAGTTCAGCCACCTGAAATTCACCAAGTCGATGGCGTAGTTCCATGAAGACCCGCTTTGCTAGGGAAAACATGACTTACTTTTATCTTAGGTAAAGGAACTGTATATTTCATGTATACTCTATTTCCAAGCAAAATATTGCCCATCGAAAACATCCATGGAAAACCCTGTGGCAAAAGCAAACCCGAATATGGATGATTTTCATGAAGCAATTTATTTCGAATTGCAATTATTTCAACGAAACCTATCATTTCATACAAATGTTTAAAAACGGAAGTTTTTTGTATGTAAAGATCCAAGCAACCTCTTTCATTATAAAATAATGACAGTTTTTTTTTCCCGCAGGAATTAATGTTGTGGAGAAAAGTTGACTGATTGAATGTGGTATCTAACCTCGGACAATTCGATGAAAGAAAAAACAAGGCCCAGAAACAACAGATATAAAAGACACACTTAATGAAATAAGTAAGCACACTAGACGTGGGTCGTATGTATTTCTTTGTTTATGGTGAAATAATATTGTATCAATAACAATTATCCCTCCGATACATTTTGAGTATTCCCTTCATCGTTATATCAACCAATTAGAATGTGAGGAGTAATTAGAATGAAACCGGGTTGTGTCGCTATTTTGGAAAATAATGAAGTAATGAATCCAGCCACATTTTTGATAATAATAGTAATTGTAAGAGGAGTTAACTTATTTCAACTCCTACTAAAATGATAGATTTGCAACGACAGTCCCCACGATATTAGGTTTTAGTAAAATTGGGTTGGTAGTTACAAACTTTCTCACTATGTTTTCTTGAATATGTTCCAGATACACACTAAAAATCAACCCGATGGATAATGCCCCTTAATTCTTCGTAGAAACACTTACAAAAGTAACAACAAAATATTCCACCCAATAATCTGGTCTATTAACCAATATTTATCTCGAACCAGAAGGTTCATCCTCAACCTTGCCATCCTTTTTAAAACGAACCAAAGTCCAATATAGTAGGGAGTCTTTTGACTAGGATGACAAAACATTAATACTCTATAAAAACATTAGTCTAGCAAAAATATAGTATTTTTAAAAGGAAAAACCTACTTTTCTTGTAGTGTCATGGTTTTCATCTAAACTTAATTAGCCTTATTTAAGATCAAGTAGTTAATATTCCAAGGGGCTGTTCTTCCCCGAAGTAATATTTTAGAGAAGTATTTTTTGTAGCTAGTATGTATCTATGTTTTGTGCTTAAGGCATTATGTTTGAAATATTTTAGAATTGGAAAAAATGATATACAACATAAAAGTTAGTTTTTACATTGATTAATACCTCTTAAGTGTTTAACGGTTTTGAATCTTATACATTATTATATTTCCTTCAAAAGCTTACACATTACATTCATAAAAAAATATGTTTGTCAATTTCATCCAAAGCTAATATATTATTAGTTAATATAGTTGTTTCATTTCACTGTACTTAATTAGTTAGTTTTTTTTTTCACTCTAGTAAAGCTCTTTGTGAGAAAAACAAATTTAAGTGCATTTAACCGATTTAAGTATACTTGAGTTATCGGAAGCCTGCTTTCAAATCATATCTTCATCAACAAGTTGTATCGATATACTTTAAATATATATTTCTTTAAAAGATTTATTGTGTGTCTATATGTATCAAAGGACTTAAATTAATATAGATCCAAGTCGCATTATAACTAATAGTATATACTAATGAAAATGTTGGTTTGCTTGAACAAAGGTTATGTTATCCTTGAGCCCACCATTTTCTTTTTTGGTTTAATTTTAGATAATTTAGTTCAAGACGTTATAAATATGAAAAATAAATTGATAAATATTTATTCTATTATTTCAAGAAATATAATTTACCTTCTCTTTTTATAACTTCAATCAATCAAGAGTTATTTTTGTAGATATTGATTTATAGATATAATATCTAATATCTTAGGTGTTTTTTCATATCATAATTTAGCACCAAATCCTTCCTACAAAAAAGGAGAAATGAAAAAATTTTGTCAGGATGAAAAATATTGGTTTGCTTTAAAAAAAAATACTTTTCAATATTTTTATTCAAAAGAATCTCGCCTTTTAGCGATAGAACGCTCTTATAAGTCTTATGGTTATATAACTTAATTACCTAAGCCTATTTTTTTTTAGTCATTTAAATTTATTATGGATTTTTTATGTTCTATTTAGAGTGATGAATTATCCTTTTGAAAAATTACTTATTATGCAAAAAATATATAAAAAGAAGAGGAAGACTTTTTAAATATTTTTCCACTAGACATAAATATATAATTAAGTATTGCATTCTGCCAATTATTTATTTCCTTATTCATGCATAAGAAATTTGAACAAAATTGAATTTTGAGCCGTGTATTTTGTGTTTTTTTCACTTTTTCTTAACCACCTATATTAAATATGATGTAATTATTTGCACTTTTCATTTTCCTGTTCCCCCCCCAATACCAAATATTTTACATGGTTTTGACAAAATGGAACGAAAAAGATAGAATAAAAAATATTCCTTATAATTTTTAATATACCTAAGGAAAATAAACTGCAACCTATTTCCTCGAACACGATTTGTAAAGCGGCAATTACAAAAAAGTTGGAACTTTGAAAAGTGGCATCACTTCATACATTGAGATGTGATAATAATTTTATCCTTTAAAACACTAATTATTTTTCCCAATGGGTCTCAATCATCAAGCGAAATCACCGGAGTCCGGAAGAAACGGGCAATAAAAAATGGTTTAGATAGAAAAGGAAAATATTGACATACAGCAAAAATGATTAAAATGCAATAATAGACAGTATTTGAGTTGAATCAAATATTACTTTCCAGACAATATTATATGTAAAAAAATATTTTTATATTTTACTGCTCTGTAAGAAAGGGCCAAGAAAAAAATGGTTAAGATAGAAAAGGAAAATATTGACATACGGCAAAACGATTAAAATGCAAGAATAGACAAGTATTTGAGTTGAATCAAATATTACTTTCCAGACAATTTTACATGGCCATTTTTTCTCTGACCATTATTCCAAAGACACTTTTTAAGGACATTTTTTCCTACTATCGAAAGCACTGGTTGTCATATGAAAAGTGTATTCATTGTTGAGTTCGGAAGAAGTATTAAAAATGCATTCTTGAAGATAAACATTGTTCAATATTATAGAATTTGAAGCATTTATCGCGTAACGTCCTTCTTTTTTAAATTAGACTCACTGTAGAAATAATAGGCCTTGTAGATGGTGATTAATGGGATCAATTTCCTTATTTGAGTTTCATCATTTTATTATTGTACAACAGTCCATAAAAGAATATACAAGTACAAATAAGTATATAAAATGATGTTAATGTGTAAAAATAATAATGAAGTATTTTAGTTTAAATTGTTTTTTTTGCCTATTTGGTTCGATAGAATTGCATCCGACAGGATATAAATAAGCATTATAGCATTAAAATTAGTCACTCCAACCTAGGATCTTATCAAGTAGGCAGACCCAAAATGACCATCCCCTCTCGGGATTCGAACCTGCGCCCCCAAGGTTGAAAGTTGAACACGCCTTAACACGCACGGCTAGCGCACCTTTTTTGTTGCCTATATGGTTCGATAGAATTGCTACCGACAGGATAAAAATAAGCATTAAAAAGAGATAGAGATAATAATCATTTATTTAAGCTTATTTTCGATCAAATTAAGCATTACTAGCTTTTTTACAGTCCGTTCATGTGTTATCCGCATTGAAGCTATCATCTAAACCTCAAGTATTGGTAGGATTTAGATGTATTGTTCTTCAAGGATATAAAACATACTATGGGGGCGTTTATGGAGGAAGATGTGGCTACAGCCAAACCACATAGTCGATGATGATATAGGCAAAATATCTGATTGATCATCTTTTGCTTAAGTAAATGGTATTCACTGGGATAATTAAACAATCTTTTTTGCTGTCTTGAAGCTTATACAAACGTTTGAAACCATAACCAATTAAACTATACACGAAATTTAACTATAACTTTTTAAATTAACAAAAGTAATTTTATATGTTCATATTACGTTAATTAATGAATTTTAAATGAAAGTTTTCTTTTTATGTGATTGCATTATTGGAACATGTTTTATAATAATCCAAAATGAAAATAACTATAGAAAAACCCTATTCAATGACAAATATTTTGTCAGTAATAATTTAGAAATAATTTAAATTACCTATGGATAGCATAAGTGGCGGAAATAGTACAAATTATGACACACTTTTTTAATGAACTTAATCATATTTAATATTCAGTTCATGCCATTAGCAAATATCGAATAATTGAACCTGTGATTTAAATGAGACAATATGATGTATGTATATATATATACTAAGGTATGCTCTTGTGCTCGTGGAAATTGCTCATGTGCCCATATAATATAAACCATAAACATATGATGGATATCAAGAGTTTCATTATTTAATCTAAAATATGAATTGTATTAATATACATTAGTACATCAAAATCATTCATATTGAAGTCTTATATATATACATATATAAAACTGTGAAATTACAAACTATTTTAAATTCAAACAACATTGTGATAAAAATAGTCAAAAACATTTATAAGAAAAACTAACGGACAAACTGTTTAATTAATGTAAAGTTATTAATAAGTATAATTTTAATAATCTTTTAAGATGACTAAAACAAGTCTTTTCTTTCTTATCTTGTTGAAAAACCAGTGTAGCGTTAACGTCTCATTTACAGCTAACGCTTAAAAAGAGTCATACACTGACTGATGTACTTTTTAAGCTTTTGCCGCTTCTTTTCTTTCACCATCCACGTTTAAGAAAATGCCTCCAGTGGGACGTTCATTATTTATTGCATATATTTTTGGAAGTAATACCAGAGAGAGCATAGGATTATATCCATTCCCTCTCCATATATCATCCACCAATTTCATCCTTTCGCGTATCTCGTATCCCTGGCATTTAAATCATCTGCACCATCATCATCTTGGTTCTCATGGCTTCAATGGGAAACAACATGGCCTAAATGCCATTTTTATATGCATTAAATTTTTGTTGCCTTCACACTGACTGAGGCTTAAACCATAAATAATTCCAAGAATAATCCAAATTTATTTAGGTTTAATTTGCAGTTGCCAAATATACCAAAATATTAAAGAATATAAATAAATATAAATATATATATATATATATATATATATATATATATATATATATATATATATATATATATATATATATATATATATATATATATATATATATATATATATATATATATATATATATATATATCAGGTTTCGACCGGGTACCAGGTCCAGCCCGGATCCCGGCTGTTTTTTGAGTGTCCCAGCCCGGACCGGTGTCCCGGTGTTTTTAGACACCTGGCCGAGACTTAAACATTTTCTTTCGTTTGTCATTCATAAAATGACAACGTGTTTTTTAGAAAGGAATTTTCGAAATATTATTTAAAAAAACATCATCACTTTTTTTGAGAATTTTTTTTTTGGAAATTCTTCCCTAAAAAAACGTCAGTACTTCAGAATGTCGAAAGAACGAAGTCCCGGCCCGGCTTGAAAATTTAAGTCCTGGCCCGGCCCGGGTCCCGGCGAAAAAAGGTATCCCGGTCGTTTCCTGATATAAATATATATATATATATACATTGTTGTTCGAATAATACTTTGAAAGTAGTATGTTAAATACTACTTTTTACTGCGTAATAATATTAAAAAAAATATTAGTCATTACTTCTCAAAGTAATATACTACCTTGAGTAATATACTACTTTTTTGAGCATTCCAAAACAATAGTAAGTAAAGGCTATTCAAACAGGATTTGTAAATATCCTCACCAAACCTAGTTTGCATTTTTGTGTCCGCTGGGTGACGTCACATAATACATCACAGTTCATAATATTCATAAAAATGCCTGTCGAATTTTCTTTTCACGAAAGTAATATGTAATATGTGCCAGAGAGCCATGATTAATTTAAAAGAGCTCTATCATTAAAAAACGAAAATGCTTGAGTGTTTGAATAACTTTTATTATATTTTTAGAAAATTATCCATTGGACAAAGTATTGGGTCAGGTTTGGGTCCTCCATTCAATTTTTAAAATGGGTGTTATCTTTAACCTGCATAAAGGCCAAATGCCCTAATATGTCAATATGATTTTTTCAATACGTTAAATAATTGCAAGTACAGTTTGATTTAATGAAGATAAAACAATAAAAGGAGGTCTAATTAAAGCTTGGGCCAAATGTTCACATTCCCCAAAACTCAAAAGGAGAAAGACATAATGATTATCAATATTACAATTTGTATTATATTACGTATTTTTAAAATCCTATTTCATATAATTGAATTGTTAAGATAATTGCCGATACATTTATTTAAAAATATATACATTCTTTCTTGATATTAGGACCATAAACAAAGGCATAATTGTATGGCCATTTGTATTTTCTTTTCATATATATATATATTTGTATATTTGAAAAGCACATACTTGCCTTCATGGAAGTTGTAGGGAAACTTTTATTGACCATTAACAGCAATAATAGTCAATTGTGGTTATCATACATATATATGATGACAAGTGTCCTTTTCAATTCACTTACTTCTTCCAGACACACAGTTTTTGTATCCTTAATTCTCTTGTACCATTTTGACAGATGATAATATATAAACATAAAATAGTTGCCATGTTGAACTTATAATATTTAAAAAATGATATAAGAAAAAATATATGTATTTAATTTCCCCTCAGGATAAATCGGTCCTTTCATATAAAAGGCTTAGTGAGGCATTATCTTCTAGGTATCTATAAAAAGGATATTTGTTATAGTAATATATACTAGTTGGATAATAAAGAAGACATATGAGGGTGTTATTAGCTACCTTCTTATGTTGTTTCATTATACTTAAAGTTCCTAAATGAATACATTTGATAATTGTATTCTTTAATGAAAAAGCAGATCCGATAGAAATGAATTGTCCAAGTGACTAGGATTCACACACAAATCTACGAGGTTGTTTCGGATAATGATGCGAATCAGTTTATATCTTGCAAAATATTGCATCAATCTTCTAATCATAGACTTAAATTAAAGCTCAGACAAATTGGATGGATTTCTTTTTTATGTATCAAAACCAATTTAGAACTTTGTTTTTATGAAAATCAAGCTTTTGTTTTTGTTATTTTGTAACATTGGGTCAAATTTTCACAAAAAAGAGAAATGTTGCGCATCCACAAGTTCGTCGAGGACCTCGCCAATGCCAGGAAGACTCCCAAGGAGATCAAGACCATGGTCGACACGGCCTTTGAGGTCAACAGCATCTCCCAAAGCCAAATCTACCGCATTTCAGCATTAGTTAAGGCTGGGAAGGACTCTTCAGACAAGAGGAGCACTAACGGGAGGAGGAAGGTCCGTACCGACGACTTTATTGAGGCTGTGAGGGTGTACGTGGAGGCCGACCGTCGGGTGACAATGGAGGAACTGGCTATCAAGTTCGAGACGTCGATCAACACCATTTTCCACGTCCTCCATGACGATCTTGGGCTCTCAATCAAGTCAGCAAGATGGATCCCCAAGATGCTCACAGAGGATCACAAAATGAAGAGAGTGAGGTGCGCACAAGCCTTCTTGAAACTCAATTTTGAGCTCGGATTGGAGTTTCTGGACAAGATTGTGACAATGGATGAAATCTCTGTGTCTTTCTTCACTCCTGAGTCCAAACGAGGGTCATCTCAATGGCTCCCGAAGGGCTCCAATCCGCCCCTGAAGTTCAAGCGGCAATAATCAAGGAAGAAACAGATGGTTCTCAGCTCCTTCGACAACTGCGGCGTGATCTTCCAGCACTATCTCCCGGTGAGGACCTCCGTCACCGTGGCCGTGTTCAAGGATGTCATGAACATGTTTTTAAAGAAATTCAAGGAGAAGTGACCTGAAATGGCCAATAGAGACTGGTACTTCCACTTCAACAATGCTCCGTGCCACATGGCAAATAGCACGAAGGAGTTCTTAGCCAAGAAGGGGATCAAGGTCATCGATCATCCACCCTACTCTCCTGACCTTGCCCCCTGCAGACTTCTTCTACTTCCCAGTCATGAAAAAGATGCTCGAGGGCGTGGAGATCGTCGACAAGAGCGTCCAGAAGGAGTGGACCCGGGTCGGGAGGACCATCCCGGAAGACAGGTTCCGTGAGGCCTTCAGGAAGTGGGTTGAGAGGTGGGAGAAATGTATTCGAATCGGCGGAAGTCATGAGGAAAAGATTTGTTAAAGTTGTTTTCGTTATAATTGAAATTATATTTTATGATAATTTTTTTTCGCATATTTATCCGAAACAGCCTCGTACATACTCCTATGATCGTCTTTTTATAATGAAGGAATGGTTCAATCAGACCCTGGATAAAGTCAAATTAAGTGAAACATAATATATAAAATGTACAGTAGAGTGTGTCTTTAAAAAAATCCTTTTTCACCACGAGTCGAGGTTGGATATGGACAAGAATGTCCTCAAATATTTTTCCCTCCGGCTAAAATTCGTGCAAAAAACTGTTTCTTATAAAACCAATCGACTTCCTATTAAACAAAAAGTTATTTTTATGCACACATTATATGACAAAAAAATATTGTTGAATCAAACTCATTTTTGAAGGAGTTTTATAACTAACCGGAAGTCTTGACCGGAAATAGCCCAACAAATTTTAGCCAGAGGAAAGAAATATTGCAGGACATTCTTGTCCATATACAACCTCAACTAGCGATGAAGAGGATTTCGGATTGCGGCAAATTAATTTTTAAGACACACTGTAGTGTTCATATATAAAATTGCAAGGACTAGTTATTGCACATGACATTGCCTTTCAAAATTCCAATTCTAACCATTGGTACATGAAAAAAGATGAGTATATTACAGATATTATGTAGAGACGACGTATCCGCATCGTGTTCACTGTTAGGAAATAATTCATAAGATTCTTTTGCCTATATGGTTCGATAGAATTCCATCCGACAGGATATATATAAGCATTTTGCAATAAATTCGTCACTCGACCTAGGATCTTATCAATGAGGTAGACCAAAATGACCATCCCCTCTCGGGGGGATTCAAACCTGCGCCCCCAACATTGAGTGTTGAACACGCCTTAATCCAGATGGCTATCGCACTCCCTTTCATAATATTTTAAGATTCGCTTTGAAGAACCTGAATAAAGGCACAAGCGTACCTATTCCTTTAAATTGCTTGGGTTGATAGAAGAGTCCAATCTTCGAAAAATAGAACTACTATTGCTTAAAAACACCTCATCGTTAAGCATCAAATGTAATTCCTTATGCTCTTGAATTAGACGGAGCATTACCATTTTTAAGTGTGTCATAGAATCAAATATATCACACAAGTGGTCAAAAGATCTTGTAGCATGAGTGGATCTTCTAGTAACTCAATTGAGCGATCTATTTTCCTTTTTTGTAGGATACTTTTTTCAAATCAAGTCGTGTCTATACATGTACGAAATATATGCTTTCATGACAAATGTCTGTTGAACAGTTTGTAGATTAGGGTGATAACTTTTTTACAACCTCATATTCCTGTGTCATCATATGATGAACTTTTATAAAAGATTAAATAAAATCTATTTTTTAAGTTTATTTGATGAAAAAACCTCACGTACAATATCATTTTAATAATTTAATTAAGGGCTTTTTGACCAGTTCTTGAAGTCAAATGAAACATATTCCAGTTTAAACAAAAACTTTAATGAATGATTTGTATACTATTGTATAGCAGTATAAAGGAACATAAAACAATTGGTCTATGTCAATTGGTCACATTAATGTCATTGGAAAGGACGAATCTCAGGGAGAGGTTGTCCTTGTTGCGGCAGGACTCGTCCAAGTCCTGCATAACTTTGATCGCACGCTCGCAGCATTGGTTGCTTCGGGCAATATTGATGGGCGATTCATCTCTTTTCCAGTGGGTTTCTAAGCATTTGAGACCTTTTGGGTATCCATCTAGAGCAGATGATAGTTCTTCAAAATCCTCATCGCGGACAAATGTTGCTAAACCAATGGCCGTTCCATGGGTAAGAAATAAATGAACAGATTTTACGCAGCCTGGTTCGAGTTTCAGGCATCAGAATGAATGCAAGGAGGGCTAGAATGGCACGAGAGTTCCAGCGTACATTGCTGATGTTAGGAATCTGCTGAAAGTTAACATAAGCTCTTTATGTCTCTATGTGAATGTTACAAAAGTCATAATTTCAAATATACCGTACCGATTGACGATCGGTCGGTATTCGGTAGTTTCTACTGAATATCGTAAAATTGGTTCGGTATTTGAAATCTACCGTCGGTAGTATCGAATATCGATTTACATTCGGTAGTCGCAGCTCTGTTTTTTTGTCAATTATAATTCAAAAATACCAATAGGTAGCTAATGCTATCATTGTTTAATGCTGATTGAAATATGCTTATGCTATAAATAATGCTGGATAGATCATTTTAGAGTTGCTATTTTTATAAAATGCAAACTCAAGCGAAGGGATGTCTTAACAAAACGACACTCATAAATGTGAAACTTACTGAATAACAAAGGGCAATATCGAACAAAGTTATCAAGAGTTCTTTTTGCATACCTATATATACACCCAATGAATACTAAAACAATCAGGAATGGTAAAGTCGCGCAACCTTTCAAAACACAAATACAAAGTGGGATCGACTAATTTATTTATTTGCCGCGTGAATGAACTAGTGGAAGTGTGTAGAGGAATCGTTTTAGAACTACCTATTTATCTTCAAACTAGACGACAATGGGGAAGGTTGTGTTGCTCCGGGTTGCAAGAGTGGCTACAAACCAAAGGTCAATGAGGGGAAAAAGAGACGGTTTCATATGTTCCCCAAGGATGAGTCCCTACGCCAACTCTGGAAAAAGGCTGTTCTGCGAAAAAATTAGATACCTTCAAGACATTCTGCGTTGTGTGACGTACATTTCATGCCCTCCGATTATAAGCCAGAGTCTACTGACTCTAATCGATCACGTTCAGACAGATCTGGAAAAACTCTTAGTCTTAAGATATTAAAAAAAGATGCCGTCCCTTCCAATTTTCCAAATCTTCCTCACAACTATTCAAAAAAGCCTCCTCCAAAGCGTTCCTCCACTTCAACCTCCTCCTTACGACTCCTTAATGAATACGAGCGAATTTAAAAAAAGATTAAGGCTTTTGAAGAGGCCAACTCATTTTTAACACTCGAACAGCTTCAAATTGAAATGGATAGGACTTGCCTTCCGAGCGGGGTTCAAGAACATTATGATGAAAAAGATAAAGAGCTGGTGTTCTTCAAGATGAACTTTAGTGATGGAGGACCGTCAATAGACTTTAGTCTAAAGATTAATGAAGAAATGACAATCCATATACGGTAAGCCAAACTTCATTCCTTAACCTTCTTTATTTTTATATTGTTTTTCACATATCAAACTTGACTATTCCTTAGTATTTTCTTATTAATACTGATTCATACAACTACGATGACTTTATTCCCTGCTATGTTGTATTTTTCAGGGTGAAAGATAGAGATCTATCTTTTAAATCATCTCGAACATATCACCAAGAACAATCATATACAAATGTGACACCCTTCTTAATATTTTGGTCTTCTTAAATTCATTGACATCAAACTCTTCCATCAATCAACTATTTAGTTTGGAAAATGAATTAAACACAGCTTTAAGTCATTTGACAAATATCTTGCCCCATTTGACGAAGCAAAAGAGAAGAAATTAAACTTTTTGATTGAACAATTATCCTTGTTGTTTAAATGTCCACAACAACGGAGATACAGTCCTGCCTTGTACGCCTTATCTATGTCCTGGAAAGGTTTCTCAAAGAGTCTTTATAGAGATCTACGTAAAGAAGTTCTCACATTACCTACAATACGTCGCCTTAAAGAACTTTCTTCATTTTTGAATTTAGAAACTGGATTGGCTGACTCTACAATAACTTACCTAAAGGCTCGCTTCAAGGATCTAAGTCAAAATAGGAATACAAATATTAGTATAATTTTTGACGAAAAATATTGTACGAAACGAGTTGAATATTTTGCTGGGATTTTTATGGGGTGATGATGATCAAGTAACTAAGACCCTATTTTGTGTCATGATTAAGAGCCGTCATTCAGTTTATCATGACATGATAGTTTATGCCCTTTTTTCGACTTTGAATTCTGGAACAATTAAAAAGATCATCTTGATCAATGATCAAAGTTGTAACGGAAATTGGATTTATTGTTCGAGCCACCATTTGTGACGCCCCACGAAGTGAATCAGAAAACATATTCCATAGAATTATGCATGGAAGCATCAATACTTTTATTCATCATCCTCTGACTCCGGATAGGAAAATGTATTTATTGTTTGATTCTGTTCACATTATGAAAACTCTATAATAACTTCGTGTTAAAAACAAGAAAAAGAAGCAGTCAAAATATGACCAATAATTCTAGAGATTGAAAAAACTTAAAGGAGAATAAACACAATGTATGTATGTTTTATAATTTTGCAGAATGTCTTAAATGTATCTGTGTTTATTTAATATGTTTCATAAAATTTTGTAAATAGTAAGAATATATATTTCGTTCTCAAAATCATAATTTGTAATGAAATAAATAAGGAAAGGGGAGAATGTACGCGTATTCTCCTTTTTAGATCCCTCATCGTATTTTTCCTCGCAAGCCTTCTTTTCCTTGATGTTTAGTATTCATTGATACAACATATGTATAATAAATTAGGGCTCCCTAAGACCTTATAGGTTCTATTTTTTGATAATGTCAACAGAAATTGATGAGATGAGTTTCCTCAACCAATATTCTACTAATGTTTTGCCATTTATTTAATGAATATTAATACTTGATAATATATAATATTTTGAACATATGTAACAGAACCGATCGATTTCTTGGCTATGCATTAATATAAACTTCTCCTTTGTCTTCCTACTTGTATGTACTTAAATCAATGGCATGTTTAATATTTAGTATGACATTGTAGTACATTTTGTGAAAAGGATGCTGGTAAATTGATTAAAGTAGAAACACAAATAACTTTAGCTGGTTGGTTTTGCTGCAAGGTCGTCTGACGAGATGATGACCTGTGGGTGAATTTGATATCAGGGACTGCCCTCACACCAATATTACAGGACTTTGGCTGTGCAATGAAGTTTCTTAGAGAACATAAGAAACTTATCTCTTCCTGCTCTGAGAATGGCTATTATATATATATACATATATATATATACTATATATATATAGTATATATATTTAAGTCCTGCCCGGACGGGTCCCGGCGAATAAAGGTGTCCCGGTCGTTTCCTGGATTATGTATTAAGAAGTCAATGTGACATACTTTATGCTTTATCGGAAAAATGTGCTTCATATTTCTATATTTTATAACGATTTGGTATTCATTTACATTATATCAATAACAAAATATTAACGAATGTATGTATTGTCACGTTGGCAGGAGGTGTTTATTTTTCGTCATAAAGAAAAATAAAATTACCCCGGATAAGTGATACATTTGTGAGGAAATTTGAGATCTGCTTACTGGTATTGGCCTAAATATCGACGTCGGTTTCCCAATAGGACCTCAGGTTGACGAATGCCTCGAATTTCGGGATTTTCCAGGTTCGGAGAAGAACTGGAACTATTACGTAATCTGTGAGGTATAAGATCTCTAAAGGGACTCTTGAAGAAAAACAATGAGTGAGACGTCAACAGGCCCGGCGGGATGGGTGGGCCTGAGGGGGGGCCAGGCCCGCCCACCGAGTGACGTAGCCCGCCCTCACTGAGTGACGTGGGCCCGATTTTTTATGATGTGCCAACTATATCCCCCAGAACAACTGTAGGGCCCCCCAACAGCCTGGACTTGCTGCCGGGCCTGGACGTCAAGGAAAAAATCTCCTGACAGAGAGGATAAGCCGGTCATGGAATCGTAGAAGGAATTAATATAGACGCACGCCCGCTGGAAGTGAGTGGATCAAGAATGGTGTGGTCGGCGGAGGAAAAGAAGAAATAGAGACGCAGGCTTTTAAGATCAAATTTTATGTCTACAAAAGCTCTTAACGAAGGTTTATATATTTAATTGGAGATTTTAATGTATCTTTTTGTGCAAAAAAGAGATACTCATAATTTTAAAATTGCAATAATATTCAGGCAATGATGGAAATAGATAATATGATGACAACAAAGACTATGTGACGTAGCATTAAAATTTAATCCTAGTCCAAAACACACATTCTCCGTGAAAGGGGTGGAAATATTTAAAAAGCTTTCGGTTGGACTATATTTAATGTCGGAAGAACTATGCCATTTGTAACTGACTATTGTGTCCTTCCTCCTTTTATATCAGATCACAACTCTATAGTTTATCTTTGACATCCAAAAGGAGTTATTTTAGCCAACAATGGCAATTAATAGAACGTTATTGGAAGATATCCTACACAAAATAAAGTTACATCTATCATTGAGGGAATTTAAAACAATTAAAGATAAAGAAATTAAATCTCCGTCATTTGCTTTTAAACTAATTTTAGATTGTGCCAGAAGGGAATACATTAAACTAGGAGTAAGATTGGGAAACGAAAGAAAACAAAAATTTGAAAAACTTACTAGTAAGGAAAGCGAAGGGAAAAGTGATACGGCTGAAGACGAAGATTTGAGAGAGATTCTTGAAATGACATCACAGGACATTTGATTAGATTAGGTCTTAAAAATGTGCCGAAAGATCAAGTAGATTACAAAAAATTGAGAAGTTCGAAGAAAATTTAAAGCAAGGCGCGATGTGAAGGTTTTAATAGATAAAAATAATGAACTAATATCGAACACTGATGCTATAAACAAAATGATTGCAGATTACTTCAAAGAAATCTACAAGTGTGGGGATTGCGAGAAACTCAAAGGTGATCGCTGCATGAAGTGTCTCTTCAATACAGCTGATTTTGTTACTAGAATAGAAAATGAAAAGCCCAAAAATCCTCAAAAGTAGGAAAAACAGATATGGAAACTATGGAGCAGGATATATCCTACAAAGAGATAAGAGAATTATTGCAAAATATAACAAAAGAACAGATCACCCGGACCAGATGGATTCCCAATGGAGTGTTATAAAATTTATGTTCTCTAATTTCTCCGTTACTCGAAAAGGTATAACAAGAAGCAAATTTCAAAGGGTACTTTGAAATTATATTTCCATTGGCAAACTTGTGATTTTACCGAAACCTGAAAAAGATCTAAGAATGATAAAAAACATCGCCCCTTACCCATGCTGAACACAGCATATTAATTTATAGCGGTATATTGGCTGCTAGATTAAAGAAAATAGCCCCTAGTTTATTACACAATTCTCAAAAGGGCTTCGTGCCAGGGAGAACCATAGAGGATGTTTGTAGAGGCGTTACAGATTCAATTCCTGAAGCAAAAAGACAAAATAACCAATTAGCGATTTTAGGAGTAGATTTTAAGAAAGCTTTTGATTTTATCTTGCATGAGTGGATTTTAAAATGTTTAAAGTCATATGGTTTTGGCGATAAGATGATTCGTTTGATTGTGGTATCTTTCTGTGATATTTCGACGTACTACAAATGTCAAAGAAATGCTTTTCCCATTAGGAGAGGTTGTCGCCAGGTGATCCAATCTCTCCGTTATTATTCGCCATTGCCATAAATCCTTTGCTAGAAGAAATCCATTCCTTTGAAAAGATAAAAGGAGTGAAGATCGGGGAGAAAGAGAAAAAAGCAGAAGCCTTTGCAGACGATGTGAATCTGTTGTTCACTGGAAGTCGAAAGGACATCGAAATATCTTTTAGGTCAACTTTAGACATTTTAGAAGAAAATAAAGGACACTCAGGTCTTCAATTAATTTTAAGAAATCCAATATTTTAGCTACTTTTATTCCTTCCTTTGACCTTAAAAATATACAAGTTGCATATTCACTAAAAAATTAGGCACATACTCGTATATATCTCTCGATGAAAATTATATAGAAGCTAACCATGGATTGATTGAAGATAATATAAAAAGGCAACATCAAGATACCATTTTACACTAAGAGGAATATAGCGGATATAATTTTTATTTGGAACTGGAATGATTTTACCAAGAACGACGCATATCTTAAAACAAACACCCATATCAAAACGTCTATGTCATAATGTTAACACCATTTGTCAAAAGTTTTGTTTTACTGATGGACCAACTCGAGCCATACCCTGGAAACGTGTCTCTACACCAAAGAAATTTGGTGGGCTAGGGCTATTAATTTTTTAATGTTTCTGGAAAGTGATGAGCTTTACATGGTTTAGGCGCCTCCTAAAAAAAGATGGTGGCCGTGTGGGCTGATATTTTAAACGAAATTTATTTAGGCGAAACAGGTCGACAAATGGATGCTGGGAAAGGCTTAGGCCCAGACAAGGCCTTCGAAGTAACTAGTCTAATAAGTCCATTTTGGTCGAAGAACAAGGCATTAACGAAGAGGTTGGCCGCAAAATATTATCAAACATGGATGGCAGGAGCCCGTAAAGGAAAACAAAAGACTGGATTTTATAGCAAATACATTCATAAAAAAGATCACATTTTTAGGAGAAATTTTTAACAGTGAAAAGGATTTTACAATGATTGAACTTTTAGAGCGGGAGAGATTGGTCCCAGGGACTGTTTTTACAACTTCTCCACCAACTGCAGTAACCAAACAATAAGGGAATGTCTCGTTGACAAGTTGGGAAAAAGCAATACCTGGCCAGATTGATAGAAGAACAAGATTTGGAATAAGGCAACTGTTACAGATTTTTAAAAAGTCTTAATTCAGACTCTCTTGGATACACTTACTATTGTTTAAATACAGAATAGTTACCGGTACGTTAACACTGGGAAGCATTTACGGAAGAAGCATGGATGAAGCTATGTTTTATTGCAAGACATCTTTAGAGACGTCAAAACATTTTCTACTCGAGTGTAGCATAATTGGTGAAATGCTATATAGACTAAAATATTTTTCTTTGAGGATACAATGTTTATTTAAAGACGAAAGATTTTGTGTATATGTATGTAGGCCCGCATCAGGACGAAATAAACTTGATCACCTCTAGATGCAATTCATACTCTATATATTTAGAAACTCAAAAACAGTACTTCCCTCCGACATCGAACCTATTCTAATTAATTAATTTTAATATGTAGACTAAATATAATTGTGTAATTTATTTAAAAGATGGATTTTAATTGAACTATAATAGTACCGTTGTGTACAAAATAAAATAAACAAAATATTAAGGCAATTACATTACGTGAGGATATGGTACGATGCATAATAATTATTTTTTTCTCTGCAGAAAGGCCTTTATTAGTCACATAAAAAAACATATTAAAGCAACTAAAAGAGTGATAGAAAATTTTAAGTTTTACAACAACAATAAACATTATAGTTTATAATAAATTTTCTACTAAAAGGCCAAAATATCTTTACAAATACATACAAATCTAAATAACTAACACAATATCTAAAAAACAGAATAAAATTCCGCGAAAAAAAAAATTAAAGGTCAAATTATTTTTTTTTAATTTTTTCCTTGCGGTTTCCATTGTCCTTGGAGTAGATTTTTTTTGTAAAATCGTAGTACCTTTTTCAAAGTATGGAGATGTCGTGCAGATTGAGAAGGGTAGAACTTAGTAACTTCAAAAGCATAATTCCATGAACTGTCCTGGGTTTTGGGGATTCGTAAGCGAAGAGCACAATACCTCGCAGCAGCGAAAATAAAAATTGCCCTCAGATGGTCAACATTTACTGGCGTGTAGCTTGTCAAATTTTGGCAATATAGGCCTTACAGTTAGAAATTGAAGCATTTATAGCTTTGCCTTCGACTGAGATGGGCTTAGTGTATGGTTGCAAACCAAAAAGTAAAAATCCATTAAGGAAGCTGGGCCTAAATTTTTTGATAAAATCCTGATTCAATATAATAAAAGATTTTAATAAAGCTAAAACTGGACAGTCACTAAAAGCGTGAACACTGTCATTATAAGTTTTCCCGCAGTCCTTGCAGGGGCGAAAAAATCGAAGCAGCCCAGCAGAGATCTGGAACTGAAAAGTGAATGTTCTACTGTCAATTAAACCCACCAGAGATCGCATAATCACCTATCCCATGAGGAAGGAAGAAGGACTTTTTTAAAGTTATTTAGGATCGCCCGAGCATCAAGACATTCATCTGTTTTGGTTACTAATTTGAAACACCAAGGAGTTAAAGGAAGATGATGGGCAGCAGATCTATTCAAAGGAAAAACAAACTTTCCAGTATGGAAGATGGAGTCTCTCTTCAGGTCATGCAGTGTAAACACACTTTCACTAATGGCAGTCTTTTCAAGTCTATCCGGACATGGTAGGTTTGTAAAAAGGGCGCCTTTTGGAAGTTTTGACGAATAATGTCGATGATCCCGCTCGAATCAAAACAAGGTGTTAAAGACCAGACAATTCTCTGAGCTGCCCCCCATTCCTTTGATACTCGGTCTACTGAGTCATTTGATAGAGTAGTGCCGAACATTAGGTGTTTAAAAATACTGGACTGACATATAAAATTTCTCCACTCTACATTGGGTTTGTACAAAATGTCCTTAAAAACTTTTATATATATTTTCGGTAAAATAACTTCTAGCAAGGATAACCCTCCGCCCACTGAGCGCGAGGCCGCTTCAGCGCCGGAAGATAGCTCTGACTGAATAATAGCCTTAGCCAATTTTGTTCCTCTTTAATCGCTTTTTCAGCTACTGAAGGTATTGCAGTTGCCACGTATAAAATTTGAGGAATTAGCTGGGTGTTGTATAGGAGTATCCTTTTTTGTAAGTTGAGATTTCTCCAGGATTTGCACCATTTTCTAACTTTCGAGAACCGCTGTTCATAATTAGAGACAGATGGCCCATCCCTCTGCCAATCAATGCCCAATATATTGACTTTATCAACCACACAACACCCACAGATTTGAGTACATTTCATTGGGGACCAAAGACCTATTGGCAGAATTGAAGTCTTCTCTTCATTGATTTCCAATCCAGATGCTTTAGAGAATTTTACAAAATAAGAGAGCAATATCTCAATCCTTTTATGTAGTTGGGCGTTTGAATTGCCTTCCACCATGAGAGTCACATCATCTGCATAAAAATCCACCAAATGTTTCTTCCCTCCAAAATAATGCCAAAGCCCCCATACTTCCGAATGAGGGATCTGCAAAACTGTTCCATGGCTGCAGCGAAAAGAAGGGGAGAAGCCGGACACCCTTGTCTACAACTGCTACCCAAAACAATAGCATCACTATGAACTCCATCGATGCAAAGAGTTGAAGAACCATTGAACAACAGAGCTCTCACAGGATTAAAAAACCGTCTGGGAAGATACTTTCTAACAGCTCGTAAAATAAAATTGTGATAAATAGAATCGAAAGCCTATGTAAAATCTACTGCTATAATTGCTCCATAAGTTTTCCTATCCCTAGTCAAATCTATGGCAGCTTGAATATTTCTTGAAATATCTGAAATATGTCCATTTCGTAAAAAAACCTTTGTTCATTTTTTAGCTTTCTGTTTAAAATTGGCTCAATGTGCTTAGCCAGGACTCCTGCTAATATACGATAAGTCTCGTTTAAAATTGTCAAAGGTCTTCAATGATTTGTTCGAGAACCATCACCCTTTTTTGGAATTAAGACGATCCTACCACGAGTAACCGCAGAAGGAAGTCTACCCTTAGTCTCCATTTCTTCTCCAAGTTTGCTAAGATAAGGGACAATGTCTTCTGAACATAAGGTAAAAATCTTCCCCTTTATATTGTCCGGACCAAAAGCTTTATTGTCCTTAAATTCTTTTTTTATATAATCTAAAATGGTATCATGACTAAACAAAGAACCAGAAATGATTTCTTATGCTTAGGGAAACAGCTCCTCGAATATTCAAAAACATTACGAAATTTTTCACAGAACACTCCAAGAATTGAATAAGAATCTTTCAGTATTTTATCATTGACAACTAATTTGTTGATCTTCTTAGCTGAGTCCTCTTTTTTAAGCCATAAAAACTGTCGACGTGAATGTTAATTTTGTTCAGGTTCTACTTTTAACCTCATTTCCTCTTCTGCAACTTCAGCAATTGCCAAATTGTTAGAGACCTCCGCTACTAAATGACGAGAAAATAACGTTCCTTTTTGATCACAGACTCAATGTCATCCTGAATTTGCATCATAATCTTTTTTTTGCTCTTCATGAAGCTTATTGTGGTATCTCGGACGATTCTACAAAAATTCTATAAAGCCGACTACAGAAAGAGAATAATCAAAATACATTTGCAGTCTTGCTTTCAGTTTTATTTTATATTCGTCTAACTCAATAACCCAGGATGGAATTCTAAAACTTTTCTTTGCAGTAACAGTAAAAAATTCTAGATTTAGCATCCTGTGATCAGAAAAAGGTACAAACGAATAAGTGGCTCTTTTTGTGCAAGAAGACAACTGAGGAGTCATCAGAGCATGATCGATTCTTGACTGGTTATCTCTCATCCTCCAAGAGTGTTGTTGATCAGACCCTAGCTTTTTAAAGACATCTACCAATCCTAGTTGGCGTATTAGTTTCGTAAGACTGAAATAATTCGGGTAGGATTCTTTTTAGCATTCAGACTAACATTTAGATCCCCTAATAACAAAACTGGTCTTGGATCTAATTTTATGTTGTTAATTATGGATTGGTAGAATGCTGATCTAAATAGAGGATTTTTATTTTTAAACATTCTGGCTATTTTGTAGATTTTCAACAATAAGAAGTAATTTTATCTTCTTCCTCTCTTGCATTAAACTCATTTTGCATGGGACGTGGTGCATAAGAAAAAAAATGTGATTGAATCTAACCAATTGACCGCTTGGATTCAACAGCATTTTGTCTCATATGCTTATATAAAAACTATCCATGTTGTTATTAATATTACTTTGTTGTATGTTTATTATTTTGTTGTTTATGGTATACAAAAGACTTTCGCTAACTTTTTAAAGAATAAAAGCTGACTCGTGAAATTGGATTTAATCAATTAATATGTTTACCTTTTTTTATATGCCTCAATAATGTAATGGATATCAAATTGAGTCCAAATGTAGGTACATATAGTTTCCACATATATAAAAACATTTGCTATGCTCAAAATCCAAGTCGCTCATCTTTCAATAGCCTGGCTTTTAACCAATGTAAAAAAATGCAATCACGCCTTAATGCGTACGCCCAAATAATATATATCTAATTGAATGTTCCATAACGAATTCCACTCAGAGTAGGATGCAATTCCTTCTATCTTTATAAGCAAGAAACAAATATAAACACACCCCATAAAGTAAGATATGTATCATGGATGTGTGTATAAGGCTTGCATGTGGGCTGATGAGATGAGGACTGTCCCAGGGCTGGGAGATTTATACATATTATCATATCATCTGTCTTCTTTAAAGAAGGAAGCCATACATGGAGTTGAAACACTCATTAACAATACCTTAAATGGATTTCACATGATATATATATATATACATATATATATATATATCAGACTTTTTGATTTGTCGTTCATTTGTAATTGTTCCTCGTTCACGACGACTAAAATTTTTCTTGTTTATGGGAAAAATTTCCTTTCTAAAAAGAAACGTCATCAGTAATTTTCAGGATGACGAAAGAAGAATTTCCATTCTATAAAAACGTCCTCCGTTTTTTTAGAATGACGAACGACAAACGAACGATGAACGACAAACGACGAACTATAATTTTGGTGAACGACAAACGAACAACAATTTTTTGCGAACGTCAACAAGTCTGATATATATATATCATTTATTTTTTACTTCCATTTTGTACAATAACATTGACAAATTAGATCATATTTTATATAGAGGTGTTGATGCAAACCACATATATATCACTTTGTAATGATTATTTATTCATACAAAAATTTCTTTCGACATTAGAACCTTTCCTACGCCACCAGATGCATCTGTCGTTCAGCAAACTTAACGTTAAACTAACGAAAGATGGTGTAGTTGGGGTTTGGTAATTTTAAATTATAATGCTTATACATATATGTATTATTACCCAATTCTGCCTACTTTTTATAATTATATTTAATGTATTCAATTTGAATGAAGAAAAGGAGAAGATTCCTTAGGTTAGTGCTTTCGACTATATTATTTCATTATTTATTTTTAATATAATGTACTACTCCAAGAATAAAATCAATGACGCTTTTAATGTTTTAAAAATGCATATCAGCAGATCTTCTAGCGTTTAAATGTTACCATACGTATAAATGATATGTTGATATCAAACATCAGCTGTGACTAAGTTTTTTTAATGTATACCTGTCATTCCTTAATTTGAAATTATCTTGAATGAATGGGATCATTATGGGGAAACCCAGGGTACAGTGAATGAGACGTATTCACACTTTATAAATTGTTTTATTGCTTTATATGCAATCATAAATGATTTTATTACAAAGGAACAGTATTTTCTAAGCAGAATCAATTAAGGCAATCGATAGTAAATGGGGCGTCTGAAAAATAAATACAATCGTTGTTTCTTTACTTCCGACCAATCATGCTATATTACGGATTGCTACCATTCAATTTATCGAACCCAGACAGACTGAATACTCTAAGAAATAATTACCAAACAGGTAATATTTGAGTTGGAACTTTATAATGTATGTTTTGGAAATAACTAACAAATAATAATTGTTGTATGCTTATTATTTTGTTATTTTATAATATAATTTCATCAATAGACAATCTTAAAATGAAAGAACTTCCTACTTTTTGAAGTTTTTATTAGTATTAGAGCATTCAAGAATATTTTCCTTCGACTTGAAAGGAATAACTGCTTTTTAATTCCATCCCGACAAAAAGTTGAATAAACATATTTTGTAATATGGCTCAGCGATTTTTTTGGTGTATTTTTATTATTTGGCATATATCGAAATGCTTTTATATGTGTATATCTATACTAATAAAAATAGAATTCCGTTAGTTCGTTTCCCTGTATATCCGGCACGATTCATTAGATCTTGACAAAATTTTCAGTAAATAGTTTTGATAGCTCAGGGAGTGTTTTAGTGGGGTTGTAAACTCTCGAAAAATTTGTCATCACCATGCTTTTTTTCCCCCAGTATATATACATATAATATACAAATAATATATATATATATAAAATAGATGTAGTAAAAATTAATCCATTATTTTTGCATTGAATTAAAGGTTTTATTTAGCATAGTTAGAATGATCCGATTTAGGTCAAATATGCACCGTTTTGTTCGATAACTTCTTGCTATTTTGAAAGTGATTTCATAATGCCTCTCTCATAGAAACCCTCGTCCCTATTGGCAAAAAAGTGAGACAGTCGATTTTCACAAGCTTCTCTTGTGGCGAATTTTCACCAGCAAAATCATTATTTAAGTGGTTCCAAACGGTTTTTGTGCAATGTTTAGCAATAGAAACAGTGCTGACATGACGGTCGGACTCGACGATTTTCATTATTTAATCGATATTTTCGAATATTGACCTTCCAGAGAGTGGTGCATCTTTGACATCAAAATTACCGGAACGGAATCGACGAAATCAAAATTGCGCCTGATTGGCTGTTACAGTATCAGGACCATAAACTCTATTCACATTTTCAGCCGGCTGGGTTGCATTTTTGCCTTTATCGAAGAAAAAACTGTAAAATATGGCGTATTTTCTCTTTCTTGATGTTGAACTTTGACGCGTGCTCAAAAAATACTGAATCAAACAATCATAAAACTGGCTGAGAAGTTTTTTCTGTACGAAGTCTTATCTTTCCAACACCATCTAGTGTAACCCGATCGCACTTATACAACGAGAGATACAAATTACTGAAGCCATCTATTGGAAAAATAATGGATTTCTTTTTATTACACCTATTATATAAATATATATATATATATATTATTTATTTATATAATAGGTGTAATAAAAAGAAATCCATTATTTTTACACCTATTATATATATATATATATTGAATAATCAATATGGCATATTTCATCCATTCCATCTCTTTTTAAACATGTCCACATCTTCTACAACATTAAAAAATTAAAAAATTTAATGAGCCTTCACCTAGAGGGTACTTTATTTTTGTTATACATTTATGAAACAATGACACAAAAATGTCGTACATGATTTTTCTTAAGGTGCAAAATATTTCTTCTATATAAATCACGTTTACATGATCATAAATCAAAGACCCTCAACACTCTTTCAAGAGGGCAGGTAGTGTGTGCAATTTCTTTTCCATACAAAATATCATTACGCGGATTGTGTGTGTGTTATTTGGTAATATGTTTCATATCAAATCTATTCTATCTATTGAAAGCCTGGAACCCATTCGAAACATTATTTTAACAAACTGGCTGATCTTGTATATAGTGGCGTTCAGTTCATTAAAACTAGGAATTCTGAGTTTTATAAATAATAGATCTTGTATTGTGTTAGGACTATTTCTAAAGTCCCTCGACGATATATTTATATGAAAAAGACTTCTTCACCGCTTGTATTTTCAATAAAATATTTCATGAATAAATAATTAATCGTCTTTTTGGACCTACTAGGAGTTCATTCCCATAAATTAGGAGATATTAAACGAAATGCACTCATAGATAAGGCAATACATATGTGCAATCAAAGAGCGGATTGTTAGGGCATGACTCAAGAGATCTAACCCTGGATTGACCTTGTATTAATAAATAATAACTCATTCATCATACCTTGCAAACTTATTAAAGGTGTATGAACAACCTTCATATATATGTAGTTTGAAGTTAAAAGAGATAATACAATATATATATATATAGAAATACGCCACTGCGAAAGCAAAATATATTTGTTGTAAAAATATCTATATATATAAAATAATAAGAAATATTTGTTCTTGTTCATATAATGGTTAAAAATCGTATTTAATCTATGAAAATATGATATCATGGTACAAAAAGTAATTAAGTTTGATTAATGACGACATTAAACACAGGGTTTGAATCTAATCTAGGAGCTTAATATTGACTTTTGAGTGCCAGGGTATAATAACGTGCTGTAGCTGATATTATTATTTTCCTCAAATTGTAGTTCCTCACAACTCTGTTGTTTGTTTTGCAGTTGGCAATCCACGCCTTCGAGTTGAGATTGGCGAATCAAAACGACTTTGCCTTGGGTGACTGGGTCCCAGTTTTCTTCGCCAATCCAGATAAAACAATTCCTCTCACATAATTGTCTCCACTTTTATCCAGACCTCTCACATTAAGAACCACAAACTTTTTGAGGATGGATACATACGGACAATCCACAAAAGCATGTAGTACGGTATTGAACAGTATGCCACATTTTATGCAAAGGTTTGAGAAATAAATATAGTTACCAGATATCTGCAACTTTGCTGTAAATTTCTTTCTATCATGGATTCCCGTCAAAGAATATAAAATTCTATTCCTCCATTCCAGGCAAATAAAAAGAGAATATATATATATATATATATATATAATGTTATTTTTAGCCTCCTTTTCCTAATATGTTATAGATATAATAAATTATTCGATGTACATAAATATTATTATATTCAATATAAACCTTCCTTAAAAATATATAATGAATAAAATATATAAATATTCGATTGAGAACTTCTTTCTGTTCAATATTCCAGTATTTTGGTGTGTTTTGTTTTCCCTTCATTGTAAAAATGTAAACAATGTTGTCAAGATAAAATGTTTATGATGGATTGATAAATTTTTATTTTCGGTGATGCTTTAACCTTCTATTATGTGTCAATCACCGATTAATATTCATTGCTCGAAACATAGTGAGTAAAAACCTTAATATAGATTGGTGTTTTCCTTTTTTGAAATATTGAATTTTAGAGCTTGGAAAATTTTAATTTGTGATGTTTATGAGCATTAAAAAAAATCATACTATATTTTCTTACGCTTTAATTAGATTTTGCTGGTGTGGTATATAAAGTTTTAATCACATTCCGCAATAATAGTATAATTAAACAAATAAACAAAAATAAAGCTATAATACTTATTTATATCCTGTCAGATGCAATTCTATCGAACCATATAGGCAAAATAAAAGGATAAGAACCAGCATACATAAAAGCAAAGTTATTTTTATATAAAATAATATTTAATTTTCTTGTACAAGTTCTGAAATTGCATTCCTGTATCTTTTGGTGACTACATATTCGGTTAACAATTTATTTATTTTAAAATATTTGAGTATGTTGAATAATCGAGACATGTCATTGTACAAAGTTTGCTTGCTCTGCTTACAATATTATTATCTTTATATTTCTATTGCATTGACCTCCACTACAATAATCACTTATCGTTTGAGCTCCGTTTACTATATATATATATATATATATATATATATATAAGTATCATTCAAATGGGCTCCAAAGCCTCCATATGACGCAGATCCCAGTCATACTGGTAATGGATTCAGGTGCCCTCTTTTCTTCCTTTTGATATATATTTTTGCATTGACAATGTCGAATTTATTAACATGTGTTGCATTATGTTTATATTTGTATAAATTAGGAGGGTTTCACAATGTATCTTGCTTCATTTAATCGACAGTCGGTTGTTATTTACCTATAAAATGACTTTGTATTTTTTTCCATATCACGACTTCATGTTATTTTTTCTGCAACTTATTTCACATTTGAATAACATAATATTATGACTATCTCTTCTTTCCTATGCTTGTTAAGAAGATTCTATATTTATATATTCAAAGTTGTAATATATAAATATATATGCCACAAGACTTTTGAAGAAATACATTGAGAATCCCATTAAAACACAGAAGTACCTCTGTAACTATAATGATAAAACCTTACACGCTTATTGATTATAAATATTAAACGTATATTTTTGTATTTCATTTCTTATAAGGGTTGAAGTACATGCATAAATATATAACATAAATAGACATTATAATCTTAAATTTGCACTCCAACATATATAATACTAAGGGATAAATTTAAACTTTATGAAGCTTTTAAAAGGGGTAATTTTGATCCTCAAGTTGGGTTCAATCATGACGGGTCTGAATATCCTGAATACGGAGAGGTCGTACACATTCTTGCCGGCGAGACATCAGCGAGTCGATTGAGATCGTTCTTGAGAGAGACATTTCCCTTTTTGCATTTCTTATGTATGTATCCAGTTGTAGGGAGGGATACCACGGTTAAGGGGATGGGGGTGTTAAACGTACATTTTCTTTTCACAATCAACAATGTCGGTGATTACAATCCTCACTTCAAAGCAATCTTCTTCCTAATATTGGTTATTGAAACGTGGGACTTTCAAAGTACGTCATATAGTTCTAGGTCATCAACGTTTACCAAACAGGTCAAGCAGGCGAAATAGATTCCCGAGACAATAAAAGAGTCTAAAGGATCAGCACCCTTCACTACAAATATTGGGAGCCTTAGTCATCTGCTAGGTATCGTCATTACCTCCGCCGAAGGAGGTATTGTTTTCACTGGCGTTTGTTTGTTTGTTTTTTTGGTTTGTCAGCAGGATAACTCAAAAAGTAATGAACGGATTCGAATGAAACTTTGTGGAGTTGTTGGAAATGCTAAAAGGAACAAGTGATTAAATTTTGGCATCTCTAAGTGCTTTTTAATATGCAAAATGAGCAAAATACTACTACTAATAATAATGAAATGGGGTCTCTATTCAGGGAGTAGGAAAGAACAAACGCTAAAAAAATGTTCATTGACGTATTATTGTTCATTTATCAGCTCAGGACTATGTCAACCCAGTGACGTAGCTTAAACTTCTTCCTCTACCCGTCTTCCCATAATAACATAACATACATATAATAACGCTAATATTAAGAGCATGATGGAGAAAAGAAAGGAGTTTAAACATCCAGTGACGTATTTCTGAATTGACCAATAACACGTATGACGTCAATGGATGTTTTTTAGGATGGCTCTCTCCTCACTCATTATTCACCAAACACACCTACTTATGTAGACATATATGATTGGATTATAATTCCGTTAAGTGATTCAAATGAATCACTATTCATTTGTGGGGATCAGCGGAGGTTTGCACTCTCTGAGTGTATACATGCCTCTAGTTGTTTTTATTATACATCGCTTAGATGCGTTCTCCATGAAAAATATATATATAGTGTGTTCCATCTGAAATGCAATTTATAAATTGTGAATTAGAAGTAATTAAAATTTGTAAAATTCAGTCATAGATACATCATTGTAAAAAAGTATGGATTTTTAAAATTATAATTAACATTACTTGTCTTATATCATAAGAGGCACATCTTCTGCAGCCTTACAAAAGTTGCTGGAAATTACCCCCTCTAGCCTGAAGACAGAACGATGCACGCTTCAGATATTCTTGCAAACGTTTTTGATCGTCTCCTGGCTATATCCTTCAGTGAAGGTTTGGACACATTGTATGAGAGACTCAATGGAATCTATTTTTCCATATGAACTCGACTTTGTGCTTCAGTATATAAATATGATTAATCATAGAGTCATAACTATAATAGAGGAACTGGGATTATATTTGAAGTAATTCATGGGAGACTACGGCTTCCCACGACGCTATGTGTACTTATTCTAAGAAATTTTATGCAATACTTATGACATGTTATTATTTAATTTAAGGATAATATTTATATCATCATAAGAGCAAGAAAAAGCCAAATAAATGCATAGTCTAGAAGAAAGAATTTTTTCCGTGCATATGATAGTCTTTTGATGTTTTGTTTGGAATATATTGACATTCATAGGTTAAAGTACGCAGTCAAAGATGAAATCCAAGAAATATTTACAGCTTCTTTTCCTTAAGATCCAGGTTTGATTATATATTTATAAAGTTGGGCATTTCAATTAAAATGCATCTACAAACCTTATTACAATTGAAGATATACAGTAAAAACCTGTGTTAGCCGTCACTTGTCTTTACCGGTCACACCCATTTTCCCATCAGAATTAAAAATAGGAATAAAACCTTCTGTGTATTGCGACCACTTGTCTCTAATGGTCTCTTTCTTGGATTTCTTGAGTGGCTGCTATTAACAACATTGATTGTATTTGTAAAAATCCATCTCATATTTCACCTTTATGTGATAGTAAATATATAAAATGTCAACGCAATCTATTTAAGATAAGAGGTCAAATTATAGCACTTTTAAAGCTACGCTTCAGATTAGGAAGTCTTTTAAAACGAGTACATATCTTTGTTGTGCTCAGTAGCTCTGTGTCAAATCTGACTAACGCTCATGTGTGGAAAAATGTAGGGGCAACGTTATTTAAAGTTTTTGTAAAATTTAAATATTTTAGTTTACAATCATTACTTATAAGAAACAAGTCTGGACTCATAACACCTTTTGTTTCAGCTCATTTTTTGGCAGCAGAGGTTAAAGGTCATCAGTTCATTTATTGCAGATCTCTTCGAATGGTGAGTCAGTTAGGAGGTAAGATGTTTAAATGGTAGCTTCTGAATAAAAAAATGACGATTTAGTGAAGTTTATAGCATATATTTTGCTCGTTAAAAAAGCAATTGATCCAATAATGCGACTCATCGCTGAAGATGCATTTCCGGTGATAATCCGATCATTTTCGAGTTTTCGGACAGCCCATTTTACAATTTCCCCACGTTTGAAGTGGTCAAGCGGCTTCATTTCTGGTGTCAACTTGATCTTATACGGGAGTTAGTCAATACCTTGTTGCAAAATTCGCTACAATGATGTCGCAGAAATGCCCAACGATTGAGAATGGCGCAGGGAAATTACGTAGCGTGTATATGAACTCGAACTATTTCTCCAAACGTTGAACTGTTGATTTGACAGGTCGATTAGGTTGACCATAAATTGACGCTACCTCTTTGGATCAAAAACTTCCATAATTTGCAAGCGTTTTTCGAATGCGCACTGCTCCATGATGCAACTACAAATATATCTTAGCACACCTGTCAAAGAAACAAACAAATATGACGTAATTTTCAAAATCTATTAAAGTTAAATGTTGGCACCCCTATTGAAAAACCCTTTATTAGTAAAAATGCTTTAATTGTTCTTTGAAGCAAATCTTCCTTTTGTTTTGCAAAAATATATCTGTATGAAGTTTAAATAGTTATTTGCTCATGAATTTGAAGCAAAGTATTGATAATTTGTTTAGCGTTAAATATCAGATTGCTCAAAATAATTCAAACACAACAAAATATTATATTATACATCATGAGACATTATACAGTTCCTTAAGAAATAAAATAAATTAATTGGTGGTTGTTGTGTGATGGGAGACAGTACAAAATAAACCCTTTCAGCTTTTAGATTTGAAAAGATTTCTTTCGGCTCTACTTGAGGCTAAAGCGTTAAAGTAAAGTAGCGCATACAAGGAAAAAGTAAACAAAAAAATTGGCCAAATTTTAGTTTATTTTCTTTAACGTTAGATGTCGTTAGTCCATGAATTACGTCACAATCTTTTTTAAAAGGATTAAGTTTGATGATTTGAAATATAAAAAATAAAGAACGTCTCCAAATATAAATAACAAAAGGAATTTGTTATTATTTTTCAAAGAGCTCTAGCATCAAAGCGCCCCTTACGACTAAAGAAAACTAAAATTTTGGCCAATTCCTTTTGGGAAAAAAGGAATAATTTTATGTTATGCATGCGCTACTTTACTTTAACGCTCTACTTGAGGCCAGTTATATTTTCAAGGAAGTCTGAACTATGTACTCACGGTAATAAGCGAACTAAGAAGCTACACAGGTGTTTTCCACTATTCATGAAGAGTTTAGCTTACTTATAGACTTCAAAAATAAGTTTGTGTTTCTTTTAAATATGCAATATTATACTTGATCGATCCCTCTTAACCCATTCATCATCCATAGTCTATTAATTTGAGAGTTTTGCGTATACAAATAAAGTATTAATTATATAATTTCGCATAAGGGGGTAATATAACATTTCTGTAGATACGTAATTCCTACTTTACGAGTCAACAACATATAGGTCGATGTTCGGATAATATGATGTAACTGATTGACCTAAATATCTAGGTTAAATCACATTATATCTTACAAAATGATATATATATATATATACAGAAAATCATAATTGGACTTTAAATCAATATTTAATTTGAATAACTTTATATTTTTGATTTGTTCATGTCCTCGAACGAGGATGAAATAGATGAACTGACCAAAGAGATGACAGGAAAAGAAGGATGTTGATATTAATATTTTTTCATAGTATTTTTACTTTGATGAATATTAATTTGACTTGAAAATAAAGATAAGTTCTGAGACACTTTATCACCTGATTATATCAAAGTGAGTTATGGTGGAAACTGATGCAGGATTTCAAATAATAAACTATTTGTATACATGGCTGAGAGATAATCAAAGGAGATATTTGAAGTAAAAATAAGGAATATCATTATCGAAATCCGTGTAGGGACCTACGATTTGGCCCATAGTTCATAATTTGTTGATGATTCATCTAAAATCTTGCAGACGTTGTATGCTGAAGTCTAATATAAATGCATACATATTGTAGGAGTTTACTATCCTCAGTGTATGTAGTTTTTTGTGGACAGCAAGAAGGAATTATTTATTAGAATGAATAATCTCACAAACAAAAGTATCATCAATGCCTTGAATATATGGAGAAGGATTATCTTTAATTGCTCAACAAAAAATGATAAAGGTGTCTGTATTTGAGCATATGGATTGAGATCCAATCAAAGAGATACAAATTGGATTACTTGACAAATGTTGAATAAACCTTTTACATAATAGCTAATACCCATACATGAATAATGTGCAAGTTTGTGTTTATTCATAAACGCTTCGGTGATGGTATACATTGTAACGGACTACAAAATAGACTTTATACTTTTTAATATCAAGTTGAATGTATATTATAAACTCTAAATTTATAACTATTTATAATTAACTCTAAATTTACAAACTATTCATAATTAACTCTAAATTTGCAATTAATTTTTTTTTTATTTTTTTGTATTGAGGCCAAAATATTTTATGATATAAACAGAACCAAATACAATAAAATATTAGCGAAGGAATTATGTGTATGACATAAATAAACATTGTAGTTTAAAATTAATCCTCGCCATAGTTGCCTTTCAAAACATGAAACACAACAACAAAATATATAAACATCAAAACAATACATATCTAAAACTCAAACACATAGACATAAACATCAAAATAATACACATTTAAAACTCAAAAACAAACACTAAAACCGTAATAAATCATTCAAATAAATTAACTTCTTTTAAAAGTTCTATAAGATTTAATTATGTTTTTTAACATTGTAAAATACTTCGCCGAAACTTTGGGGTAAAACTTAAATAGATCCGCCGCATATTGCCATCAGCACCAGAAGCGTTTGGAATCTTCAATGAGAAGGACGAATAACGAGCAGCAGAAGATATTAGAGTGGCTCTTATTTCCTCGGGTCCACAGGATCATTTTTGCAGAGTTTGCTCGCAATGAGTGATTTAGCACCCAATAAAGCACACTCCAGTGCCTTCAAATTATCGGGCGGGGCTTGGCCTTCCAATACTCCAAACAGTACACAAGCTTTTAAATTCACCTCATGTTATTATTAACATTTAGAGCTACCACCTTCTTCAAATCTGAACATGAGGCAGTCACAAAGGCGTGCATGGTTGAATTATATATCCTTCCGCAGTTTTGCACGGAGAGTGAAGATAGCGGTTGCCCGAGATCTGAAGTTGCGCAGTGAATTTTTTTTCATCGTGGATGCTAACCAGGATTGCTGAATTTTTTATGCCACTCATCAGGAAGGTCTAAAAGGTAGAATAAAACTCGCACAGCTTATTGACTTCGTCGTTATGTTGGCGGTTAAAACACATTTTCAGGTGCCAAGGAGAGGATGGCATATGAGTTCTTGCAGTTCTCCCTAGAGGAAAACAATCTTTACCATGTGAAAAGTCAGGGGAGTGTCGTTTACTAATATCTGTTATTGTTAATATGTCACTTTCTAAGGGCTAGACTTTCTAGAAAACGGGGTTCACTATGGTTCTTGAAGAAGGCTTTCTTTGATGAATTCTGATGAATGATATCAACTATCGTGTCGGATTTATATGAGTGTCCCAGCCACAGGACACGATGAGCTGCACTCCATGAAATAGATAATGGCTTTGGATTCATTAGATAGAATGGTTCCATCATACAGAGTTTATAGATATTTTTATTTAAGAATGTTGACTCCATTCAGAGAAAGTGGCCGAAGAGTGATGTCTATAAATATTTTTGGTACATTCTTGGAACGATTTTTAGATAATAAAGCTATTCCACCCCAATATCCTCCTAGGTCTTTTAAGGCAGGAGAGGTATTCATTATTATAAACTTATTTAAAAGGTAATTTTATAGTGCATAGTGACTATTGACAAAGAAGGCTGTAGAATGCTTATACTTTTTCCTATACTTTTTATACGAAATAAATGCGAACTGCTTCCAAAACCCTAACTCTAAGAAATTTATGAGTTTAACGATAGAAAATAAATTTTGCGAATATCAACATGGAGTACTTTCATTTTTTAGAATTCTCATAAAGTCCTGTTAATCCCCATGTCTTCTTTTAAAGATTCAATATGTTCTAAGGACTTTAGACAATGACAAGTTCCACGGTACAAAATTATATTTTTATGACGTTAAGGCTTGACCCAGGGAATCTTTTTGACCGATAGAGCCGCAAATATATTTTATTATTATTTATCCGTGAGAGTTTTAACAAAAATAATGAGCAATTTGTTATATTTTTAAATAACATTAATAAAACAGTGCGTTTTTTTTAATTTAAACAGTTGTATCATGGACAGCTAATATTTTCACTGAGAAATAAATGGAATGGACTGTTAACTATTAAACAGTTCTATATTAGTCGATTATTATGGACTTTTTAGTATGAGTTTACTTTCATTTGACATATGTTATTATAACTTTATTTTCGTAAGCATTATCACATTTTATCCTCCTGTCAGATGTACATAGTTATTAAAGAGTATTATATGTGGTTTGATAGGCAATGGTTCCCAAGTTTTGGTCTAGAATGAAGACTAACACAATTTACTCTAATTACCTATGTACAAAGATTTGTATTGCTTCAATACCTACCAAGTTGTGGAAGCGTTGGACTATTTTAGACCTAACTTAGTCCAGCATATGACTACGTTGGTCATTATCTGATTATTTACATTCCTATCACTAGACTACGACTCAAATCTATAAGAGTAATTTGATTATAATTGTATGCAATTCTCAAAAACAAATGATGAATTGTGCTATGTCTTGGTTATAAGTACTGGCCTCACAATAGCCAGAATCACAGGGCCACTCTACATAACAGTTCTAAATTAATGAGCAGACCCAATATTTACTCTGTGTTTTGGATGAATATGCAAAAAAATAAAATTCCATGAAGAGGATTTTATTAAATATTTTTCACATGACCTCTCTACCACTTCAATATACTTCTCTTATCTCTCAATCCACTTCCTGAAGGCCTAACGTAACCTGTTTTCAGGGTGGCCCTCCCGATCTGGTCCTTTTTTTGGGATCCTCTTGTCGACAATCTTCAAGCTCTCGAACATATCATTCATGACAGAAAAGTAGGAAATCTGCAGAGACGAGGCCAGTAGAGTAGGATGTCATGATCGATGCACTGATCCTCTTCTTGATCAGGAATTCTTTCGTGTTCTTTACCTTTTGGTAAAGAACATACTTTTAGTTATCAATACACAAATCAAGTACCTTATTTTGGTCCATTTTTTTTTGTCGAACTAAAGATTCTAAAAATAATAAGAAGTCTCTATGTCAAGATATATATGATATTTTCCCTGAATCTCTTTAATAGAACTATAGATACTGTTTATGGTATTATTCCTGATTTGATTTTAAAATAAATATTTTACCCATAGTTTTTTCTTATTAATTTCAACCATCATGTTTTTGGAAAATGTATCTAGACATGAAAAAGTAAATATAATAAATAAAATGATAGCAGTATAGCTTCTTCTATAACTTCAAACACCCTCAATTTATTCTTTTTTTGATAAATCCTTTTTAAAGCAAAGTATAGTGATACAAGATGCAAACAGTTGTGATTCATTTTTTGCATACAAAGTGTTCCTTCCAGAGGGATTCATTCGCATCATAGTTAAACTTTCAGAGAGCGAGAGAAGTAAATAATAATAACTCAGTGTCTATCTGCAGATCCTCACTTGAGTCATCTCTAACGACGCAAAATATTCAACGCCTTTTAAAATGAGCACTCAGGGAAGAAGCACACACTTACCCAGCAAGCTCCCACAACTATGTGCGTTAAGCGTTACAGAATATCTACGATTATATAATTGTTATAATCTTTGCAAACGTTGTATATTCTCCTAAAGCGTTAAAGTAAAGTAGCGCATGCATAACAATAAAATTTCCTTCTTTTTCCAAAAGAATTGCCAAAATTTAGTTCTTCTTTAATCCGTAAGGGGCGCTTTGATGCTAGAGCTCTTTGAAAAATATAACAATTTCCTTTGTTATTTATATTTCGAGACGTTTTTTTTAACTGATATATTTCAAATCATCAAACTTAATCCCTTTAACCGCTATTAAAATAGATTGTGACGTATTTCATGGACTACAGCTGTCTAACGTTAGAGAAAATAATCAAAATTTGGCCATTCTTTTTGTTTACTTTTTTCCTTGCTTACGCTACTTTACTTTAACGCTTTATAGATCACCATGTTTTTTTTGTTTGTCCTGAGCCAAGTAATCACCCCCCTGGAGCCACTACATACCCTTTGCAGTCTGTTGCAGTCTCGTTCAATATCTATACCAAACTTTGTCCTAAGCATTATTACCGATACTTTAATGCTAAAATTTTGTTTAATAACCTATGATACGCTGTTATTGTTTTATTTATAAGAACAATAGGGAAAAATCTCTTGTCACGACCTGATCTTTAATAATTCAAAGTTATATTTTTCATGTTAAGAAAATTCAAAACATTCATTTCTTATATTATTTCTCCATTCAGTAGCTATAGCACATGCATATATCTATTAAAAATTCACTCG
>CP045896.1:21764250-21797825 GCA_013387185.1 Caligus rogercresseyi | reverse complement strand
TAAACCTTTAGATGATAATCCAAAAATGACCTTGGTTGCATCTATCATTCAGAATTCAGTAACAATCTGAGTTTAAATCATATGATTCAGAGCCTGTATTGACCTATAAGAAAATCGATTATGAAATAAATACATAATAATGTGTTTCTTAGATTTGCGTCAAGGTATCCTCTCAAAATTTTACTTTGTCTCTGACGCATTTATAATCCATTATATGCATCACTTTGTACGCGAGATAGGCTTTTTTTAATGTACATATAACTCTCTATTTATTTAATTGACCATGATTTAGTATCCAAAATATTTAAAGCTGTTTAACCAAGCTTTCATTTGATATGTTTGGTGGTCTAAAGTCGCTATATTTTAAGATATATAAGCAAATACATTTGCAGTACTCTCCCCAAAAAATTGATCTTCTGATATGAGAATATACAATTACCATTTGGTAACTGCTGTTAGTGTTACCTGGATAGGAAGAAAAAAAGAAGGGAGAGAAGTGAGGCAAAATACTCTCCCCTCTCTTTCTATCCAGGTAACACTAACAGCTGAACACTTTGCTTTATTAAAAAGATCAAACATACGTCTGGTAGGAAATTAGATTTCCTTTAAATTAATAATTATTATTGAAGTCTGTAACGTCCACCATTTGAAGAAATTTGCGGAAAACTATATTTTTACTAAATTTTTTAAACTTTGACCTCGTTTGCGCGACCTCGTAATGTGACCGATTTTGTTCAAACTTTGTATGTCGTCTTCTTTTATCACCAAGAAACAGTAAAATCCACAAAGTTGCTAACATTTCAAACATTTGAAAAAATAAGAACAACCCCAATGTTATATATATACATATATATGTATGTATATATATGGTCGAAAATTCATCTGGTCTGTTGAGGTCCTCCTTAGTTAAATATTTGCTCATCGCGAGATGGAGACGTCACAACCACCTTAAGTAACATTGCTTCCACGTTTACGGTACAACTGGAAATGCTACTAACCAAAGGGGTGGGGGGCGGTATTGATGCAAACTTTCCCGCGGGTGCTGAGTCTAAAATTCTTGTAAAGGTTATGGGCTTGAACTCATTGTTTGCTGCAGGAATTAGTCAATAACAAAATAAATTTTGAACTTAATATGTCAAAACAATGTACTGGATGCTTAAAACTACTTAACAATCTGAAGCTTGCTTTTAGTTGGAACAAATTATTGCGTGATTCCTCATAAATATTACTACACACGAGCTCATAGAGATAAAAAGATATAGAGAGCTTATTTCCTTCATCTGTATTTTTGTGTCCAATATACACAAGTAATCTGTACTACGTCATCGTAAGCTGATAATAAAGATATAATCTTCGTCTATTGATTCGCTTACGATGAGTAGTAAATATTATTTTGTTGTTTTTGAACACACAGAATACAGATGAACGTTGTTTCTCTGCTGTGGAAGGGGATCAGCTCTCTATATCTTTATATCTCTATGCTTGAGATGCGGTCATAGATGCTGGATGGAATGACTTATGATACAAGTCTTTGATTAGGGCGTCGATGTAGCAGCAGTATAATTATATATACAGTATACATATTGAATAGAATAAGATTGAATATTATTTTAATATATGTTATAAAATATAACTCGAAATATATTTATTTGACCTTTCTATTTTCCTTCATTGTACACTTTTATTGAATTATAATAAATATATATGATGTTATTTAATGATCATATGAATTAAAGAGTCTCGATTGTTTATAAGCGGTCGTGTAAAACTGGACATACTGAAGGAAGAGTCTTTCTCTTTTCCTCCTATATCCGACCTTCATTTTACTGCAGTAGCCCAGATACCCTGTTGTGGAGTCATGTTTCTTGTTATAGCGTATATACATATTTAGTATGAATATCATTTTTAAAGAATATAAATATATACTTAGTACAACACTCAATGCGGCTAAAATAACATTTTCTTTGCAATTTTGTTAGGACGTATACTCACGGATATTATTGGAGGAGGACGTTCGTTCGCAAGTTCCACGATCCAAGATCCTTCCTGGGCTAGTGAAGGGACCCCAAGTGCTCTCTCCACATCTTTATACTCGGATCAGAGAACCCTCGAGGTTCTTGACTTCAACTACACTCCTTTGGATGAAGGAACGATATTCCGTGCCATTTTAAAGAAGGGTATGCATTCGTAATTTAGACTATGTGTGGTAAAGAAAATATGGTCTTTGTGCATGGAAGCAAATGTTTTTTTTAAATTAAGGGTTAAAATAGAAGGGGAGTGCGATAGCCGTATGCGTTAAGGCGTGTTCAACTCTTAATGTTGGGGACGCAGGTTCGAATGCTCCCGAGAGGGGATGATCATATTGGTCTGCTACCTCATTGATAAGATCCTAAGTTCGATAAACTAATTTTAATGCTATAATACTAATTTATATCCTGTCGGAGGCGATTCTATCGAGCCATATAGGCAACAAAAAAAATACACAGTCCGCTTATATCCCTGATCCTTCGGATATTTGAGGTTTTACGGGCTTTTCATAAGATCCTAAAGGGCTTTCACATGGTCCATGGAGTCGGATTTCTGATAATATAATGATAATATTATTCAATTATTTATAGTTAACCTGCGTCAAGATTTGTGACTAAAATATAATGATTGCAATTTTTATAGGTACAGCTTTACGTAATATCTATCCAATCTAGGCCTAACAATTTTAAAAATTAAATGTAAAAATATATAGCAATGATACGTTAATGGCTGAAAATACTTTTATTTTTATATATTATTTGGTTCGATGGAACTGCATTCATGCGGACATGAAGTAGCCTTATTGATTTAATTAGTCCATCGAACATATCATTTTTTTCATGACCTAATGACCTTTCCCTCTAGGGAAGCCTACGCTCTCTGCATTGAGAGTCCCATATGTTTACACTGAGCTATCGCATCCCCTTTTTTTATTGAATCCCTTATTTATTATTCATATATTTAGACTTAATGCTTAAGACAAACAGTTTATAAATACTTGCATTTTGAAATGTTTTTTGTGTGTAAAAAAATCCAATTAATTATGTTAATGGGTTATTCCCTTAAAAACAACATTCTTTTAATAAAAAGATTATCCGACCTGATTCATTAAACATATAAAATTATCTTAAAATATAACATATTATGTTATTTAAAGTTATTAGAGTATCATTTATCATTTAGGATCGTCGAAAGAGGATGAGATGCTGATCTGCTCCCAGCCTATAGCTGAATATGCCAATACAACACTGACGCTTAAGCTACCGACGGCACTCAGGCATATCGGCTCACGGCTCTAGAGCTCTATTCCCTCAAAAGCCATCAGTCCATAACCTACTCCATATTTCTGAGAGCCTCAACCTTAGTATTCTTCCTCCTTCCTTGATTCAGCTGGGGCTTTTACATGATGTAAGAAGATTTAAGCTATTTACAATCATAGAGAGCTATGTGTAAGAATACCACAATTGGACTTTTCAATAGAACCTCATAGGTAAAAAAGGAGAGTGAAAAAGGCAGATGACCTATTTATTACTAAATCACTTCACTAGTGATCAGACCGGCGGGATGGGCGGGCCGAGGGGGAAAGGCCCGCTCACCACTGAGTGACGTGGGCCCTATTTTCTTATGAATGTGTCAACTGTGCTTCCCCATAACAACTGTAGGGCTCCCAAAAAGCCTGGGCCTGCTGCCGGGCCTGATAGTGATACTTGAGATGGGAAATTCGAACCAGCGTTAAGAAATTCCTTCTTTAGAATAATATTTGTCTTTTCTAAATATACGACTTCTTTGGTCAAGCAATATTTCCTTCAATATTAATTAAATAAAGTGACTTTTCATGCTCATGAAAAATTTAAATGGATATTTGGGTTTATTTTAATTGATGATAAATAGATCTTTACTCTAATAATAAGGCTTTAGATGATTGCCAACTGATTTTTTTGTAAGCTTGCGAGAACTGCTATAAAAACATCCATATGTGTATCATATTTTCTAGAAGCAAAGATGAGTATTGTTAATAACAGTAAAGTTTAAACATATTCTAATATCTTTGAAGTTATTGGTAGTGTTGTGTCGGTCTTTATCAAGGACCGAGGACTGCAGTCCGGTCCAATCACATTCGGTCCAGTCCAGTCCTTTTTGTCGATCTTTAGAAAAGGAAAAATATGTTTTTTACGTCGTAGCCATCGGCATGTTGTCAACATCTGTTAATGCTATGAAAAGAAAAATCCTTTATATGAGGAAAGTAATCTTCTGACTGACAAATATAACATTTTTTACTTTTGTTATTAATAGTATTAAATATTGGTTATTATTATTACAACAATAACTATTCGATGTTTATAGCAATACTTAAACATTAGCCTATAGTGGTTTAAACGGAAGGATTGTGAACTAATTATTTTAAAGAAACATTTAATGAGTAATGACAGACGATGAGTACACTGAAAAGCCTATATTATGATAAAAATGATTCCAAATTGTCTAATATATAATTTATGAACCCCTTTTGTTGCTATTGAATTAAGGCCCAGTATAATAAAATCTATACATATAATATTAGCAGTTAGAGCCTATTAAATAAATACTCTTTCAACATTTTATGAAAAAATAAAGGACTGACAAAAGACAATCTCAAGGACCGATCCCAAGGAGCGACAGTCCTAAAGACCGATAGGACCGGTCCTATGACTGGACTGGACCGGACCGAATAAATTGGGACCGAACAACACTAGTTATTGGAATACTCTTGGTCTGGTATTGAGGATCTCATTGTTTTTATGTCCTTTAAAAGAAAGGTACTTTGAGGAATGGGCAGAAGAAAAAATAGCTTAGTATATAATATTGGAAAATAATTTCATACAAAATGTATATATCATATAATATCTCTTTATTTGCTTATGTAACTTGTATAAAAGCTGTTGCAAATCGCAGTTCTATGGATTCAGACCGAGGGAAAACAATGATAACAATCGATATTTTACTGATTTAATATTGCTTATCGGCGTCTTATTTAATGATATTTTTCACATCATCATATAAGGAAGGGGACAAAGTAATCTATAATTATAATAATACATACTTATTGAGTTTGTTCTTAATCTGAACATCTCTTTTAATCCATCAAAATAGTTTTTTCGGGGTTTTTATTCCCTTTTCTAGTTTTTTTGTTAATAAAGGATGTATTAAAATAGCGATTAAGACATCCTGAATAAAAGCGTCGTTATATATTATAGATTAAAGCTTAGCGATGTTTTAGTGTCTGGCAGAGATAAAATATTTAAGCCTACTTATGGTTTTATTTATTTGTGAATCATGCTGTCAAGGAATTTTAATTAATTGAAATTCATTTTGAACTTTTAAAGTAAAATAAACAGAGCATTCTTATAATAAAAATGAGTTCCTTAGGTCACAGTGCTTTTAATTTTATATTATTTTTTTTATTATTTTATTTTTTTTAAATCGACTTTATTGATATTTTGTGTAATTAAATATAAATATATATAAAATAAACATTTTAGTTTAAAATTATTACACAAACAAAGTCATCGCACATTAATCGTCAACAAAGAAAACAAATACAAAACAGTGAGACAAAGTAAAGGAACAAAAGACAACATAACTTAAAATCAGAATCTTTTGTAAAAAACGTAAAAGTCGCTTCATGTTGATCTTTGCATTCTCGGCGCAGGAAGGGAAGAATTTAACCAGGTCATCCGCGAAATTCCAACGTCCTGCCGAATTCCCTGGAATCTTGATGCCGAGGGCAGAATAGCGAGCCGCCCCTGATATCATAATCACTCTCAGGTCATTTTCTCTGATCAGATCTCCAGAGGCTAAGCGCTCCGCCAGTAGGCTTTTACAGCTTGAGAGAGCAAATTCCATGGCCCTCGTCTTGATAGGAGCCTTGCAAATATTCGTGTGTGAGACCGAAGAGAATTAACGGAGTAGTATGTTTGTCTTCGATGTGTTTAATATTAATCTTATAAAATCCCTCAAAATCTTGAGTAAAGGACATCCATAAAAAGCATGGATGATTTAGTTGTAAAGGTTGCCACAATCCTTACAAGGAGTGAAAAAGAACACGTTTCCAGTGGAAATTTGGAACTGAGCTGTAAAGCGCTTTCCAGAACAACTCTTTGAATGGAGACAATATTCTACTCTTCCAGCTATTTGGTAAGTTTAGAGCTTTTAAATAGTGAACTGCAATTTTATCAGCTTCTTCTCTTGCGTTCGACACAAACTCATCCTCACGTGCCATGGAACAGGGGCAAGATGATAGGCTGCGGCTCTTTTTAGCTGAAAGAGGAACTTTCCACAAATTTTATTAGAAATTTAAATAAAAATAATGCATGAAACTTAACTATTTTTTAATCATTGGTAGTTATAACAGGAAATGTTTATGCTTGAGTATATATAAAATTGCCGTTCGTCGATCGTTTGTCGTTCGCCAAAAGTTATCATTATTTTTAAATTGAATAGTTCGTCATTCTGAAAAAATTGACGTCGTTATTTTCAGAAAGGATTTTTTCTCGCCATTCTAAAAAAAGTGCTGACGTTTTTTATAAAATAAATTTTCCCCATGAAATTAAAAAAACTTTGTCTTTTTTTGGCGCCAAAAACGAACGATAAAGAATTTTCCTTGTTGTTCGTCAAAAACTTTGTCGTTCATCGTTCGCGAACGACAACAAATGGACGATAAATCAACAAGTCTGATATATATATATATATATAATATATATATAGGTATATATATTGTAAGCTGACAACTCACTGTTGTATTAACTCATCTTCTAGTTCTAGACACTGACTTACATACCAATATTCGATACTGTTATTACTTGACATATACTACAGTTGATTAAACAAAGTTTGCAAGTGTTGCTTTATCGAAAAGTGATAACTATTCCCTTTAACGACATTGCAGAGTATTCAAACGCTCATGTCGAGGCTGAATAAATACAATACAACATATTTATTGAATAGGTGCAATTTCTATTTTAGATTGCCTTGATTACCCTAAGCCCACATTTTTTTACAGGAAGGACTGGGTAATGAAATCCAATTTACAGACGACTGTGAGGCATCTCTTGCCATTTTAAAGAAGAAAGAGACGACAACAACGGTCAAACCTATGCCGGGGACAAGAAGAAGAACCCTACCAAAATTTGAACACTTCCCTGAGCCTAAAGACTCTTTAGAGTCCTGTGGTTCTGATTGTGAGAAGGAGGTGAACGTTCGTGAAAGCACCCTGGTTAAGCCCATAAGGAAAAAAGTAGATAATATATTTATTCTTTGGTTACAATACTTAATTATCTAATATTTTTTATCATAGATATAATCGTGGAGCTCTTAAGAACCGAAGATACACCGCCATCAAAAAAGTTCCTCGGAAAACAGCGACCAACACTGAAAATAAAACAGAATTGGAATCCAATCCCAGGGAAAGGATTACTCCTTTGAAAGAAAATAAGGACATTATCCTGGAGAGGTATATGACTACGACGATCAAAACACTGGCGAAGGATTTCATCCACGTATGGAATATCCAAAACGACCCCATTTACGTCGCAACCAGTTATCTACCAGAGAGAAAACTCAATTGTCTCGATCCCAATACCTAAAGCGAGATTTTGGGCCCTCAGCAGCTGATACATCAACATCTACAGCTCATCCCCATGAACCCTTTCATACAACTACAATCCAAATATCCCAATTTAACCCTTCAAGAGATAGATATTCTGATCCGCAGGAAGTTCCTCCTCCTCCTCGTGGCTCATATGGAGGTCCTCGCAGACCCATTCGCAGACGACGACCCCCACCAGAGGAACCCGAGGCACCCATCGGCTTTAGAATACGAAACAGGGACTATGGCCAGTTCAGTGCTGATAACCCAGAACCTTTCCATCTGCAAATCCACCTCGACCACGAGGGGACGTTCTAGCTCCACGGAGTGATCAGGAATTGGAGACGGAGCCCACTCGACCCCGGGCTGAGAATCCTATTCACAACTTTTTCTCATTCATATCTAAGCCCCGACATTGGTTCCAAGGTCACCGCCCATCTAGCCCTGGAAGTAATCGCCTGGAAGAGCCGCTCATCAACCTAAAGCGCAATAGAGACACCATGGCCTACCTCCAAATGCAGGAAAGGGCAAAGCAGCGACATGGCTTTCGCAGACGCTTTCTCACTCCCTCCCCACATGATCAGAGAAATGGTCAACCCAAACTACGAGTCTCCTCCCGTCGTAACGGTGCACCCATTTTCCACCCCACAGACTCTGAGTTCTTTGGAAGGGAAAAGGCTGAGAGGAACATCTCTGTGGTTCCACATGAGCTCCTGAGCAAGTCTATTTCTTCCCCTTCATATCACGATAATCCTCAGGCGGAGAATAGATTCGACCCCCTTAAGATAAACAGTGAGTCGGGTTTCAAGCCTATTGTTAAGGGCCCAGGGAATCAGCCTCTTCTTGCATTCAATGTGATGGAAAGAACAGGCCCTGTCTATGAGGATCATTCAACTTTAGACAATAATCAAACCTTTCCTGAAGAACTGTATGCCAAGAACCCGTTAGGATAACACCTAGTCCACAAGCGGAAACCTCAACAAGGGACTATCTCAAAGAGGTAATGAAAGTATGGGGTTAAAATGTAAGAATAATGATAGTAGTAGGGATGAAATATATATACATTTTATCAATGAACTCGCAAAAGTTTATGTTTGTGGGTTTATGTACCATATATGTTGAATGTAAATGTTTGCCAATATTCTCAGTGCTGATAATTCATATTTTGCATTAAATGAACCTAAATGAAGTATAAAATTATATATATATATGTGTGTGTGTATATAAACGTCTAAACAAATGTATTCAGAAAAAGCAAAACAGAATGATAGTAATTATTAAGCAATTAGTCTTATAAATAACGAAATTAATAAATTAATAGTATTACAAAAAATATGTATATACAAACATTTTCGAAAAATGGATTATTAGGAGTAAATTTTGGGGGGAAAATTAAACTGTATGAGATGACAAAGTTTTCAGGCCATTGCATAACAGGGAACTAGAGAAGTTGCCCACAGAATAATTGCTCACCAATGTCCAATATCCTATCATTGAGATCGTCATTTGGTTTTAACCTCGAACTAACTATGAATATTTCCGTTGATGGCCCATTAAATGGTAATTTTCTAGTCCCAATATTACCTACTTTAGGCCAGAAGAATATAAAGCAGATTGACTGTGGATTTGTAACCCCATTATAGGTTTAGGTCGACAATGCCTTATATTGATGTAGGTTTTGTAACTCCAATATGCCACTATTGCGACAAGCAGGACTCAGTGTATTTGAAGCGAAATATGAAATAATTGTGGAGTGCAGAACCCAAGGGCCTATTGTCATTGTTGTACTCCTTGTACCTCCCATTGGCCGTAGAATTTAGCCCCAATATGTAGTAATTGTGATAGGCAGGACCCAAGGGCCAATGAAATCGAAGGACTTCAAAAATTATTTTACTTTTCTTCATTTAACAATTCTTGGTGGAGTAGAACCCCGATGCTTTGAGCATACTACTAAAGAAGAGTCCGGCGAAGCTACATCAAATCCTGTTGCGTATTTTTTTTACATTGTAAATCGCAGGAAATTTTATGTTTATTAATATCATTTACTATATCAAACCATATATGCAAACAGTAATATTTGAAATCGTATAATGATTTTGGTTTTCTCCTTCCTTGATGTAAAGCAAAATGGAGAAACATTTAAGGATTTCCACGTCCCACTAGGCATACCACAACATTAATCATTGGCCTTGACACGGGAACTGTAACATCTGCAATTTGACAAATGAATCTTTGACAGGGGTCACGGGAATGCTTTGAAACACACACACAGTTCAGTGCGGGTATTTGGGACATGTCTGAAGGGACTAAGGTGATACAGGAACATCTGTATTTAAAAAAGTATAAAGTATTAATAAAAACAAACATATATATATATATATAATATTTTTTGGTTGCATGAATACTTCTTAAAGCTTATTTTAAACTTTTTATGGAGTGCAGAGTTTCTTCATAATTTTAAACACGGAACACCCAAAATATGAAATATCAAAGAAATCACAATTGTATCCATAACTACTTTGATGATAATACAAACTGACCTTATCAATGATTAAATAATTTTTAATTTAACTTCAAACCCTGCCGAATGTGTATTTGATTACTTCATTTTTAAATAATTGTCGCCAAAAAGTTGAAAATCGACCTTCTACACACAAAAAATCATATATCGTAATGATTATATATCGTTCTTCAAATTTTATGTATTCATCTGCTGAAATCTCAAAAATTGATTATAATTTATAGCTTCATTTCAATAGAAAATATCCTTGAACATATGAATTATTTTCAACAATTTAGTAAAAATTTACAAAGTTTGTAGGCTATAAAATCAAGAAAGAAATATTCGAAACATTGTATCTATATGATCTGTAGATAAAGGATTTTTCGGAAAAATATTCAAGCTTTCTTAAATAAATAAATAAAATATTAAATTAACTAAAAAAATAATTTTCCAAGATAATAAAACGAACCATTACCAAATGCAACCTTAAAATAATTTACTAGGACCAAAAATCATTCTATTGCTATATTAAGATTACAACTGATCCATGTAACTGAAATATTCGGAATCTATATCTTGATAAACAAAGCTCAATTTATTAATATGCAAAGGCACAGGTTATCTTGCTTACTGAAGAACAAATGTGATTACTGTTTGTTCATCATATATTATATATATATATATATCGTAAATTCTATTCTACCTTGGACTCAAGACTCGACTTCAGTTCGTACTCTTGGATCCTAACCTCAAACAACAAACAAATATGTGTATGTATATATATATATATAGGGTTGTTCTTATTTTTCAAATGTTTGAAATGTTAGCAACTTTGTAGATTTTCTGTTCTTGGTGATAAAAGAAGACGACATACACAGTTTGAACAAAATCGGTCAACATTACGAGGTCGCGCAACGAGGTCAAAGTTTTAAAAATTTAGTAAAAATATAGTTTTCCACAAATTTCTTCAAAAGGTGGACGTACAGACTTTAATAATAATTATTAATTTAAGGAAATCTAATTTACTACAGACGTATGTTTGATGTTTTTTAATAAAACAAAGTTTCAGTAAAAACAAAGCAGAAAGGGAGTGTGTATTGTTAGCTTATTTCATGGCTTTTTTGTATCAATTAACTTCACTCGCCTGTAGAAGTGACTTGTTCGCTTCAGAGTAAAATAATACTTTTTGCGTTCCGTTCACAAGCCTGATATATATATATATATATATATATATATATACAGGGGCAGAGTGGCCAGCGGGAGTACCGGGTACTATTCCCGGTGGACCGCTGGCCTCAAGAAACATAAACGCCATTGCCAACATCCCAATGCATAAGGGCCTGTATAAGGCCGGCAAGGGTATAATTGTCCCGGGATAATAAATGCTTCCAACTCTTCTATCTATATTATATATATATATGCATATAACTCAGAGTTTGAAGTATAAACATAATCCTAATCACTTTGATTCAATTATATTTATTACTATTTTGAACCATTGTTTTTGTCAAAATTGAGTCGAAAATACTCATCTTGGCAGTTGAATACAAACATTTTATTAGCATATAATTCCTTCCTTCAAGCATGCAATGTGAATAATGGGATAAGATAGAAAATAACGTGGTTGTGGATGTTGCTATTTTCTTTTGTGCGTGTGTGTTCACTGGTGCAAGGTCATGTGTAATATGTTTATGGAGAATAATACTAATTGAACGGGTTCAATATGAAATTGTATAGGAAAAACAGTGGTCAAACAAATCGATTTCATTGCAGTTACTGATTTTTTAAAAGAAGAAAATGAAACATCTTTGTAATCTACACTTTAAAATAAATAATATAACTGAATTAAAATATTTCCTGGCTCTGATCGATTTCAGAGGCAAAGCAAGGAAAAAATTATTTCAAATATAAACGATGAAGAAATAAATGAATGTATATCTTCCCTGTTGATGTTTCATTAAAAATATCGAATGAAGATAAAGAATAAGGGAATACGCCACGGATTATTAAGTTGTAATTTAATTTAAACTTTCTTTTGATTAAAATACTTATTGTACACTGTGATTAGGCTGAATATATGTAAGTATTTAAGATGATTAAAAACTATTATATATTTTGGAGTGTGGAACATTGTTTGATCATAATATTTTCCCCTATTTTTAATAGCATTTTTGATTGAATTTTGAACATTTTGAAATAAGTTTTTCCTCTACAATTTTCCTTATTACCTATAAATATAATCAATTATTGTTTCAATTTACGTACTATTATTATGTTTATTTTAAAATTGTATGTATGTACATATATTTTGCATGAGTCAGCTTAATTTATTTTCTCAGGTTGATACTCCTTATGATGAACCTAAGGGCAATACTTTTATATACTCATATAGCCAAAACACAACACCAATCCCAGAGGTGTCCTCACCCCTTCCCGCTACAGCTTCCGCCGAACTCCTACCCAAGGATTGGACTAAGAGTCCTACCCGTGCTTCGCGTCGATAAATTCCACTCTGCGGACTTTGACTCCTTCACTCAGCTTCCAAGGGTCCCGTCCTCCCAGGGCTTAAATAAGGCTTATTACACTCCATATACGAAGGGATAGAATTGACGATCCAAATCAACCCCTCCTCTATACAAACTAGTTTATCAATGTTTTAGGCTTATTTCAATTTATTTTTTGTTCATTCTTTTGTGTGTTCTCTATTACTTTCCTGGTGTGTAATTTAAGTATGTTTAGTAATAATAATAAATGTCTTAAATGTAAAATATATTTAATAATTTGTTAAATTTTTCTTTCAAAAAGCCTGCATACGAAGGTCAATAGCAGGGAAATTATATATAATAGGCGTAATTAGGGATCCATTCTGCTGTTGTTTGATTAGCTTATTCATTGCCGTTGCGTCATGCTTGGAAAATGGTGGGAGGAAGGGGAAAAGAGGGTCTATAGCAAGGAGTACAGAGAGAAAATCTCCCTGTGGAACGTCATTACATATAATTGTCATGCATTTATTTGAATAAGGTGTCCAAATATATTACTCCCTTTGTTACATAACATTACATTCCTTTTCACTTGTCGCCTTATTTTATTGAAGGCCTCTTCAACTTTATGAAACATTTAACATATATTTAATTGCACGGTAAATTTATTCGACAATTGTATATCTAATTATGAATTACTCTGTGTTTATAATATAAAATCAAATAATTGATAATAATCCGTTAAATAATTGTAAAAACATAACAAAAACATGAAAAATTTTTTAACACTTTAGCCAGTGTCCTCAATGGCTGGCCTCAGGTTTTCCTTTTAGGTGAAATTAATCCTCGAGAGAGAGAGAGCTCTTCAGCCGTACAAAGATCATATAGTCCAACACAAACATGTAGAGCTTGTAGAAATCTGGCTCCCTCACATATCTTAACTAAAATCTGAACTAAAGCGTTAAAGTGAAGTAGCGCATGCAAGGAAAAAGTTAACAAAAAAATTGGCCAAAATTTTGGTTATTTTTTAACGTTAGATGTCGCTAGTCCATGAAATTACGTCACAACCCTATTTTAAAACCGTTTTAAAGGGATTAATGATGATCTGAAATATATATAGAGATATAAAGATATAGAGAGCTGATTGGATCCTTCAGAGAAATACGTCATTGTGACCGTAAAACTTTTAAAAATATATACAGTAAACCCTCGATATAACGAACTATATGGGGAACGGCAGGGTCGTTATATCCAAAAGTTCGTTAAATCCGAAGTTCGTTAAAGGGGGCTCTGGGCTGTAAAGTATATCCTGCAGGAGTGACGACGAACTGCCGCTGGACACATTTGGCAGATTAGTGAGGAGGTCGAAGTCACAGACACACTGCTGGTCTCAGACTCTGTCCTAGACCTCTTCTCGGCTGGGGAGGGCCAGCCTTGAAGAAGTCAGAGATCTTCGTCTGCATCTTCCTCTGCTACACCTCACGCATGAGTTCAAACCGCATGATCCGCAGCAGCTCATAATTCGGGTTCGGTAGCCTTAATATAACGAACTTAGGTTCGTTATAACTGAGGCTTGTTCGGCTAGCTCCAGGAGGTTCGTTTATCCGAAGTTCGTTATACAAAGGGGCGTTTATCGAGGGTTTACTGTAGAGAGTTTATTCTCTACATCATTCATAGATTCTATCTCTAAGATCAGCTTACGATGACGTCGTATAAATTAATTTGTTTATTTTCCACACACAGAAACATTAGAACGCTGTTTCTCTGCCATTGAAGGGAATCAGCTCTCTATATCTTTATATCTCTATGGAAATATATCAAATCACTACAACATTGTTCGAGATTCCATTCCTTACTTCTATTTGTTACTTTGTTATTATGTTACGGACTAAAGAAGAACTAAAACTTTGGCCAATTCCTTTTGGGAAAAGGAAGAATCTTATGTTATGCATGCGCTACTTTACTTCAACGCTTTAATCTGAACATGCTGAAAATCATGTATTATATTGAAGCATTGTTTATAGTTTTTCTACCGCTCAATAATAAGAGGAGTTTTCTATCTCTCGTGCTAAGCAACTAGCGGACATTAATTACTCTCTTTTATACCTCCCATACCGAAAGACTTTTTTATTATTTTACTACCAGGGTGTGTTTTTTGGAGGGAACATTGTGGGCGTCATTTTCTACTAATCTTATATATATTTTTTGGGATAAATAAGAGGTCCTCCTCTTCTCTGCCTCTCATTCAAAATATACATCTTACCATATTCACACCTAACCACCTTGTTTTTTTGTTCCAGTTTTGGGTAAGAAAAGAGTTACTTTAAACTTTCATTCTATATGTAAATATACTTTAAGATATTTATCATTAATATTTACACATATCGGAGCGCGATAGCGTGTGCGTTAAGGCGTGTTCAACTCTCAATGTTAGGGGCGCAGGTTCGAATCCCGAGAGGGGAAGGTCATTTTTGGTCTGCTACCTCATTGATAAGATCCTAGGTTCGAGTGACTAATTTCAATGCTATAATGCTTATTTATATCCAGTCGGATGTAATTCTATCGAACCATATAGGCAACAAAAAATACACTCCACTTATATCCCTGGTCCTTCGGATATTTGAGGTTTTACTGGCTTTTCACAAGATCCTTATGGGCTTTCAACATGGTCGGATTTACACTGGATCCTAACTTTTATAGAGAGTTGTCTTATTTTGCAATGGCTTGTCTGTACTTTTTTCCTTAATGTCCATTTCATCCATTTTCTTCCTTTTGTAAAACCAGTATCCCCATTCCTACGGTACGAGCCACCCTGGACATTTTGTCTACTACTACTGCCTTTCTCAAGGACGCCCGACAAGGACTGCTTGTGTACAAAACTAATTAACCATAGTAGATAGATGCAATGTTTGCACCAATTTAAGCGTATGGACCGGCCCCCCTCCTTGCAGTGAGGAGTTAATTCTACAAGTCGTATTCAGGTCATCAGAGCTCCATCATAGTATTCATGTCACCTAGGTATGAATATTCCTTGTGATACCCCTTTGTAAATATATGCTGGATGCAACCGTATTTTCTCACTTGAAATTGGTCTGAAGTTGTTTTTTTAGGGAATCTTCCTACACACCTTTCAGACTTTTGCAGGAAATTGTATCATCTCATTGATGGCACGACTGCAAAGGAGCATCACAACAAGGGGCATCCTATGTTGAAGTTCTGAGCACATTGTTCCATATTTTGAAAATGGAGATGATAATTTAAATTGAAAACTTCTTAGATTTTTAACCTCAGAGCTTAACTGGATCTGAAAATAAAACTACTCATAGATAGTCGATATTTCTTGCTATCTTTCTTACTAATAAAGATAAAAGCTGTAAAAATAGTTGTACAAAATATTTCTTATAATTTTGCTAAAAAATACAGGTCTATATATTGAGTCTAAAAGTCTAAATTATTAATATATTGGTATGGATTTATCAAAATAATATATATCTAACTAGAGGCATATATACACTCAGAGAGTGTGTACCTCCGCGATCCCCACACATTCCTATTCAACATTCTCCCTTTCCACACACCCGATTTTCTATCTCTAATCATTGTTACCTCCGCCGAAGGAGGTATTGTTTTCAGGGCGTGTTTGTTGGTTATTTGTTTGTCAGCAGGATAACTCAAAAGTACTGAACGGATTCGAATGAAACTTTGTGGAGTTGTTAGAGATGCCAAAATTTAATCACGTGTTCCTTTTGGCATTTCCAAGTGTTTTTTAATAGGCAAATGAGCAAAATACTACTAATAATAATAATGAAATGGGGTCTCTATTCAGGGAGTAGGAAAGAACAAACGCTAAAAAAATATTCATTGACGTATTATTGTTGATATATCAGCTCAGGACTATGTTTAACCCAGTGACGTAGCTTAAACTTCTTCCGTCTTCCCATCTCTGAGTGCTTTTTTAATATGCAAAATGAGCTAACAGAGAGGAAACAATGATTAGAGATAGAAAATCGGGCGTGTGAAAGGGAGAATGTTTGAATGGAATGTTGTGGGGATCGGCGAGGTACACACTCTCTGAGTGTATATATTTCTTTTATATTTTCTTTGCTCTCTCCTCACTTATTATTCACCAAACACACTTACTTACGTAGACATATATGATTGGGGATTGTAATTCTGTTAAGTGATTCATAGTGGGGAATCGGCGGAGGTTTGCACTCTCTGAGTGTATATAGCCTCTAGTTTTTCTTTGCTCTCTCCTCACTCATTATTCACCAAACACACCTACTTATTTAGAATATATGATTGGATTGTAATTCTGTTAATGATTCATTAGGTGGGGATCGGCGGAGGTTTGCACTCTCTGAGGTATATATGCCTCTAGTATTTTCTTTGCTCTCTCCTCACGTCATTATTCACCAAACACACTTACTTATGTAGACATATGATTGATTGTAATTCTGTTAAGGATTATTAGGTGGGATCGGCGGAGGTTTGCACTCTCTGAGTGTATATATATGCCTCTAGTTTCCTCTCTGTTAGCTCATTTTGCATATTAAAAAAGCACTCAGAGATGGGAAGACGGAAGAAGTTTAAGCTACGTCACTGGGTTAACATAGTCCTGAGCTGATATATGAACAAACCAACAAACGCCACGGAAAACATAACCTCCTTCGGCGGAGGTAAATATACCGAACTCGCTACAAAAAACGGTTTTTACTATTAATTAGCGTGGATTAAGCCACATGTGAGTTAATTTGGTTTCAGTGATCGCCATTGTGAGCTTTAATATCTACCTTTATCTGCTGAAACCTGATCTATAGTGATAGCTTGAATGTGCCGGTTCCTATCATAAAAACATACATATATCATTGATTAGCCTGTCCATAACATGAGTTCACGTGAAACCTTCGAGGCCTTTTTATATAGAAAGATATGAATATTTAAATGGCCCTCTTGGAATGTAATTTAACGTACTCTAATTTAGATTCGATGAGTAGCGGCAAAACTCTCCTGAGGATTATCCTAAGTGAATAACACTTTAATAATTAAGTATTAATTAGAATGATATCACCATGACAAAAGTTTTCCTGGATACAATTTTGGTCAAACTCAAGTCTATATGTATATTTTTGGTTTGATCAATGACGAATAAGGTGCAGTAAAACACATTATGTAATAATAAGCCATACGTCCAAGCCTAAACAAACAAACTATAATTTTATTTTTATGCGAATGTTGTTGTTCAGACACAAGAAAAAACTAGAGGCATATATACACTCAGAGAGTGCAAACTCCGCCGTCCCGGGGTCTTTATTAGCCTTCCGAGGCGGATTTTTCACGACTAGGGCGGCGTAGAGGAACGGGGGGGGGGGGGTTCCCCTCAACGTAAATTCCGAGAGGAAGACGCTCCCGGTACCCAATTTCACAGCACGCGACATCTATTGGCAGAGTAGGCTAACTTGAAATATTTATTAGTATTTAGCTCATTTTGCATCTTAATTCTGCATTCAAAGATGTCAAAATTTAATGACTTGTTCTTTTGGCATTTCCAACCACTCCACAAAGTTTCATACGAATCCGTTCCGCACTTTTTGAGTTATCCTGCTGACAAACAAACCAACCACCCACAAACCACGCCCAGTGAAACAATACTCCTTCGGCGGAGGTAATAATCTTCTCTTTTTAAATTGTTTTCAATCAATGCCAACATATAGTTTAAGAAATATATTGAGTATTGATAGTCTGTAACAAACTGTATCTAATCAAAAATGGACGATCCTCAGACAACAAGCTAAAAATAAATATTTCACACATCCGAAAAATGGTTCAAATTGTCCAGCACTTTAAAAGTAAGAGCCAAATTAATCAAGGAAGCGAGCGAAACAACATATTGTACCAATTTTATATCCAAGTATGATACAATGACTATTTTGATCTCCACTGCAGCTAGGTACTCAACCTAATACATTAAATACCTGATGTAAATTGTTCCTTTTGGTGTATTTAGTCACATTTTATCTCCTCCTGCTCAAAGAAATAACTTTATTTCTTAAAAAGCTTAAAAAAGTTAATTAAAAGTTCAAGAAAATTAATAAATATGATTATAATTTACCCCTTCTGCGGAAGTGATTAATCCTGGGAATTTACAAATTTTATTGTACCATATTTATTTTACTATGTTTTGCTACTTTTATTAGAATTGAACTAATTTTTGCTATTGATTGATATATTGTGTTTTTTTTTAATATTAATGAATAACACTTTAAATTTAGGGAACTAATTTTAAACTACATTGATTACACTATGTAACAAGATTTTGAAAGAGAAGGGAGGGAGTATTTTGTCCTCACTCCTCTCCCTTCTTTTTTTCTTCCTATCCAGGTTACACTAACTGCCGTTACCAAGGGTAATCGTATATTCTCATATCAAAAGATCAATTTTTGGGGGAGAGTACGTATCTGCTTATATCTCTTAAAGTATAGCGATTTTTTAGAACACAAAATATATCAAATGAAAGCTTGGTTAACCAGCTTAATAATTTGGTATACTAAATCATGTCAATTTAATAAGTAGAGAGTTATATGCACATTAAAAAAGCCTATCTCGCGTACAAAATGACGCATATAATGGATTATGTATGCGTCAGAGATAAAGTAAAATTTTGAGAGGATACCTTGACGCACATCTAAGAAACACATTATGATTTATTTTTTTCATAATCGATTTCTTATAGGTCCATACAGGCTCTGAATCATATGATGTAACTCAGATTGTACTGAATTCTGAATTGATAGAATGCAACTAAGGTCATTTTTAGATTTATCATCTAAAGTTTTACTAAACTTAAAAGTACTATTTTACTCTGAAGCGAACAAGTCATCTTCTACAAATCAACTATGAAATAAGCTAACAATACTCACTCCCTTTCTTGCTTTGTTTTTACTGAAAACTTTGTTTTATTAAAAAGCATCAAACATACGTCTGGTAGTAAATTAGATTTCCTTTAAGTTAATAATAATTATTGAAGTCTGTAACGTCCACCATTTTGAAGAAATTTGCGGAAAACTATATTTTTACTAAATTTTTAAAACTTTGACCTCGTTGCGCGACCTCGTAATGTTGACCGATTTTGTTCAAACTTTGTATGTCGTCTTCTTTTATCACCAAGAAACAGAAAATGCTCAAAGTCGCTAACATTTCAAACATTTGAAAAATAAGAACAACCCTAGTGTAAAGGGAGAAATAACACAAATCAGTTCTGTTGAATAATGTAACGACGCTCACCAAAGAGATTTACTACGAAGGAAAGGATGAAATGAAGATCAACGCAATAATAACAAAAGTTCAAAATATTATATATGGTCAAAGATCTACTCCAACTGTTAATACTCATGGGCAATTTTTGATACAAAGATATTTTTTTTTTAATAGTTATAAATTATATTTCATTCATACAACATTTTTGTAAATAGAAAAGTGGTAGGGGACAAATGGTCAATATATAAAGTTTAAAACACGAAAAATGCTTTTAAAAAAATAAAACTTGGATTCAATTTTTTCATAAAATATATAAATGTTTATTAATAATTGATTCGGTCTAGGAGGGAGATGTATCTTTCCACCAACTTGTCCAGTCCTATAGGGAGAGGGTTCCCCTTGACCCGCGAGGCGTAAAGAATTCCTTGAACCTTGGAATTATAGACTCTATTTGAAAAGCGTTCTCATAACTGGGGGACGTTGATATTAGCCAGTCTGGGGGTTCAAGGTGTTCACCGTATGCCCTTTGTATTTTTTCCTCTACTGACTTAACAACAGGGATAATGATTGGGCAGAAATAGAAAAAGTGGAACGAGGTCTCCTTCTCTTTCCACACCAGTGGCATAGTTGATCTTCTGAATGGATCTTCGATTTACTCATGAAGAGAGATGAAGTTGCCAGCCTGTATCGGAGCCATTTCTGTCTTGAATCTGAGAAGGGATTCTTCATTATGATTTGAGGACATAACGAGGACACATTCCTGCTTTGATACAAAGATATCAATGCGTATCAAAGCAATGTGCTGGAAAATATTAGGAAACTGTGCTCATTCTTAAAATCTATATTATTTTCAGGGAAAAGAGTATTTGCTTTACTTACATAATAATGCACTTTTTGCTCCTGGATTAGCCACACTTCATCAAAACAGTATGAAATAACGAAATGGTAGATAATTTATTATTTAAATTTGCCATATACCAGTACCGTATATACCTATCATGCTATCAGAGATAACAGAGACTATTGCCTAAGTTTCTCTAAAGCCGTTATTGATTATGAAAAAAAGCCAGTTATATTTTTATAATAATGGAAGGGAATGATGAACTCCTCGTTTAGTTGCCGGATGACTAGGCCTGGATCCTCTTATCTTCACAACAAATATATGTCTACACGATAGAAATAAAGGTTATATTATATTATTAGGGATACCTTCCATACTTTCCATTCACAGCAAATAGTTTTTGAAAGATTCCAAATATATGTGCCATTATTTTAATGATATATATATATTTGTTATTCAATATTGTTTTGAGGGATATAATTTTCTCTTTATATTCTTTCACATCCTATATTACACATACTATATGTCATATTTAACATAATAATGAATATGTATAATGTATTCCCTCCCTCTCCCTTTTTTTACCAAGGTAGTTAAACTTTGACATAAAAAGGAGGGAGTTTCCTTTCCAGGTACTATAGTATTCCCTGTCAGAGGTCACGTCATGAACAGAGGAAAGGAAGAATCCTCAAGAGGGTTTAATCTGGTATATTTTATCGAGAGGGATAAGGGATGAAACAAAGGACAGTTTTTTTTTCAGTGAGACATGTATTTCTCTTCGTCTCATCTTATCATGGAAACAATGCTAGTGCATGGGTAGCATAAACTTATCTTCCTCGCTGATTACACCAAGGAAATGATTTAGGTAAGAATGGCGGCCTTTTTCTCGTTTGAATGATGGCTGAACGCCCAAGGATTTTCAATTCTAACACCCATTGACTATTTTCGCGAACATGTTTGGTTTAAAGAAATGGAACAAAAGAAACCCCACTTGATATTTTGAAATAATGCATTATTTCATAATATCACGGCTCTCGTGACTGTCAATGTGAGAACATCAACTCTGACATAAGAAGGTTATACTTCATTTAGTGTCTTATATAATGGGTCGTTTAATAATAGGTACATTAAAGTGACAATCATGAATTAAAACATTATTTACAAAAATGAAAATAATTATGTATGTTGAAAATGATAAATCTTTAAAGTGTGAACAAGTAAATTAAAAGGTAATTAAAACTTACAAATGTCAAACAGTTTGTCATTTACGTTAATTTATTTTATGTAGATATTCCTAATTCGATAAAATCCCGGAGCATCGTGTCGTTGGTGGATGCTTTTGTGTATATTACATTTTGTGCCTTTATAAAACGTTAAGTTGCATTTACTTTGAGTTCTTACTTTTCCAGAAAATAGGTTAAAAATAATATTTTTAGATCTAACTTCGAAGCTACTGGTCAATTGACTTGATATTGATGTATAGGATTACAATATTTTGATTTCTTCAAAAATTATATAAAGAAAAAGATTAATGTTTTCTTACGACCTCCAGTATTTCTATATAAAAATATATCAAACAGGATTATAATATCAGTACATAAATAAGATTAAGAATCATTTATAATTTGATTGCTTCACTTAAAAAAAATATTTCAAATTCCTTCAAAACTCCTTTTTTCATAGACAAATCACACTAAATTTAGAACTTAAGAGGTATTTTCCCCCTTAAGATTTGAAATACATAATTGCGTCATCATTATAAGCCTTATGAGTATTTTGTTCATCTTATATTATATATTATTAGTTGATTACACTTGGTGACAACCAAAAATCTTCAGGGGTCTTCATCTGATTTAGAGTAATTTTAGTTTCTATATATATATATATATATACAGTGGCGGAGTAGCCAGCGGGAGTACCGGGACTATTCCCGGTGGGCCGCTGGCCTCAAGAAACATAAATGGCTGTTGACAGCCTCCCAATGGCATATTGGGTCCAGTATAAGGCCGGCGAAGACATAATTGTCCCGGAGGAAAAATTCTTCCCACTTCGTTCCTGTATATATATATATATATATATATTAGCCTGTCCCTTTTTTAGTTCAATCGCTCCAATTTTTTGCTCCAAGCAATTTTCTGCTGCGTAGTGATGAAAATGTGAGATTAAGAAAGTTTCAGCCTTCAAATGCCATTTTTGTGACTGCAAAAGCCACTCAAAGTTTCAAATAGGCCGTTTTTGGGGTCAAAAATGACGCTTTTGAAGTGGCTTGTGCAGTCTGAGTTTTAGTGATATCGAGTTAATTTTTTTCTAAGGATTGTTTGAAGTCTCATCTTCCAATAACTTTTTTGGAGCAATCAAGCAAATTTTTGGCCCGTTAAGTAGGCCTCTTTTGGTCCAAAATAGGCATTTTTGGCTTTTTGCTAAAATTTGCCCTAAACTTTATCTTAGCAATTTTGTTATTTCATGGCAAAATAATTGTCTTATCATGATGCACGTTTTGTGCAATTTTCATAATGATCAAAATGATTTTGACTTTTTTATGGAAAATATCGTGTTTATTGTTATAAAATATTGTACATTTGCCGAAAGAAAATCGCTATTAATACTTTACAATATTATTTATATCCTCATGGAATAAAGTTTTTTGAATTATGTTTCCTAACTTTAATAATTATATTTATATTTGTTTTCAAGATGTTTAAAATAACTACATAAAATGTTAATAGGTACGTTTTCCACACCAACGAGCGCACTACCCTTTTTGTGTGGATGGCCCCCCTAGAGATCTATTCATATACTGTGGCATATTTGAAAGTCATATTTGATATTTTTAAAGATTTTCTTTGTATTCCTTAATTAATTAATTTTTAATTCCATATGATGAGATATAAGACGCCGGTACTATGTAGGTAGTCTCATCCATTCCATCTTTTCCTTGACCATTACAAGCAAGTTAAACATAAGAAAAGAGTTTCGGTTCACCAATTTTCGATAAGCTTGGCCACCGATTAACAATAATAATTGTATCTTTTTTTAATTTTTGTTTGTTATATCTGGTTGAAAAATATCTTTATTTTTTTCTAATAGTAATCGAAATGTCCAACCTTTCTTGATCCGGTAAGCTTTCGCCTCCAAGACTTAAAGGAATCATACTTCCATGTAAATACTAAGTTAAATATACTTTTCAAATATTTTTTGGAAAGTGATAGACTGCTGTTTGATAAAGCTTTATTTCCCAAACAACTTCTATATCTCTTTTGGTATAGACGTATTTTGGTGTGCTGTCAAAAAAAAAACCATCTGGAATTGTTTAAAGAAATTGTTTTGGAAATTATTTTACTTCCTTCTGTAAGGCCAAGAATCTCCAACTTAATGTATTGGACGGCGTTCGACATAAGCCGAGCATGGTGTATTGTTGCAGGGAGTTTTATGTAAAGTTGTTTTAAATTTGGATACATATAAAATGTTCATAGGGTGTCAATTGTCTATAGTCTTATCTATGCATTTAATTTTTAATCCGTATTTTTTTCAAAGTTTTTAATATTTCATTCGCTGCTTGATCATAATGAAATTTAATCATAATTTAAAAAGTTTAAATGGGGTTCATGTTTATTTTTTGAAATTCGGAATATTTTTTTTAAAGGTCCTTTTCGGAGCCAGTCAAGATCCAGTATAACTTTGACGATTTTTTGATATGACACTCCTATACATGATGTCTACAAGCAAGAAGTAGTAAGGGTCGCTCGAGGAATATGTTTAGTCTATCATTCACTCCGCTTTCACTCTCTTAAAGGCTGTCGTGTCAAATACAAGTCCAGAACTGTTTTCTATATTATCATGTTATTCAAGTACTGATTTTGTTGGCTTTGGATTCTTCAGTTGATTTTTTTACATGAGAGAATTCCTAAAGATATATGTCTCCAGTTGTTTTAAATGTGTGACTGTGTTCGAACATTGCAATGCTTGAACTGTGTATTACACTATTTGAGCTCCCAATTTACATTCTTGGTTTAGAAGCGATTGCTCTTCTGTTTTAGATATATCCGACGAATCAGACTTATAATCTTCAGTATAACTTGAAGAAATTTAATCAATCGGCGACAAAAAATTGTAGGCTTATTTTCATTAATTCTTTGATAGTTTTGTTATAATCTATTCACTGAATTCATGTACCACTTATCCATTTATCCTATGATAAAGAGTCTAGAGCCTCGTTGATCGACAAGATATATAATATTGCCTGCTTATTTTTGTATGTTCTTTTTCATCCATGTGCAATCTAAATCTCTGTATTTTGTTATACTACTTATAAAAACTTTTGGCGGTGTATCTTCTGGAAACTTTTCTCAATTGATCATTTTGCATTCTGTGTTTCGATGTTTCAATTTTTGTGAGATTGGATTAACTATTCAAATTATATTTATTATGATCTTGTCTATTTAGTTTTTTTTCACAGTTCATGGAATATATACAATAAACAAATTATAAGGTATATAAAAGATGCTAATACGTAAAAAAAATACATTATTAAACATTATAGTTTAAATTTTTAGCATCCAAGCTGAACTATCTTAAAATACATATCAATTAAAAACACGTAAAACCGAGATGACAAAAATAAACGAAAAACACAGAAAATTATAAAAAGTCCTTTTGTAGTTTCCAAATTTCTTTAAAGCTTATTTATGGCGTCATTATAAAACAGGGACCGGGAAGGGAAGTATCGGATTTCATCGGCGGTTAGTGTCCACGAATCACCAAAGACGGAAGGAATTTTGAGGTCCAAAAAGGCGAATCTCGCCGCAGCAGAAAGAAATATTGGCCTCAGCTCTGAAGCTTACAGAGGATGATATGTTGTTAATCGTTTGGCTATTAAAGCCTTGGCAGAAATAAGGGCATTGTCAATTGCCTGCAGTCTTGAAGAATTTTCACGACCTCCAACTCCAAATAATATTGAAGCCTTGATGTATTTCTCTGCATTTTCACCATCCATTCCCCGTACATTTAGTTTCAAAAATTGCACCAAAATTTGAACAGCCTGATACTCAACAAAAGCATGAATTAATGAGTTATATAAAATACCACAGTCCTAACAAGGTAGATAGAACTTAAGAAGCTCTGCAGAAATCAACAGCTTTTTATTATTTTTGTAGTAAATAAAAATAAGTAATAATATTTTAGGCGCTAAATGCTAGGTTATTTTACTCATCTTGAAAACAAATATAAATATAATTATGAAGGTTAGGAAAATTATGAAAAAAACTTTATTCCATGACGATATAAATAACATTGTAAAATATTAATAGCGATTATTTTTCGGCAAATGTACAATATTGTATAACAATAAACACGATATTTTCCATTAAACCATCAATATCATTTTGATCATTGTGAAAATTGTACAAAACGGGCATTATGATAAAACAATTATTTTGCCATGAAATAACAAAATTGTTAAGATAATGTTTAGGGCAAATTTTAGCAAAAAACAAAAAATGCCTATTTTGGGCCAAAAGAGGCCAAAGAAATTTTGCTTGATTGCTCCAAAAAATTTATTGGAAGATGAGACTTCAAGCAATCCTTAGAAAAAAAATTAACTCGATATCACTAAAACTCAGACAGCACAAGTCACTTCAAAAGCGTCATTTTGACCCCAAAAACGGCCTTTTTGAAACTTTGAGCGGCTTGTGCAGTCACAAAAATGGCATTTGAAGGCTGAAACTTTCTCAATCTCATTTTTTCATCACTGTGTGTGTGTCTCAACGAATCGTGAACAATACTTTGGAAAGGTTTCGTTGGACTACTTTATATTTATCCGGGTTTTTCGTGACAATGTCAACTAGAGAATTAACAGAACAGCTTTAGTTAAGCATTTTTTTGTTGGAGCAAGTATAATCGAGATGGCAGCCAAGAGAAATCTTGTGTCAGCGCTTCTTGACGTGAGAATGAGTTACAACGAGATTTCCCCCATCGTTCCCTGTTCCAAAGGTTAAAAACCTCAAGGAAAATGATAACATCCTTGAGAAGAAGCCAGGAAGTGGTGTGCAAGATGGGAAGAGGACAACAGACTTGCTGACCAACATTTCTGTGACCATTGAGAACTCGCCCTCAACCAGCATCAGGTCCTTTGCCAAAGAGTTCAGTGTGGGGAAAAGCACCATCATGATGGTTGTGAATGACTTGGGATGACCTTCTACGTTCGTAGACGTCGCCAACTACTGACAAAAGCCAGCATGAAGTTCAAGATCATTAAAGGCAAGAAGCTCCTCAACTGGATGAAGAGCCATCCGTCCACTATCAGGATCTTCTCTGACAAGAAGCTTTGCACAGTTGACCAAACCAGGAATGTTAGGAATGACCGTTTCTTGGCCTTTTGTTCTGAGGAAACGCCTCCTAATAATGCCCCAAAACATCCAGCCTCTGCCATGATGCTCGGAATAATTTCATCGAATGGGAAGAGAATGCCACCATATTGGTTTCCAAAGAGCCTCAAGACCTGGAAGTCTTGGAGACATTGGGCTTATCCTGACTGAAGGCCAAGTACCCCAAGGGCGATCATGCCTTTCAACAAGACTCTGTCCCTGATCATAAGGTCAAAATAACTCAAAAGTGATGTGAGGACAAAACGGATTTTTGACCTTGGCCAATGTAGCCTCAAACTTCTCCAGACTGCAATCCTCTTGACTATGGGATATAGGGCGCCAATGAAAGAAAGTTCTGTGCCACCCCTCATGAAAATGTGGTGTCTTAAAGGACGCTGTGGAGAAGGAGTGGGCTGACATGTTAGAGGGCTTCATAGTGAAGACCTTCAAGGTCCTCAGGCCTAGGATTGAGGCCATGATTGATGCTGAGAGGGGCAACTTAAAAAAAAGACATAACAATAATGGCTTTATCCTCATGAATTAGGGATTAATATTTCCACATGTGTTGCTGGACATTAAGAAAACGACTTAGAGAAAAATATCCATGCAAATTCTCAGTTATTTTATATAAAAAGTAGTTGAATTCAACTTTTAACTCAACTATTATATTGATATACGCAACAAATCACACGATTCCTAGTGGATTTTGACTACTGTGTGTCGTGTCATTTGCCCTATGCCAATAGAAATCCTAATAAAAATCTCGCTAACATTAATCTAATGATTCAAAGTGATTGATTCTAATCAGCCGTCATTTGGCTTTTTGTAAGTATGATTTTGAAACAATCAAAACTAACATGGAGTAGGTTAAAAATCTAAGAAGAAGAACAATGATGAAAATATTTTTTTTAATTTTCTCCTAATGCACCAATATTTTTCAATGACTCTGGGAGTTGTAGACAACACAAATGTGATCAATAGTATAAAAACCCTTAGATGCAAACCTCAAATGCAGCAATTCAGACTGCATATGTATGATGATTCAGGCCTACGAAGAATGTGCAAATACGAAATTAATCTAACAAGCATGTATTTTTACGAAAGAATGTATGCAACGATGAATAAGTAAGAAAAATATGTCACACATGTTCTATATATTTTTCTTATTTTTAGATAAATATAATTTCCTTTTAGTCATAAAAGGAACAGATCACCTCATCCTTCCACTGTCAACCAACCTTTCATATAAAAATCGGACCACATTTCCAATATGTATCTCTTTTTCTAAACCACAATGATTCCATTATTTTTCTTACTATTATTTATAAAAGCCTTCGAGTTTCTATTTTTGTACGTAGTATAAACAATCCATGCAAATAATATTTCGCTCCTATTAATTTCAGGTTCCAATTTGATTTACGATCATCTTATATATTTCTTGGCGCATAATAGCTATGAACAGAAATCCATTCAGACTACCAAAGGTCTTTTGTTGCTATCATTGGCAGTAGTATATAACCATATATTGCTACAAATTAAAATAATGCGGAGATTCAGTCTTGCAAAAAGCATAGTATATATTTTTCTTATTATGAAATACTTTTTAGGTGTAACTCATATCTTAACAACGAAGACATGCATAAACGTATGTCTTCATATGTAATTCCAATAAATTTAATAAACTTCATAAAAGGGAAACACCTAAGATGATAGTGTAGGTATATGCGTATATGAGTATTTTACATACAATTTCAAATGTACATTTTAGTTTCTCTTATAATTTTACAGTTCAGAGTTATAAAATGGTAATTTATTGATTTGTCCTCTAAAAAATATATATTGTATACAAAATGTTAGCTCATATTTACCTCCGCCGAAGGAGGTATTGTTTTCACTGGCGTTGGTTTGTTGGTTTGTTTGTCAGCAGGATAACTCAAAAAGTACGGAACGGATTAAGATGAAACTTTGTAAAGTTGTTGGAAATGCCAAAAGGAACAAGTGATTTAATTTTGGCATCTCTGAGGGCTTCTTTAAGATACAAAATGAGCTTAATACCAATAAATATTTCAAGTTAGCCTACTCTGCCAATAGATGTCGCTTTGCTGTGAAATCGGGTGCCGGGAGCGTCTTCCTCTCGGAATTTCCGTCGAGGGGAACCCTCCCCCGTCCATCTACGCCGCCCCAGTCGTGAAAAATCCGCCTCGGAAGGCTCATAAGGACCCCGTGACGGCGGAGGTTTGCACTCTCTGAGTGTATATGTGCCTCTAATTTCTTTTCTTTTTATATTCCTTTGTGAAGTGCTGACCCTCAGATGAGCAAGATTAAATACAATGTATAAAAAGCAGTTCCACATATACAAAACTAAATATATATTGGTTGAAAAGCTATAGCTAAATAATTGTCAAAATGCCTTTTCAGTCTTATTTAATGGAATATAGGTCCGCTTACGAATACATTGTTAATCAATATTTTTCTGATCCTGGGTCTGTTCAAATAACTTAAATGCAATTTAAAGTTATATGTTGAAGCGATACAACATGATATAATATGTATTTCTACTAAATTTATGATACAAATTACAACCCACAAATTACTTTTAAAATATGTATATCAAATTTGGGGTTTCCAGTATACAGATATAGCGCAATACAAACATTCCATATATATGCTTAAAATAAGTCCCAGTACTTTAGTTTTCAAACTATGGGACTTACCAACCTTGTGGTTATTATATTTTTGGTCAACAAAGATTGAAAATAAATATAAATAATACCAAATACACCTAAAGATTGGATAATTGAAATTGATATATAAAAGTAGGACATGTGAGAGTGGATGAAATCGGAGGAAATATTACGATATAACTAATAAACTCTTTTATACTATATTCTGATATAGACTGTTATTTTAAGTTCCACATTTCAGATATATATTATTTTGTTATAAAAAACACTCTTAAGTGATTTAGTCAAAATAATATTTTTACGTGCTAGTGTTCGATGTATAAATATTTTTACAAATCATGCTTTTATGTCTTCATAATCGGACATAAAACGGAAATATTATAGATGCTCTCGAATAAACGTTACCCGGCGTTGTTCCATATTTATGAACTTTAGAAAATTCTTAAAACTTTTTCGTTTTGGATGAATCAGCTTCTGGAGTTTAAATCCTATACATTATTAATATTACTTTATATATATATATATATTTATACAATGATTCCATTCCATTGTTCATAATATATATACATATATATATATATATATATATATATAGACTTATATATATATATATATATATATATATATATATATATATATTACTACTAAAGCTAATATTTTATTTTCAACAAAGGAAAAATGGATTGTTTCTTGGCTATATCAAAAAAAAAAATATCATGTATGAATACCCATACATTAGTGATGCCCAAAGAAACTCATATTATAAATAATCACGCGTCTTCTTGAGTGGGGAAACCAATTTGCCACATCTTTATCAATATCATCTACTGAACTTCATTCTAAGACCCCCCCCCCCCCCCCCCCGCACAGATATTCCATCTCCTACTTTTTTTCCTTTTTGAGTTAGCATGCTAAGGATTATGGTGATTATCATTAAGTCTGTAGGAAGAAAATACATTTAGGCGCATTTGGAGAATTTTTATTGTTATTATCAATAATAATCTAATAATCTATTTCAAATTGAATCATTTTTGATGAATACCATCCTTATGAGAGAAAGTAGGAGGGGGGGGGGGATTTACAAGTGTTTTGAACCTTTACTGTGCACGTACTCAAACACACACAATATATATATATATATATATATATATATATATATATATATATATATATATATATATATATATATATATATATATATATATATATATATATATATGAAAACTGTATGTATACTTTGAAAATTATTCTTCGCTTTTTGTATGTGTGTGTGGTGTGTGATATTGTGTCCCCGAGCATCTGTTGATGTCACAGCTGTTTAAGTCAGCATCATTATTACCTCTCTTACTCAGTCAGAGTATTTATTTTCTCTTTATCTGAAAGAAGATTGATGGATGCCACAGTTCCTCATGAATTTGATGTTCTCAGACAAGTTGTGAAAGTTTAGTGATCCAAAGTATAGTTATTTTTATTAATTTTTACATTTCATAACTCTCGGTCTTTATTATGCGGAGCAGCATCACTTCGATTTTGGGAAAGTCCATCATTGTAAGTTGATACATTATTCTTTCTTACGTCATATTGAAAGAATATTGCGTATGTTGATTATATTTATTGAGCAACATAAATATTCCTGTTCTATTATAAATATATATTTATATATTTGTGCGTAACTCAAAGGAACCCTAGAATCCTTAAAAAAATTCCATCAATTAAATCCTTTTTTATACATACACACACCTGTGAGTCTTCTGCACTTGTGCCAACTCTATATCAAAATGGGGTCCATAACTCCTCTTTTAATTATTATTATTATTATCTATAGAATGACACTTAGTCGTTGTTACACCTCATACCCATTGAGTACTTTGAGTGTGAATAGAGAAAGAAAAAAATAGACGTAGTGTTGCTATGATATTTTCCGCCTAACACGTTCAACAACTATGTAACTAACATTTTTATTATTATTTGAGGGCGCTTGGAAAAAGTCCCTACTAAATCAAGGAAGAGACTCATCACCACACACCCACTTTACAATCCCAGCTATACACTGATACGGAATTATTCATATATATTATTTTTTGTTTCTTCTTCTTTTTAAGTGACAAAATCAAGATGAGCCAAAAGAGCTCTTCCTCTAGTACTACTTCTTCTTCTACTGCTGCTTCAAACTCCTTTCTTGGAAGCTGCAGCAACAACAATAATACGCCCATTTGGAGTGGACACGTTCTTTGGGCCAACTACTTGTTGGAGCTCAACATCTTTCCTCGCTCGCGTAATGCACATCTCAGCGAATGGGGAGGAAGCCAAAATAGTATTCAATCAAATAGCAACAATCATGGAAGAAACAATGGGGAACAAGGGGATCTCCTGGTTAGTCTACAGATATTCTACTCCAAGCCTTCATTCTCCTCCTTCATTACGGAAGAGATCAAGAATGCTTTCTTCGGGGACGCCTCCGTTCGGCAGTCTGTGCACATTGTGATGAAAAAAAGCGTGGGATCGAGTAGCTTGTTGGCTCATCTAGAGGGCTCCAAGGCCTTCATCTTGGGCTTCGTCCTCATCCCCGCGCAGAGAAGTGAAAGCTCTCTCTACCCACCTCTGCCCTTGAGACCCTTAGTCATCGACTTGAAATCCGACTCCTTGGTTCGATCCGGAGACTACTTTTACTTCAAGGCCTGGATCCTTAACGAGACATCCATTCTTACGTTCTTTCGATTCGTTTCTCTTAAAACAGAGAGCGATGAGAAGCTACAGGAGCTCTTCACGGCTCATCAATCCCTTGGCCGACCCTTGGAATGGCCACCAACACACTACACGAGCCCCTCGGGGCCACTACTATATAGTCAGGAGCTTCAAGCCACTACTACCTTCTATGATAACTTGCAGAAACTGCAAAACGAATATAAATACGCTGTAGCAGCTCAGAGCATAGTACAAAGAGCCTGCTCATCCTCATCTACTGTGATAAAACCCATTCCCATGTATCCATCGACTGAGCCCCTCAACTTCATGTCGGAACAAAAGTGTAGGAAAACCGGGAACAATTAGAGTTGAGCCCTGGATCCATGTTCAAACCAAGCTCCGCAGAGACACAAAGTAATAGGTCGTCTCATTTTACAAGCCACAGAGCAGCATCATCATCCTTATTTCACCAAAAGTCACCTAATCCCTACACCTCCCTCAAGGAGACATCGACACGACAGGAATCCAATGCTGAAGGTAAGGAACATATTTATTACTCTATCTTTCGTTCCTTTTTTAAGCAGCTTTTGTCTTTCTCCTTTCAGCCCTAAGTGGACGCATTCCTTATACACACAAAACAACACCTGCAGCATCCACTTTGTCTCCTTCTTCTTCTTCCTCTTCTCTGTCATCGAAAGGACCCTGGAAGTCCTTGAGTCCCTCATTGCATGAAAAATGTCTATCCGAGTTTATCAATACCCTTTTTACCCTTCAAGAGGAGCCCACACAGACTTTGGACCTCATGGACAAAATCATTCCGCTTCTGATTGGCTGTGAGGGAGAAGACGTGAGCCTATTGGACAAAGTGCATGATCTCTTTCGAACCTTTTACAAAGGGCAAAAGAATCTTCAGAGTCACGAGTATGAGAAATGGAATGTCAAAATAGAACTTCAGTTCTCGAATACACTAAAGCGATGCCCATACAACTTCCGTCAGGATCTTGCGACACATTTTCTCAAGGAGAGGGATATCCTCATACTCAAGATGAGGAAGAAGGATAAAAGAAGCAATTGAGTGAAACAATTGTGAGAAGTGAGGAATATAAGTTGAA